>CM053171.1:57826544-57881843 GCA_012977825.3 Pteromalus puparum
CGACCAAAAAGCGCGTTTGGCTACTTGATGATTGACTGTAAACAGAGCACAGCGGATGAGTTAGATTTAGAAAACGTGTACTGTTTTGCCCAGACGATATATCAATATAAATTTACTTACTTGGCCAAGTACACCACCAGCGCTTGGGAACACTTATGTAATAAGCTCGTGGCTTTCCGTCCGTGACGTCGTTCGTTGGTTAAAAAGAGAAATGCTGCTCTGGTATATCTTTTAGGTCGTACCTCAGACCATGCCAGAAGGCACGGCATCCAGCTGGCTCGGATAGGCACGATCGGAAAAAACTACCGTTTGAAAAAAAAACTATATAGCTCATCTTGGATGCTGCTAGACATTCTGACAAAAATCAGCAAGGTATAGCTTCTCCTTAAAATCGGCCTGACGAAAAATTAATCAAGTATATTATTGTGAAGTGCGCGTTAAAACGTCCTTTACGAGAAGGCAGTCCTCGTTAAAAAAAACATCCAAAAAAGAAAGGCTTAAAAAACGATAAACAAATTTTAAGAAATTGGCTGCAAAGAGTGCGTAAAAAATTCTTGGAAAAGTAAAAAACGATGTCATTGTTCAAAAAAGGCGAAGTTTTCTATGCCCAAGCCGTTTCTTCTAGCAACCTATACTGGAGGTGTAATTATCAATTGTTACGACTGAAAAAAATGTCGAGGATACAAAAAAATGGTTCTTATATCCAAAAGATCAGCTACGATAGAATGCAGACGAAGAGCCGCAACCAGCTACGAGGCAGCAAGCAGCAGCAGCAGCAGGGCTAATGCTGTGACAATGAGGACCGCGAACAAATGCACTTGGGACAAAGACACCAAGCCTGGGACTAAAGTAAACTATGCGGTGACAATCTCAGTCGTGCTGGATGATGAGAATGAAACAAAATTTCTGACCGCAACAACTATACAAATGATCAAGATCGTTTAACACAGTACTTATGGCTTTGCGTCGATACTTATGTCTTGTGGAATGAAAACGTAAACCACGGGCAACATCTAGTGGAAAAAAATCTCTTACACTCGGGGAACCCATGCAGGACGATTTAATTGTACAAAAGCGTTCCAAAAGTTTTCAAAAAAAAGCACACGAGCTTATTATTAAACCGTTTAACATCCACACCTGAGCGTATATTTTGGAGCATGCTCGCGTACAAGTAATACATTGACGGTGAAAAAAGTCACAATTCAAACATTATAGTTTGGTCAACGAAGCCGCCCCGATCTAGAAAAAAAATACAAAGCCATGGAAGAAAAGAATTTTGCAAAGCATTGCTACCGTGCTCTCAACGTCCTAAAGAGTTTATTGCAATACGAACTCTGGAGCATCGGCTGGTGCCTGGATCTACGAAGTAAAGACCTGGAGTAAATAAGACAATTACAGTATATCAAACAATCCGCTAATTACTCGGAAAGTCAGTCTGAATTTGCATAGCCGATCGACGGGCGACGAGGCATGGCATGGATAGCGGGAGGTTTTCGATTTACAACCAGGACGATACTGCAGTACTTGGCTCTAGTAAAATTACAAGGAGAAGGCGCGACCACGTGCGTGCTATACGTCGACACCTAAAAATCACCTAAAAAATGGCTAAACAGGCACTATTGAATCAACGTTTGGAAAAACAATGTCCTTTGAACCCGACCCATGGGCAGCATTATTGCGGGAGCAAGGAAATCTATTCGTGAAAAATAAAGAATAATTTTACTGTCAGACAAGATCGAAAAAGTGGCTACACACAAACACGATACTATACTCTTCAGCAAGCTATTCGACGAAATTTCCGCGTTCTTCTAACAAGGAACGATGGATAAGATCATGTTTGGAGAAGCGGGATTCATCCGCATCACATCTCTTAAAGTGTACAATGAACAATTTTGGGCTATATTTTATGGTGATTGACACAAGTTCGTATCCAAGTTTGTCTGGTTCAGCCCCCCTTACGCGACTAAAACAACACACGCAGTTCAACAGGCTTTAAAAAATTTCTGACACCAGTCTCCGGAACACACATTACTACAGACAGACCGGTGGAAAGAATTGCTCAGGTAGCACTTTTCAAAAGTACTCAAAGATAACGATACTTTATTTCGTGTGGTAAGCAACGCGCTGACTGTGAAAGCCGCTGTGTGTGAGACGATTTCAAGCAGAACGCGCTCAAGGAAGATACAAGATATTTGTACAACATAAAAATACAAAAACGATAATGAGTTTTAGCAGGTAGTTGGTTGACGCCTTACAACAAAACACCGCAACTCATAGCGATCTAAATGGAGCAGCACCAGTGTGACCATAATATAACGCGCGCCACAAGCGCGAAAAAATTTAGTTCAAACCGCGCATATGCGGAGACGGCCTCTTCGTAACAAAGCAATACAAGAACTGCATGTATCGTCGCATGTAGTCCGAGCGAAACAGAAATATTTTGAAAAAGGTGCTCGAGAAAATCAATGAGTGAGAAGTGTTAAAATTACAATGTGTTTCTTAAAAAGCACCAGCTCTATTTCTATCTCAAAACTGTGCGCTCTGCAGCTTACAAGGTGACAGCAATTGAGCGTTTTTCTCGAAATCCCCGAGAACTGTCTGCTGCTGCACCAAGCAGAAACGCTGTCAGGGAAGAGCAGAATTTTAAAATTGATGAAAATTTTACGCACCAAAGGCAAAGGCAAGAAAAACAGTTTATCTCGTCAAGCGGGTCGGTTAATCAAGAAAAAATTCACTCTTGAATATTCACCTGACGATTTGAAGGAATATTTAAAAACAATAGAATCATAACGGAATTACCCATCTTTGCCGAGCACAGCACGTGCAATAGTACATATCGTAATAAACACAATACAAGCTGTTTCGAACACTGCCCAAAGAAATTGAACTTAGCGGGGCGATGGAGTTAGTTGGTGTTTTCAGAAAATACACATTCCAATGCCAAACATTGACATCCTACGCCACGAGGAATGCATTCTCAAGTATGGCAATGATGATGAAACACCCCGATACTTATCAACATGGGTACATCACTACTATGGCAATGTCTCCGTTGACACAATAAACGACGCGATTGAAACTAACGTGGAGAAAGGAATATGCAGGTGAAAATTGTTTACAGGAAGCGAACGAGGCGGCTTTGTAACTGATAGGCTTTCTCGCGAAAAATAATCTTGGTAGAAGCTGTTGCAGATCACGATTTGTTCGCCTGCTGTCAGCGGCAATACTCGGGCTGTTGGGTTGGTGTAAATTCCCACAGAGACGGGAAGCGCGAACAAATAGATAATTATCAACTACGTTCCGTAGGCAGCCAGCTGCAAAGTTTTGCAAGAGCCGTGCCAAGTCAACTATTTGTCTACTCTGAATCTCGCGAGACCAGTATCAGTCGGTGAACACGACGCACGTTTTGCGGTAGTCAATCTAGAAGCACGCGAAATTCGAATTTTGGAAACCACCGTGCGGAATAATTTGTGCGCAGTTCACCAGTGCCTATGCTCGTAAAAGAGATTTCAAACCAATCGATAAGTATACAGAAGATCAACTCGGCAAACGCCATACCATTCGAGTTTGGACGCTGACCATGAGCACTGCATTTTAAGAGCAGCAGACTAAGTATTTTTCTACAAATTGAGTTTTACACCCGTTTACGATTAATCAAACGGTGTCGCCGGGCTGCCGTGTAAATCACGTCTACGTCGGGTACGCTCGGATGCGGGTCATGGTTTTGGGTCGTGGTTTTCTGGAATGATTCCGCAGTGCTTACCGTTTTCTATGCAAAAGCGCCGAGGCGTATTGGTAAGAGAAAGCTTTACGGGCTAGGTGTTAATATACTCGCGAGACGTCGGTGAAAAACAAACATGACGTTTAAGGAGTCACTCAAAACAGCGTCTCAACGAATAAGGCAATAACCTCAAGAGAAAAGCAAACAGAGAAGCGTCAAAATCATGGAAGGCTCTGGCTGTAATCATCTGCACGCTAAACGACCCTGCCTCAGTCTCGTCCCGCGCTTGGCCTCGACACCACCGTATCACGGAGAAAGAAACGCCCGTTCATCATACTGGCGGCTACAAATCCAACGAACGCAAGAGCCAAAGAAGAAGAGTTACGTAACGTTCGGGCAAGCCAGTTAAACGCTTGAAGAAAAAACTGTCAAAGAAAGAAAGTATAAGAAGGAAGGCAAGAAAAAGAAGAAAATCAGAGATATTTTTTGGCTAACATTGCTAAGAATAATGTCGTTTTTGCAACAGTCATCGGGAAGCAGTGCCTAAAACAGAGCTCGACTTGTTTCCTACCTCCTACACAAACGGCCATAGAATCAAGCAGGATGGGGTATCTTACAACCGTGTCGTCGTTGAGGCGACGAGAGTCCCATAGAGTTTTGCATAAATTCTCAAAACGAGGATTATTTAGATCTCGCCTACTAATGAATAAAGTCAATGTGCAAATACACCGCTGACAGAGGCGACCCGACAATTTGTGGCCCAGTAAACAACTTTTTGCACTCGATATTGCACCAAGTTGATGTTTATTTAAATCAAAAACTTGTCTCACCGCCGCATGAACGCATATCCCTATAGAGCAATACTTGGAAACTCTTCTTAATTATGGCCCCGCTGCCAAAAAATTCTCATCTAAACACCGCACTATGGGCGCGGCGATGTGGCCGGCTCTATGCACGAACAGCCGGCGCGCGATAATAAGAAAAATACAGGCCTCGTGGAAAGACAGGCATGTCTAGCGGCGGTTAAACAAATATGATCTTCTCGGACATCTTCACTGCGATATAAATGAATCAAGATAGATTCTTATAAACGGTGTAGAAGTTCGTCTAAGACTCGTACGGTCGAAAGACCGATTCTGTCTCATGAACGCATCAACCACGAGTATTCTGTGCATATAGCCGAAGCTACACTCCTCGTACGCCGTGTAAAAATTTCACACAGCCGTTCTCATAGCACACGCCAAGACATTGTCAAACGGCCACACCAAATACCCCATCACGCGTGTAGAAGTAAAAACCTTCACCATGCACAGTGGCATAATCGGAGATTCTTGAAAATGTCATACTCGGGCAATTACCAAGAGAATCATTCTTGGTTTTGTCGACAACAAAGCTTTAATGGAGACAGACAAAAAAACCCATTCAATTTTCAAAAACTTTTCCATCAATTTTCTATCCCTCTATGTCGACGGCACTCAAATACGAGCAAGCCACTGCAGCCGAAATTTGACAAGAACGCACCCATGTACGTCGAAGCTATCACACGTTATTCTCAGGCACTGGCATACATTACATGAACGAAGGCAACGATATCGATCGCATTGAATACGCCGACGTGTATTGTCTTTTTGCATTCGCGATCTCACACCATGACTATCAGCTCATTACGCCCGGACACTGGAATCTCGTTGAAAAACGGATCCATCAGAATCGAAGTTCGCTATCGAAAAAGCATTAATAAAACTATAAACTGCATACTATATTCAGATTTGAACAGCCGACGTTTAGAAATAGTGCAGCAAGGCAAGTCGTCATAGACCTATATAACTCGTAAACTCATTACAACACACAGCACACACACACACACGTCCACACCAGCACCAAACACAGCGGCACCCCAGAAAGAGGGAGCGGGAAGATAGCCCTCGAAAGAGAGAGAGAAGTGCAAAAAAAGCGAAGGGACTGCAGCCTCCGCAACACCATACGAACAGTCCGCTCGCAACTCTCGCCCCAGCGGCACTCGCGCTCGTAGGTCATCAAGGAGACAGACTATGTAATAGATATACAACATTTCACGACAAAAACGGAAGGCTTTCTACCCAGGAAGGTTGCCGTATTGGGACTTGACTGCAATTTATCGCACACCTGGTCATAAAACCACCGTCATACGATTGTGACATTATATTACAAAAGGCATACTCGCCACAAACACATATCTGTCGTGCTACCCACCATGGCATCCGAATGGTTCGGACGGTGAGGCGGACATGGATCGTGTATAAAAGTGCTTCGTGAAGTGGCTAGTAATGCCACTACGAATATATGTGCGCGGTGCTCCAACAACAAAAAAGCTACTAGAAAACGTTCTCGGCCGACACATAATCAACTTGAAGATTTTAGCTGCCCATCTTTCAAAAATCTACACACGCATGTAGTAACGAACACTACTGGTTCTTTCACGGAAAAAAACCGCGAATATTTTCAGCGTGGTGCTCTCGCTACGTATACAACTACGCCTGTGGATTCATGAAGATCTACAGGTCCCCGTCGAAGTTCATACCAATACCCATCAATACTCAAAAGACATTCCAGATAGTAAAAAGAATACACGGGCCTAGATAAAGTAGACGAGCTTGTGAAAAATTAAAAACTCTAAACATATCCTGTGAATCCACGGCACCAGTGTCCCCGCCCCACAGCGACTGTCAGCTGGCGCTAGTAGTGGGGAATACAGACCAGCTGAGGAGAAGTCACTACGACAACGTCAGCGATGAACTCTCTGCAGATTCTATCGCGCACTCAAAACCTTCCAGGCGACGACAGTGGGTGTTTTCCCTGCCAGACCAAATACCATTCCGTCGCTGGAGAAGCCGTGTCTGCAATTGTGGTTAACACAGATGAGCAGCACAAAGCCTGGCTCACATGGGTTGCGATTTTCATCGACACCAACGGACAAGGAGTTTACTTGACAGCTATGGACGACCCCCTCACACCCGGGTCACATGCGATTCGACTTAGGACGAAATTGCAGTTCTGTACGATTGGACATTCAAACAGCTGGACAGCGCATCGATTTCTGACGTCTGCGCTCATTATTGTATTAGTTTTGTTTCATCGTTTCTCGTGGTGAGTTCTCTTTCTAGAGTTTTCTTACAATATTTTCAACAGATACCGCCTCAAGACAATTCTATAGTAAATATTACAACGATTTCAAAAACGCAACATAATAATCAAACATGCTAAATAAAAGAATTATCTGTACCAACTGCAAACAAACCTGTAAACCAAAAAACCGACATTGTTAAATAAAATATCAAAGTGTGTGTGTTTGTGTGCGACTTATATCTTTTTTTTTACTTATATATATATAATCATCAGGTACACTTTTCTTATACTATATTCATGTAATCCTATATATCTGTCTCAAAATAAAAAAAACACTTATCGAAACAGTATTTCCTTATTTACAACAGACACCCGGTCCTCCGCTATTTAAAACAAACATCCTTAGCCCACTTAACAAATCAATCATCTCCTTCGCTTTCCTCCACGTTGCGCATCTCTGATTTTTTTCCCACGAAAAACTTGGTGTCACCTCTCTCCTCACCGCGGGACACCAACACGAACGCTCTCCGGACCATTCAGCTCCAAATCCCCTACAAACATTTACAACTTGTCGACAACTAAATTAATAGAATTATTATAATAAACATTCAATTGTTCATCAACAGCCTTCCTTAGAAAAAACACAATCTTCTTTCCATATTTCATAATTATTTACAATAAATTGTTCAATAAACTAAGACCCCGCGCAATACCATGACACATCTCTTCACGCGCGCCGCTAACGGACCTCCGACGAAATCCAGGCCCAACCTCCCCAAGTCTGGCGGTAACGTGCGCGGCACGCAAAATCCCCTCCACAAAACCCGAGCTCAACCTCCCCCAGTCTGGCGAGTAACGTGCCCCGCGAAAAAATCCCCTCGCAAAAAGAAACCCAGCGCACGGCCGCCGGCCCTCGGCGTAAGGTGGCCGGCAGCCGAAGACAAAACCTCGCCCTCTCATCAGGACCATGAGCTAATACGCTCGCCACATGCCGGCGGTAACGTGGCCTGCAGAACGAAAATCCTGCCTCCAAGATACCCAGACGTCTGGCGCCAGACACCCTCCCCCACAAAGTCTGGCGATAACGTGCCCCTACTACTTAAACCCAGGGAGCAACATCGATTTTCCATCGCCACCACAATTAATTACCAGTTGGAAAATTAATTAAAAAGCATATCATCGAATATTCCAATGAGAACCCGTCAACAGCGGAGCTTTCACCTTTTCCCATCAAAATTCAGCTCTTTCGGAAAAAAAGGAAAAAACTCTCTTCCGCGAAAGATGATCCCACTTTAAGCACTCGGGCGGACTTAATTTCCACTCGAGGCGCGAACTCAACTTCTTCATCATCGAGAAATGCTTATTTCCCCGCGAGTCGGCGTAACTGCTGGCGCATTATGCAGGAGCGCTTATGCGGGAGAATCGATCGTTCCCCAGATGTAATTACAGGCCTGTACCCGCGATTATTATTGCGATTACTCGCGATTTCGTGAAAATCGTCGTTTCCCATAGGAGAGACAGAGTAATCTGTTCCGAAGTTAAATTTGCGATGGTAACAATCGTTGCGAAACGATGAATATTGATGCTTCGAATGTTGTTCGAGCTCGTTATTACGCAAGAGGAGAACTTGCAAGAGAGCGAGCTTGCACGATAATATACTGTTTGAGGATGTTGCTTGCTCGCTAGAGAGAAATAGAGAGAGAATACGCCTGCGCTTCTTCGAGAAGATTAAATTAACCGAGATTTCGCTCCCCGAGCTTTGCATACGTGCAGTCGGGCGTTCGTGTATTATGCGGCGTGTGCGCTTGTTGACTGGGCGAGTTTCGTGTTTTTAACGTCCGCATTAAATGTTTTCCCTTTGAAAATCTACCAATGATACTTACGTGAATTTTCAGTCCGAATAGAGGCTGCAATTTCAGTAAAAATAATCGTATAAATAATAAACGATCAGAAAATACGTATTCCCTTCGCTTTATTATGCCCTTTGAAAACTCGCGAATGAGACGATGATACAGCTTACATTATTATCAGCAGCGCAATAAATCATCCGCCCGAGAAGGAAGAGGAGGAGAAGGAGGACAAAGAAGGTCTTTTTAAAAACGCTCGATTCGCCGCGATGACGCAGCGAGAAACGCGGCCCAATTATTCCCGGCGTACGTATATAGCCGTTGGAGGGAAAGGATTTAATACTTTGCGAAATTTACACGCGAGGAAGCATCAGAGCCAGCTGTAGCAGCAGCAGCAGCAGCAGCAGCAGCAGCGGTGGCGGTGTAATTAGTGCTCAATTAAATTAGATCAGTGTTGTAACTTAATAGGAGTCTGTCTATCCTCCAAATTACGTATCGTGTTCGCACTCGGTGTAGCTTCTGCGAAAGCTCCAAGCTGCTGCTGTCTTGCGTCTTAGAAAGCTGCGGTTCCCGTGCGATGTTGAACTTGACGTTGCGATCTGGCGAATCGTTATCGGATTACACGGTAATCGAGCTATTTGCGTGGTAATAAACTGAACACCGATCTTCTTTGCCTTGCGTATCTAAATCGAACGCGACGCGAGAAAATTCAAACGCTAGATAAAAAAATAACGGAAAAGTGGTATTTCATCCGCGGGTGATATTTCAGTATAGTAAAAATTTTCCGAATCAGAAATCAACCAGCGTTGCGCGCAACAGAAACAAACGAGTGCCATTAATATCCACGCCCGCGTCGCAAGAAATCAATCAAACCCAGCGGCGCGGCTTTCAAATTCAAGCCGACTAAAATTATCGGCATCGTAAAAAAGCCAAATAGCGCCCATAACCCTCCCACCCGTATATACACGCCCCCTACTGTTTGTCTCTCTGCAAAACGACAAATAAAAAAGTAAAATCACATTTCATCTGCGCTCATCCAGGCCGCTGATTGAATCCCTCATTTTTCAGCGAGTGCGGCGGCGTATAATCACCCGAATTTGGTAATTGCGCTCGGTCCCTGCAAAGAGACGAGGCAAGAGGGGTAGGGGGTAGCCATTGTCGATGTTGCCGCAGCGAATTTCGCGCTACCGCGTGCAAATTTTGGCTGACCCACACTTTGTCGAAAGCTGCTCACACACACACATACGGTTACGCCTAGACTCTACCGCGGTGCAGTCGACTCTCATTAAATCAACGCGTGCCTAAATAATGGCGTCTCCGCGTGTACAAACTTGACGTGTGCAAACTTGCATGCAAAATGCCAATCAGCCGCCTATTGGATTCCTTTAGAGGATTTCCGGCTGCAGAGCGCGTGTGCACGCGCTCGGACGTTGGCTTCGTCGATGCTTTATGCTCTGTGTATATATACACTCTCTCGGCGATAGATCGGAGAGAGTCGAAATTTGACGTGTACCCGAGCTGAATTCGATTATATATAGCAGAACGCGTAATATTTAGTCGCTTTGCGATGTAACATTATACGCGTAATCGCTAATTTCCAAGTTATCGGGAGCGTGTTTTGACGCGCTTCGATGACTTCGATCTCCGTGCTCCAAAGGAAATGGCCCAAAGCGAATCGGTTATATGGCTGCGCAAAGGGTATACACACATACACAGATATCCCCAAGAGGATTAATCCTCGAAGTATGTCTGAGATTTGGCCTCTAATTAGGTTATTACTTGCGGGAATTCCCGCGCGGAGTCTTGTGTAACTAGGCGATGTGCCGATTCGCTACTTTTGTATAATCCAATTTCCTTCTAATCGGAGCAGCAACGCTTCATCTAATCACGCCGCATGTGACCGAGATTAGGTTAGACTGCCAATGGGCGAAAGTTTGCACACAGCCGCACGTTCTGTACGCTTATACAAGTTTCGACTATATCGTGATTAACGTATAGTAGTCTGTATCGATAAAAATTACCTCTTCATTATGACCCTGTCGACGTGCAGGAGTAGTTCATCAAACGCGAGCATCCGAGTTATTTCGCCGACGAACATGCGATTCAATTAGCCCAGTAGTTTCGATCAACCTCTAATTTCCTCCATCATTGGCTCTTCTTCTCAGCCGTCGGAGGTAGCCTCGATAAAGAGGAAAATCGAGAAATGCATCGCACCCGCGTCGAAGTGGATAACGACGTGTAATGACAGTCGGCGACTTTTGCTTCTCTGTAATTTCGACGACTTCCTTTGTGTCGCCAAAAATTCTCGCGGTTCTCTCTTTGCGACTGGCTCATTGTGGAGCTTCTCCTTTCTCTCCCTCAGCTCCGTCTGTACATAGCGACGTGCGAAAGTTGTCGGCTGTGGAGAATTCGAAGCCCTTCGCTAGGAATGTATCGGTTCTATACAGTAGCTGCGGATTCGCTGCGGGAGAAGTAGATACGGGGGGTTTGCAGAAGCTGCAGTTGGCGGAATTCTCTTCCCGCTTTTCTCGCCGAGTAAGAAGCTGCTGGATAAACTCGGCTCGGAGTATAAGTTTTTCGAGAGTTTATTCTCGCTGCGAGGATTCGAGGGGGGGAGTAGCTTCGGATCTGAATTGATTTGATAATGCCGTGGGAAGAAAGTCGTAGGGGAATATTTAAAGAATTCCCTTGCCATGTTTAAAGCATATACAGCTCTCTATCGCAGTCGAGTCACGCAGATTCGAGCAATATCTCGCTGCGGAGCTGCAGCGCTTATCTCGAGGCAAAAACAACAGCAATTCAAACTTGCCGCTACGATCCGTTCTTCATATATATCGAAATCGTAAACTCGAACAATTCTCTCCCTCGTAAAATGGAGCTCGAGCCTGCAAACAAGCAGCCAACGAGGCTCGAGAAAATGCGAGCTGTGTGCGCGGGGTGACGACACAAAAAAAGGGCTGTAAGAAAGAAGGCACGTACACCGGCTCGGGAGACACAATAGCCGCAAGTGTCCGCCCGCGTCGAGTGTCTCAGTGACAATCAATTACCGGGAGGGGGTGCAGGCCGACCCGATTGCTCTCGGGTCGTTGTCGCGCGCGCGTCTCTCCCGGTGAGCTCCTCGTGCGAAATCCCAAACGCGAGCGAGAATTTCTCGGGTGGAGTTCATGGATGCATAGACGAGAGGCGGCTCGAAGCTTGAGAGTCGAGGGAAGGAGAGATAATGGCCCGGGGACGCGGGAGAGAGGCTGACTTGTGTTTGTTGTGCGCGCGGTATTATATATAGAGCTGCCGAGAGTGACCGAAAATACGTGATCGGCAAGAAATTCCGACTAATCAGGGCTTTTTTGGAGAGTCGGTATTTATAATACGGTTCGCTATGCGTGTGCAGAATTTATACTCGATTTGGGAGTGATTTGATGAAAACTGGTATCAAAGCTTTTTTCAAAACTTTGGGCGTCCGCTAAACGCTGAAGCGAGTCCCGACAGCGGTGCGCCGCTAAAAGTGCCGGATCCAAAGAGAAAGAGGTAAAGAAAGCGAGAGCTAATCTAAGAGAGGGACGGGGACAAAAATAGAGCGACGAAGAAAGATGGAGAATGCCAAAGCAGCAGTAGAGGAGGTGGAGGAGGGAGAGAATATGTATATAGGAGAGGGCCGTGCCGGGCTGCACGGAGCTTGTGTAATGGTTTTCTTGTCCGAGCTTGAGCCCTCGGAAATCCGCCGAGGCGTTGCGCGCCGGGTCTCAGGGACTTTGTAAATGGAGAGTGAGGAAGAGGAAGGGAAAAAAACACTTGTTACGAGAGCACGTATAAATACGAGCGGTGCTCCTGCAGCTCTCTCTCTCTCTCTCTCTCTCGGTGCTTAACTCGCTTGTAATAATGGGGATTAAGTATTACACCGTTTTCACGTAATTGTTCTACGGTTGTATAATAAGCGGGACGTTCTTTTTTCCCAGTCGCTAATTAAAAAGTTTCGCGTATTGTTGGCGAGTTTATTTTTTCATGTTTGCTTTGAAGTTCGCCTCGACGTCTGTTCGAGAGAAGAATTGCAAAGTGAGATTAATTCAAGATAGATCGCAAAAATATTCAATTTTTTTATTTAACGAATCCAGCGTAAATATACCATTACGAGGCTCGTTTAAATAAAAGTGTTTCAAGAAAAAAAAAAAAAAAAATTCCGGTACCGGGAATCGAACCCGAGCCTCCTGGGTGAGAGCCAGGTATCCTAGCCACTAGACCATACCGGATTATACTTTAAACCGGTCTCGCGTGGAAAGACCACCGGTATCACACTATCTTGCCTCAATTTTTGGAAAAATTAAAAAAAAAATTTTTTTTTTGCTTGACAATTTTGTATTTTTAGTGCAATAATAAATATACAGTATCATACTTACGATTAGGATCCATTAAAGTTATGGAGCTTATCGACTGATACATCCCAAAAACAAAATAAAAAAAATATTAAAAAACAAATATACAATTTTATTTTTCCTTATGTTACAGCCGACGATCTTCGGTACGGTGGCATCGGACCTAAATCCCAAGGACGGCAACAGTCGCAGGGTGAGTACTAGCACACACAAATCTCGCTCGCGCGCATTTCTCAATCTCTCCCGGCATCCGCTCATCCCTGAGCTCTCTATCTCACACACGCGCGCTCACGCTCGTAGATCCTTACTACGTCTATTTCCGAAAAACCCAGAAGAGAATATTGCTCTTTAAAGAAGCATATATAAAGAATTCTCCGAGTCGAGGAGACCATATGAAAAATGTGGCGAGCGATATTGTTGGACTTTTTGAAAATTTTCTGCTTACTGGGCTGTACTATATTATAATATATTACGATGATTTCGAATCGTACATCGCAATTACATTCCAATTCGATAATCGTCGTATTATCTATAATCCGCGCATAGAAGCGTCATCGCGATCCCTGAAATCGTCTTCATTAGAAGCACGTGCGCATTGGGCCAAATCTTTTTTCCATCAAATTCCATGTCTCACCCGCAACAACCTCCTTCGAACAGGGCGTAGACACGCGCGCACTCACATACATGTACCCTCGAAACGACTGCGCGACGTCTTCCGTTCCCGGGCGAGCGTTTCATCTTCCAGGCATTTTCCTCTCTCCTTTCTCTCTCTCTCTCTTCTCTGTCTAAGGCAGCTATCGTCTTTCTCGCTCTTCCTCTTACTCCTCCTCCACAGCGGCAGCAGCAGCAGTTCCTCAATCCTTCAGGCCGTAATGAGCGCAATTTCCAGCGGATTCAGAAGAGCCCGGAGAGACAGAGAGCAAACCTTCCGAGACGAGATTCCTCTATAGTAGGTATGCCGTGCTGCTGCAATGAACGTCGAATTTTTTCATTTCCGCACTCGCGCGTCTCGAGATTTTGCAAGATCTCGGATCGGTGTGATAGAGCTAGGCTGCACAAAATCAATACAAAACGCGAGATTTTTTCATAGTCGTCGAGCAAATCGAGACAAAGATTTTTTTTTCAATACAAATCAGGCGATAAACCTTTTGTTTGGCTACCATAATCAAAAAGATTTTGGATATACATTCCGCTGGTATTAGCCTTGTTAGCCAGGATTAAAATGTATATTCCATGCAGTTCTCAGAAAACGTCTGAAAAGGCAGACGCTGATGGCAGCACGATAAGGACGAGGGATGCGTTATCGATCATACTATATCCTACGTAGGTTGTTTTGTCGCGCTGCTGCATTTCTCGGGCAATTTTCTTTGGGCTTTTGTGCGGCAGAGAGAGACTGGAATTTAACCCGATGTTCATTATCAAGTTTTGATTGGGAAAGCCGCGCGCTTGCTGCAAGTGTACATTACCGAAATTGTAATAATTGCTAGAAAAGCAAAACTTGCATCCGCGCGCGCGCGCGCGTTCAAGCAAAGTTTTTCTCCGCCCGTCTCTTATTATATCAAACTTTGCTCAAAGTCTGCGGAGAAATGTATAGCGAGTCAGAAGTTTTGATAGCGGGAGAATTGCAAAACGCTAATTCATCGCGACGAAACGACTCTCCACTCGTCGGGGCTTTTCCGTTGCCCAACGTAAAGTCGCCTGTATTTTCGAAATCATCATCATCGTGGCATGTAAATTAAACGTCTATCGCACGAACTCACGAAGCAGCTTGTTGAAATATTTAATTTTTAGCGCAATTGCTCAGTCAAGCTCTCGGGACTGGTCATTAAATTTCGAGCTGCAATATCAGGGAGAATTGCCGAGCTCGAAAAATTGCGTCAGAGCGTAATTACACGAAAATGTCGTCTTTTGAATTACCTCACGACGGTAACTTTTGGAACGAAGAGCTTGTAAATGTACAACAGACATTTTGCGCCCAACGTCGATCAATAACTCGGCTGTGCGAGACGGAGAGGAAGACAGAGAAACGGATTATCAGAAATAGAGAGCTTTTAAACGATTTTCCCTTTTGAAGGTTAACGGAAATTGACGGCCGGAATAAGGCAGCCCTTTGAAAATTTTCTGAAATGCAAAACAGACGTCGGCTCCAGTACACCTAAAAAATACACTGTACGTTCCTTATAAGCGCGAAAGTGCAGTACCAGGATACCGCATTAAAAGTTGCCGCGTGTATAGCCCAAGGTTTCTCGCGCGCGATTCGAAATATCGCGAAACTTTATTCCCTGGGCTGTAAAAGAATCTACAAATATAATTTCAATCTGCACATTTATAGCTTTTCTCCCGTACAGGTATTACCTACTCTCGCGCCGCACACCTAGCTCACAAAGTACTCGCGAATCGCAAAGCTCTCTCTTCCGCGGCAAGAAGAATAAAAATCTCACGAGCGAAGGAGCACGGAAGCAGCATCGCAAGATGGTTATATAGGTACGCGCTCGGCGGGGAGAAATCAGCGTAGAATAGAGAGAGAGAGAGAGAGAGAGAGTGCGCGCATCTCTTGAAAAGGGCCTTTATAAAAACGCAAAGCCACAGTCCCTATACTGCAGCAGCAGCCATCGCCTCAATAATACACATCGCTGCTCGCTCCAGGTAAATATTGCTCCCTTCGAGCAACCGCGTCAAATCTCGTTTCGCGTCGCAGCTCGTCCGGAAGCCGATATATCGGATCTTCTCTTTCGCCGAACCTGTGTGTACGTATACGTGTGCTCTGGGGCTGCACTGGTACACGCAGGCCGAGCAGAGCAGTCGTAATAACCGCCGCTGCGGCTATATACGCGAGGATCCTTTTTTACGGGAGGATCGGAAAATTGCCTCGTCGCGCTGCTGCCGTAGTCAAGGTTATTTTTAATACCGCTGATGGCAGCCTCTATTTCTGTATCTGCGGCTTCGCGGGAGATCGAGTGTTTCAAGTCCCAAAAATCGCAGTTGATTGATTTTCCGTCCGAAGATCCGTTGCGCGTTGTTTAACGGGCGATAAGCCGTAGGGTGTAGCTGCACAGATTGACTAGTGATAAATCCGACAATCGTTCCGACAATGATTCTGTATTAATCATCAGTATTTACTTTATTACGGGGTATTCGACGGGCGAAGTTTATCAATTTTAAATGCACATTCACGTCGGCTCCGAAATTTTAATTGGAATTACTCGTTCATAACTACGCAACGACTGCTCTCAATCAATGCTTATAATTCGCTCGGATCCCATTACAAGAGAACGCATATTCGATCTGGAATAAAGCAAAAAAATGCTGGCGCTGAGTCAATCGAGCGAATACGAAACACGCAGGCAAATGACAATTAGTCACCGAGTGCGTCCCGGATAATATTATCAGCGAAGAAGAAAAGAATAAAATAATCAAGAAGGGGACCAAATTAGCCGTATCAAGAGGCGACGCGCCGGCGTCGCGCTTCCGATAAAAGGAAGATACGACCGGTGTATACACACAGCACCAGCGCAGTGCGAATTGTAAAATACACGCTGAATTTGTTTTTCTTAAGAGTCGAGGAAGCTTCGACGTATTTTATTGTGTTTACAAGCGAGTAGTAATTCTGTCTCCAGGAGAGCAGAGCTTTCAATGATTCTGCTCTCGCTGTGTTCAGTCGATTGAAATTAACCTGCTTTGCAGAAGGTCCCTGATGCCGTCTGGAAACTCTATGTTGCCGGTGTCGGATTAAAATTCACGCAAAATGTATACACATCGAGTACACATTGTGTATTACCGTACACGCAACGCTCGTTTTTAACAAAGCCATGATAGATCAGCGCGCGAATTAAAGCGAGAATTAAAGTGGATTACAAAGGATATACCAACGGTTTAACGAGTAACGTCCCCTCTTCAAAAAAAGACTCGAGTTCGCTAAGTAAAACCCAATAACCCGGCGTACATAAACTTCTTTAGTCCGCATAAACAGCGATAAAGATGCATCATACTTACCCTGCCATAATCCGCTTTCTCTCTGTCTCTCTTACTCTGAAACAATAAAAAGCTCGGGCTCTCAAGCACAGCTCACACTCGGTGCCTCCAACAAAAATTTACAACCTCTTGCCCCGAGAACATTATCATAAAGCATAAATACGAGAGGCTGCGTAGTCGTCGTGTTTACCAGCGGCAACGACGCGCGAAACGACAATCACGCGAGACCTTGTGCAAGCTTGGTGCGCTTCGAGTGCTTAGACGTCGTCGTCGTCGTCGTCGTCGTTGTCGTCGACCATCGTTCGCCGAATAATCACATTATCGTGGAGAGCACGGCGTCATCGCCCCGGGCCGAGCCTCTTGTGCCGTATACTTCGGCTACGTGCACTCCTCCTCTTCCTTTATCAGCGGCGATGAAGTTCGTGCGGGGAGATGGCGAAAAAGAGTGAAAAGGGCCGAGTGAGAGCGAGAGGTGTGTAAATATTTTAGGGGTCTATGCACTCGCCAGGTACATTTTTTACAGGCAGCTCTTTCCGTTGGATTTCGGGCCTCTCGACACGCTTGGTGATTCCTTTTGATCACCAAATCTTTAAGTCACAAAATTTCCTGTTAGAAGTGACTTTGCAATGGCAAAATTTTCAAAACAAATTACATATTTGTAGAAAATTTCATCCGATGACATTTTTAATTCAACTCATTTATTGCTGGTCAGGAGGACGACCATTAAGAAAAATCAAGCAGAGAACACTTTATAACTCATCCTCTCCAAGACTTTTCCTAATGGGCGTCCTCTTCCTTCGAGGACGCCCTCCAGCGGTTGTAGTAAGCTGAAACAGACAAAATGTATTGTAAGAAGCTGAAACAGACAAAATGTATTGTAAGAAGCTGAAACAGACAAAATGTATTGTAAGAAGCTGAAACAGACAAAATGTATCGTAAGAAGCTGAAACAGACAAAATATATTATAAGCTGAAACAAACAAAATATATTATTATAAGCTGAAACAGACAAAATATATCATTATAAGCTGAAACAAACAAAATATATTATTAAAAGCTGAAACAAACAAAATATATTTTAAGCTGAAACAGACAAAGTATATATTATAAGCTGAAAAAGACAGAATACAAGATTAAATTTATGGAGCATAAGAATGTACATATTTACACTTATAACGGAATTAATATTATATTCGTAGCGTTGCTTAATCATCGTGGAACCCGCAGAGCTAGACTTAGATTAAACGGATCGAGGCTCTCATCGACGTCGGCAGATAAAAAAGAGGTCTGAATCTGAAAAACAAAAAAAAAAAAAATAGGTCAGAAGATAAGAATGTATTATTAGTTAGTTAAACAGTAACATGGGGGCTTGATTCACAAGAATCAGAAAGTGGAATAATAAACCAACATTAGCATGACAAACGAAAATGACTCTAACTTTAAGATTGAGAAAACAAAGCAAAGCAAAGCAACGTCAAGATAGAGGCGATCATCCGAGGTGACCTGTAGCCGATCAAAATGACGAGGAACGACCCCTGTATAGGGCTTTTAAATCCACGCCAAAGCGTGACAACCTATGGAAGCTGAACCCCATTGCCAAAAAGAAAAGCCCAGCATACACCTCATAGAAAGCCTCAGTGCAGCCTGACAATTGCATTTTGGAATGTGTTGGTTCATCAAACCACCGGTATAAGGATATGGGGGAAAATGGTGATATAGAATGGATAAGTAAACTTAGCTTTGGTGAAGGGGAGGTGAAGTCATTCGGAACCTCGCGAAGTCCAAGAGTCGACTGAGCTGGACTACCGGATCAGGGCTCCTTTTATACCCTCGATGACGGTTGATCGCTAGCGAGGAGTGGGGAGCTCCCCCCAGCTCGGAGGTCCTGGTTTGACTGAGCTGGACTGCCGGATCAAAGCTCCTTTTATACCCTCGATGACGGTTGATCGCGAGCGAGAAGTGGGGCGCTCCTCCCAGCTCGGAGGCCCAGGCCCGACTGAGCTGGACTGCCGGATCAAAATTCCTTTTATACCCTCGATGACGGTTGATCGCGAGCGAGGAGTGGGGAGCTCCCCCCATCTCGGAGGTCCTGGTTTGACTGAGCTGGACTGCCGGATCAAACCTCCTTTTATACCCTCGATGACGGTTGATCGCGAGCGAGGAGTGGGGAGCTCCTCCCAGCTCGGAGGCCCAGGCCCGACTGAGCTGGACTGCCGGATCAAAGCTCCTTTTATACCCTCGATGACGGTTGATCGGGCACGAGGAGTGGGGAGCTCCTCCCAGCTCGGAGGCCCAGGCCTGACTGAGCTGGACTGCCGGATCAGGATTCCTTTTATACCCTCGATGACGGTTGATCGGGAAGGAGGAGTGGGGTGCTCCTGCCTGCTTGAAGGCCCAATGCCGTAAACCTTTTAAAATTTCTTAAAATTTTTCAGAATTTTCCATGATTTCTTACTTTTATGGGACGTTGCGAGACGGCCACATTTTTTGTCACAAGCTCGGTCGACAAAAGATTTTATGCTGAGGCTTTTTTTTCAATTGGAGTACGTCAATGGTTTCGTAGTGCAGCTTGAAATGAACGCAGTGTTTTTTTCATAGTTGAACTTAAATTTCTTATCTGACTGAACGAAGGCACACATTAGCCATAAAGGCTTTGGAAAACAAATAATCGCATACCGCCGGGAATAGTTTCTTCAAACTTTCTCCTGAATTAGTTATCTCGAACGGAAGTCAACTGCAGAAGAAACAGTGCGTCCCTGCACTACGATGGCGATGCAATATGTAAAAGTAAATAAGAATTCCACCGACGACTCTTCAAGAGTTACAAAAGAGAAAACTTGTCCCCGGAGAAACGAAAGTCAGGCGAGCGTAAGAAGCAAAGAGGCACATACACACAACCGCGAGTTAAGCAGATACTACTACCTGTCGTTTGTTTAAAAAGCCCGCCGTGTATCCATTTCGCGATCGAGAACTTTTTGAAAAATAAAAGCCATCAGCCCATCGAAAGAGGATCTGTAGCATATCGTGATAAAGTAAGAGAAAAGCCGGAGCTTCGGTTGGAAAAAAGGAAGAAGAGCAGATAGAGAGCCACGACACGTACACAGATATACGACGACGTAACGGACACGAGGAGCAGCAGCAGCAGTAGCAGCAGCCGCGCCCGTCGCGTCAAATCGATTTCAGCCGCGACGATGTCAGCGCTCGCGCCGCGTGGCAATCTACAAAGGAACGAGTAGCCGAAAATCAGCCACGTCGCAGGGTCTGGCGAACAGTTGGCGGGACCGAGAAATCTCTGGAAATGTTCAGAGGCTCTCTCACCGATGGTAAAGGAATTAAGACGGGCTTGGCGAAAGAGATTGGGTGGACATTTTTTTAATCGAACTCCGTGTTTGCTGCGGTGCACTTTCGAATAATAGTGATTCGAATCAGCCGAACGAAAAGCGCTGATCGCCCGGGAAAATTAACCGGCGTGAAATATATGCATCGAAATGCATTTTTACTCGCGGAAACGCACTCGTCGTTCTATTGTTTTGCAAATGCGTTGACTGCTGGTATAAATTTACAGCGACCGGGGATTTATTACGCTCCAGCGCGTAAAAATCGTCCTGAAACACAATAAAACTGTTGGTCGCAATCAGGATTCGCGCTTGATTAAAAAATCTCTCCCAGCCTCAATTTTCCGAAATGATGTCGCGTGCGCTCGTTCTCGAAAAATTAGAGATGCAAGAGCCTCCGCCAGAAGAGCAATTTAATTACGGAACTTAAACAACGTAACAGTACAAAGCGCGCGCCAAGATAACGGAAGTAATAGTGCGAAAGCTGCGGAGGAGCGAGAGAGAGAGAGAGAGGGAGAAAACGAAGCCGTGCTGGGGACGAACGTTTAGAAAAAACGAGCGCATCGAGGGTGGCGAAAGAAGAAAATTAAAAGATTGCAAAAAACGTGCGGAAAAGGTCCGCCCAAGGGGGAAATGAAAATCAGAGGGAGAAAAGGCGAGCAGCTTGGAAAGTCGCAAGCTCGCGAGCGAGAAACAAAGAGCGAATTCGGCGGACACTGATTATTCGCCCTTTGAGATCTCGTCCTCTCGGTCCCTACTGGCGGTGATGAACCGACCGATCGACCTCTTGTTTGTCGGCTTTGCTCTTCGCGCAAAGGATGCGCCAGTTCTTATATTGATTAAATTAACCCCGGGAGGCTTGAGGAGCATCTTTTATCAAGAAATTATGCAAGAGCCGAGATACCCCGTGTATATACACCGAAGGAAGAAAAAGAGGGAGTTGATAGTGGAAGAAGCTTTCCTTTTTTTTCGGCGAAAGCTTTTTTGTGGAAATTTTCTCGAGTAGAAGACCGCCGCGCTACTCAATCTCGGCGGGGTTACTTCCGCTCCAGTTAGCCCGAGGTAGAGTCGTGGTATTTTTGTAAAACCGAAGGCTAGGACCTGCTTAGCCTTTCTTCGGGCCGACTGCCGTGTTTTTGTTACACGGCGACAAAGAGCTTCGGGATCGATTGGATACACAGTGCAGGTGTGCCGTTAATAGACCTTTTACGCCCTCTCATCCAAAGGCGTAATTGTGACCGTAACAGCGTAAAAATAGCGAATCCCGAAAACTTTGAAAATAATCCGGCTCACAATGGCATCGAGGCTTTGAGGCTCGAGCTCATAATCATATGGTAGTCTCGCAAGCGTACGAGAGAGACAGGTCGGCTGCTGGCGCTATACGGCAATTTGTCATGCAGCGACGAGGACGCGAGTGGCCCAACCCCCGTTTGATGGGGCTCAGATTAATTATCCCTGTCCGAGGCTCCGGCTGATGTATTCACGCGGGCTGGCAGTAGTTCACGGCTGGCGCCGCCGCTGTCGCTCGCTCTCGGTTTCGAGAAGTCCGCTCAAAAATTAGCGGCTGCGAAACTTTGCACGTCCCTCGCTGACAAATGATCTTTCGTCGAAAAATTCGGATTCCCCAAAGTTTCACTCGCTACGTGTTAACGCGATACCGTTGGTAAATCCAACAAGGCTGCGATGCGAAAAGCATTTTTTGCACTTTTGCAAAGCCGACCCTTTGTAACATCAGCCGAGTCGAGTTCAACCCGGAAAGCCGCGCATTATATCTGAATAATCTCCAAGATAAACAGCCGAAGACGTATACCCCGAGCACAAGTCGCAATATAAATGCGCGGTAGCAGAAGCAGCAGCAGCAGCAGCCGACCTAATAACTTGTATATGCGTCGTCCCAGCCACTTCGCCAGTGGCACATCGCGGCGAACTCGCGACGACAGCTGGTCAAGCGTGTGTGTGTGTGTGTGTGCGCGCACGTGTGGCTTTGCGGCGGCAGATGCTCCCGTGCGCAATCTGTCTTTCTCGTTCTTTCCTCTCGTCGTTTTTCTCATTTTTTGCCGTCCGAGTTTTAGGTACACACAGCCCTTTTTGTCGTTTTCGCGTTGGACTCATCCCTTTCGGTCTCCGTTTCAGTCCGGCAAAAGGGTGTTACGCAATATGGCTGCGCGGACGTCGCCTCATAATAACAACAGTGATGACGGTCTACGTATATAGTCGGTCGTTTTACACAGTAGGCTTTTGTCGTCCGAAATTATAAACTTGGACGTGAAACCGAGTACTTAGTCAGAACTTGCAGCTGACGCTTGCAACTATCCGCTGGGGGAGCAAGTCAAATAATCCGCTATACGGCAAGCTGGACAACAATGCAGATTAAAACTGCTGCGGAACTTTGGTTTGCGCGTCAAACACATTAAAACGACCGAGGGAGTGTGTATACCCGAGAAGGGCTCTAATAAAAGTTTCAAATCTGCATTGTCGAGTTGCGCGAGTAGGTCAGCCTCTCTTGGAACTGGACTGCAATTATCCGGGTTTGTTTAAGTTTCATAAATCGTTAATCGGCTACCGCGCGCTACTCTGGAAACTAGCTTGGATATATGCACGACAACGTTGTTATTCACGCATATACAAGGTGCGTGAAAAAAAAAACTCAAAGACACTTATTGCTATATCGACTGATCGAAAAATTCTGCCAGTCTCTCTACCAGCGGTCCGCTGGTGTTGCCTCGAGCTTTTCCTCGGTCGAAAGCAAAGGCGACACATCCGCTCGGTTCAGAGCCAGGCCCGAGATAAAATGAATATATTTCACAAGATCCTCGAGAGGGAGAGAGGCCGGGTTCGCGCGTTTTCCTCTACGTGTTGCTGCGTTTCCTCCCGCTCATCGTCGGCTCTTTCTTTTTGCCTCGCGCACGTACACACAGCTGCGGCGCACGAATCGAGAGAGGATCTGTCGGTTCTCGTCGCGCGAAAAGCCCGTTGCTCTCGTCGAAAGTCTTGAGCGTGTGCGGGACGGATAAGGGAGAGGCTGTATTCTTTTGCATATCTTGCTGTCCGGATATCATTGGATTTTGGAGCTCTCCTGCCGGCGTCTTTAGGGGTGTCCTGGGAGTTTGTGCGGCTTAGAAGGTCAGGCCTTTTCTTTGTTTTTCGTCGATTCGCGTGGAATATCACAAACGCAGGTATATTATCCTCTTTAGTGGTACAAGCGAATACTCGACGATAGGCTTCATTAATTATTTCGAGTGCAAATTTAACGGAAGCTCGCACCGAGCGCACTTCAAATTTCTATTAACAACGGCAAACAATTGAGGCTTGATTAACTTTTCGTCCAAATAACGATCCGGTTGTACTTCAAATCTCATTATTCCCAAACGAATAATCGGCCCCGAAAACTACAATACAGCGCTGCATTAGCATGATTTGATCAAACGGCAAATTAATTTAAACCGCGAAAACGCCTAATGATCTTTGCACAACGTCATACAGTTTCAAACTAAATTCGATTCCACATCAAACGAACGTCCGAATGTAGCTCGAAAATAACACGAAAAAAAGACAGCGATATCCAATTCCATGTACATCAAAAGAAAGAGAGCCGAAGCCTGACATTACATACATTCTCCGGAGGCGGCGCCTGCATTGTCGTTTGGCGGCGATCGGAAATGAAGCGATCATCCGGCGACGCTCCGATCATTTGGCTTTGACGTAGCAGCTATATAGACCGAGACTCACCCGAAATGGCGCGTGCGGTCCTCTTTGACACTCCCGGTGTATTGTGCGCTCTTTGAGGGGAGGACACTCGGCTGATTTCTGGATCGTTACGAGAGTCGTCGTTGGCCGTGTCAACTGCTGCGGTATGCGTGTTTCGGAAAAAAATGCTTCGTTAGTCCGAGCTTGATTTCGTTGATTAGATTCGCGATTAAAAGTCGAGAAAGACAGTTATTTGTCTATAGCCTACTTCGGCCATACTCTTTTCTTCTCCCGCTCGCGGATAACTGTCTTTATCGAGTTTTCCCTATCCGCATAAAGTTCGGGCAACTTTGGCGAAACTCGTTCTTAAAACGAAAGTTATTCGCGCGCGCGTCATAGGAATATATATTCCGTAGGCGAAACTAGCGTATAATGTTTGTTGCGAGAGAGGAAATAATACGACGGCTGCGGCGCGATGTAAAAACAAAAAGAGGATCGTATAAAATTTTGACAGACGCAGTCGACTCGTGGAAATTTCACAACGCGTTGATAACGAATTCTCAGCGACAGCCTCTCGAATTACATTTAGAGTTGGAACGCGCGCGCAGAGTGCGAGTGCGAACAGAGCTCGAATATCACGATAATTTGTAATAAAAAATCGAATTGGATTACACGTCGCTTACACAAAATCCAATCCACTTTTATCGGCAACTTTCGATGTTGCTATATTATTCCGCGATTAAAGAGCAATACCCGCACCCGATAATAAACGAGCGTAAATCACGAACAATGACACAGGGCTAAGCCTTCGCGTATTCGAGGTAAAAAAAAGCGTTTAATTTCGTCGAATCATCCCATTTGATCACCGGTACTGTACAAAAATTCCCGACATTATATAACGTGTGGCCCATTTTCGCCGAGAGACAGAGAGTATAGAGAAGGAGAGCGCGTCGCGAGTCGTGTCCGATCAGTTAGGCCATTGTCGTACACGTGGACAGGCCTGTTAAACGCTCAATTTCTCGCAGCCCTTTGACGCCTGTCTGTCCATTGTGCAGCCGTCAAAGAAAGTACGCCGTGTAGCCGCTTTGTCGCTGGCTGTGCCACCGATGTCAACCTCGATTTCGTTCCGATGCGCGACGAGTCGGCGACGAACTTGCCTGTTTGCTGTCTAAATGAAGCGGCGGGACGAATTAATTAAAACTACTGCGACTATATACGCCGGGATTTAAGATTTCGTTCGGGATCGATCGAGTTCGTTAACGAAGAGGCGAACTGTTTATTTTGACGAAGCTCGATTATCTTTGCTCGAAAATCGTCGTCCTTGTCACCCGTAACGGCATTCACACATATATTTCGCAGCGTAAGTAGGTCGGTATACAAGTCCGAAAAAGCTCGAAGAAGCAATTTATACTTCAACTTTCCAATTAGCCAGTCGTAAAAAAGAGCTTCCCTGCACTCGCTTCCTCGCCTCTGTATACGGCTCCGAATGAGACTTTTTCCGTGATACGTAATTATAGATTCTCCATAAAAAGTTATATGCACCGAGCCGGCTTCGCCTTTTAACGACAAGCGTAATTAATTCGACGGAAATGTAAACGTTTGCTTTGAAATCGTCGATGTTTAGCGTTCAATCTTAATGAAGCCCTTGAAAAAGCTCGGCGTCTTCGCTCTCGAAACTTTATACCTCCACTTTCGCATTAAATTCAATTCATTCCAAGAGAGAGAGAGGGAGATAGCGAGAGCCCGTAAAAAGTTTCGCGAAGAAAAGAATCGTCGTTCGATCAATTCACGAAACAAGAGGCAAGTAGAAGAAGACGAAGAAGAAGTCAGTATACGTATCGACTCGATTAATTAATTGTTATCAGTCGCATCGATCTTTTCGTCGTACGAAATTCGAGTTTGAAATCTTTCTTTGCCCTCGTGTAATTGGTTACGATGTAATACACACTCCACGAGGTGCGCAGCTTAACGTTACATCGCTTGCGTTGCTGCTGTAATGCCGTACATAATTAACTGTAATTATAACCAGACTCGACACGAACACCCGGACGAGAGCCAAAGATAATTTCCAGCCCGTAATGAAGCCCCGCTCGTTGCTAGCGCTGCTGCTGCTTGCGATTAAATCAACTTTATAATTAACCCTGAAAAAAGGATGAATAACGCGGCGGCTATGTATACAGCTACGGCTCGCCGAGAGCCGCCGAGCAACTTTTTCATATCGCGTTCAGCACTTTTACGCTCTCTCTCTCGTCGAAAACTCATCTTCTTCTATTTGAGCCGAGCTTCCGTTCTCCGATATCCCGGACGCGAGCGAGAAATACCTTCCTCTCTCCGATTCCTGTAATGCATGGCGTTCGGTCTTCGCATTGTAAATGCAGGAGAGGAGAGATTCTCGTTACAGACGTCGATCTCCTCCGCTGCAAGATGAAGCGCTTTCGTTACAGCGGAGAGGAGGTACGCCGCAAAATTTCGAAGAATTTAATTCCTCGGACGACATGCTCGGAATTTTTAATGAGATGCGCTTAGACTTGCGAAGTGAGCTTTTGAACTTTTCCCCTGCCGCCGAGAATACCAGCTGGACTCGCGGTGTGTTTGTTTAAATAATCGAGACCGTCTGACCGGAACCGCCAGTTATACCACTCGCAAAGCTCGCACCGATGCCGCAGACAAAAGAAGAGGAAAAGCTCGGGGAGCTTTTAAACCGGGCATAAAAATTCCCCGAGCGTGTAACGCGCGTCGCATCCCATCTCTCGCAGATGGCTTAGGGGTGAGCACGTGGATGCAGCCCCAGGCATATGCCCTCGCCTTGGCGTAAAGACGAAGGAGGCCAAAGTTCGCGCGAGCGCTGAACTCGCCACAAATAATAAACAACGCCGAAGAGAGTAGCTCTTTCTCCCCTCCTCTTTCTCTCTCGCAAAAACTTTGATTTTAAAATGATATTAAAGCCGCTGCGGCGGACGGCAGATGAAAATGGAGTTGGGAAGAAGCAGACGAGGGGAGAGAGCGACGTCGAGTGCGACGAGTTAAGGAGCTTCTAAGAATTGCGACGTGGACGCGGCGGATTATTGGTGATGCGCCTTGTTTGAAATGTGTATGACATCGTTTAGCGACCCCACGTCGCAGGAGTATAATTGGATTTTAAATACGCTCGCGGTTATTTTTAGGTTTATGAACGCGAGCTTTACGGAATTGGCCGCCGTAATTGGAACGGACTTTATTCCGTATAATGCCCGTCGTGTATTGTTTTTCCCTCCCGTTATAGCTATGCCATCCGCTCGGACGAAACGGGAAACGATGTCGCTCCGCGAAAGTTCTACGAATCGTGTCGAATTGTTTATCCGATGAAACAATTTTTGAAAAAACCGCGCGAACTGTTTCAAGTGAAGCTCTCTTCCTCTTCCCCTTCCGGAGAACTTGCTTAAAGAGAGTTAACGAGAAAAGGTGAGTTTTTTGCAAAAAGACCATCATCCCCCACCCAAAACACAGAGTGAAGAAGCAAAAAGAAGAATCCCTCCTAGCAAAAAGACTACGAGGAAACGGGCGGGAAAAACGAAGAACGAGTCTCTCGAAGGAAAAAGCGCAAGAGGGAGAGGGAAACTGCGAGTGATGATAAACTTTAAAACAAGTTCGATGCCGCGCCTCGGAGTAGTAGCTCGTTGCTCTCTTTTTCCGTCTCGACTCTCTCTCTTTGCCTATAACACCACACCCCCGCGCTGCATGCAAAATGCGCCGGCGGTAGGATCTAAGCTTTATGCGCCAGCTATAACCCGAGGCATCCGTCGTCTGTGACACTATATACTTTTCACGCATGTGTACGAAGCTCAGGAAATCTATCCTCCTCAGACTTGACCTCGTGCGATGTTCAGCTCGGTTTCCTTTTGTGTGCGACCTCGTGTACATACCCCCCGTTTTGTCGATGTCGCGAGAGATGACGCGGCTTATTTTCCAGCAAATGGGAATGAACGTTGCTGCGAAATTTCTATGCTATCGATGTAACGCGCTGGGAAAACAGTCAGGGAGCTTGCGAAAGTAGGCGGGAGCAGAGCGTGTAAATATGCGATCGCGAGAGAGACGAGGCAAAGCGAGGAATGGATGAATGTGAAATGGCACAACAATAAACGTCAAAATGGTACCTGCGAGAACCATTTCTCGCTCTCCCGACATACACGCCCTCACGGCACTGGCTTCAATATTTCAGGCTGAACTAGTAGTTTTAGGAGAGCGAGATTGAAGGTAATGCGACGATGAAATTTTTAGCAAAAACTCGGCCGGGTCGCCTGTATAAATCGGGTAATAAAAAACAGAACACACACCGTATACCGTAGCAAACGTCGATTACATAATCCCCAAAGCAGCGAAATGCAAAGCGCAAGCTCAGATTCAATGACCTCTACCGTCTTTCCCGTTTGCCGCATATAAAGGTTTCAGCGACACTATATGCGCTGCTGTACTGCCGGACGCTTTTTAAAGCGACGACGCTGCCGCTGCCACGCTTGCAGTCTACATACGGAATGAAGTATAAATCTTGAACAAGCCCGTTTCGCACTAGACAGTCTTTTTCGGCTCGGCGGCCTTGCTCAACGGCTTTCATTCGGCTTTATCGCTCGCGTGTGTCTCTCTCGGTTTATTTATTTCACTGTTGCAGACGGCTCTCTTTCACACGGGGTATTGGCTTTTTTTTTTTTGCTCGTGCGAGGTGAGGTGGATTCGATTGGCTGCGCGGATGGAAGGGAGAGCGTTGCTCGCTACTGCGATGCTTTTAGTTAATTGTTCGGAAAGGGATGTTGCGATGCGCGTTTCGACGCCAACGAGCGAGCGGGGAGAGGTTTTTGCGTTTCTTCGTTTGTTCAAATGAGTGTATCTAATTTCCTTTTATTTTTTGTTTCAGGTGAGTACTCGAACTGATCACACATCATTTCAATCCTGATCTGACACGTAAGTCGAATCGTAATTCAAGCGAACGTCGTTATACTCCTTTCCATGAAAATGCAAAGCGTCAAACGTGCCAAAACTCGCACTCAAAGAAATGAAATGTCACTCCGACAAAACGTCGTACACACTTCGCACTGCAGTCGCTTGCCACCCAATAACCATATCCAGTTAGTTCCATCAGTCGGAAGAGCTGTACAGTGGCTCTCCTCGGAAGGGGCGATAATACCGGCACCTCTAACTTTGTTCAATTACTTATCAGTAGCTGTTGACGAGTTCTCGAGCCCTTGAATTTTTCTTCCCGGGCAATCCCCGGAACGGCAGCCTCGTCTGCGCTAACTTCGTTAAGTAGGTACTCGGCGCTCGCAGCAAGTACTGTTCTTCGATGCGCTTTACCCGAGACCACCTCGGGATTACTTTAAAGGCTTAGTTTCGGTCCGCTGCGAGCTTTCGCACCGTCTGTTTCGCGGTTTTTTGTTCGGAGCTTTTCTTCCCCTCCCCCCTTTTTTCGCTACGCTAGCTCCGTCGGATAGAGCTACGCTCGCGAATGCTACGCTCGCGAATTTGTCGCTGTACATCGAAAAGCTTCGGTGAAAACTAATGTTTGCTCCATGCAGAGCATTTGAAAGCTCCAGCTAGAGATGCATTTTTTATACGTCCTACGTAGCGAGAATTCATACCTTCGTATGTTGGCGGGAGAATAGAGCTTGCACGCGTTGCTATACGATTCCGTGTGTGTAATGATACCCGGCCGTATAAATTCATGGGGCGTACCGCGTATAAAAATGCCTCTCCGCGCTTGTACTCTGGATGTAGATTACGAGAGGGAGTGAGTGAGGCATTATTTCGAAGGAAAATCCTTCTGCCTATAGCGAGAAAGGTTTATTCGAAATATTCCGAGGAAACAAATTTCAGAAGTAACACCTCGAGGTGTCCGTTGACGCGCTGGACTCGCGCGCAAATTTGTCAATGGAGAAATGGCGCAATTACCCAGTTCCCGCGTGACATCTCGCCATTTCTCGCGGTGCATAATCCTCGCGCGGCGCCGTCACTTTTTGCCTCTGGCCGGACGCGAGTTACGAGCTACTCCCACCGCGTGCAACCTAAGAGGATTTACGTCTACTTTGCCTCCTCCTTCTTCCTCCTCCTCTTTTTCTTTTCGTTTTTCTCTTGCTCTCCACGAGAGCTTATGCAGTTGCCGGCGCTACCCGGCGACGAAGACGACGACGACTCCTCCTTTTTTCGCCTTATGCAAGAGTCAATTACGCGTCTGATGGCGTATTAAGATGCGCCTGGCAGAGAGAGAGAGAGAGAGAGAGAGAGACGCGGTTTGGATAAGCGGTGTTGCGTGCTCGCTTTATTTTGAGCTTAACGAGTAATAAGTCTGATGGAGGAGGAGCCGCGCCGTGTAGCGTCCTTAATTTCGCGTGATGTAACGGAGAGGCGCGGAATGTTAAGTAGCTGGGCTGGATCGGCTCTGAGTTGTTGCTTCTATTAGAAGCATGCTCGAGTGTCGTTTGAGAAAAAGCTCGTATTTTACAAGAGAGCATGCGCCTCTGAATTTATCGGGGAGCCATTTTTAATCGACTTACTTATAATTCACTCCATATATTCGCAAGATAAAAGTAGTAGTTTAAATCGCCGGAGCTTTTAACGATTATGCTTTTTGGAAATACGCGGGCCGAGGGCCATTATCGGTTTTTAAAGGCTATACACAGTTCTAAACTGTCATAACTTTGCCGGTAACCACTGAAGTTTCAAGTATTAAATAATGGTTATCCGATCGATTTTGGCAAAAGCTGCTCAAAGTAGATAAAGCCCGACACCGACATGCCCGCCGCTCGCACCCGCGCGCAAATAAAGGCAGCTCGTGTAATCTCTGATTTTTCTTCTCGGAAATTTAATCTATATACTACATTATATCCAACATACTCGTGTTTTGCACGGATAACCATTTTATTATTCGATGAAAGTTTTAATTTAACAGATTTCATTCGAAGCTTTGCTCTGTCAAAACAGTATAAATTCCGATTCGTCAAATCCGAAGCGAGGATTATTTCATTCGAAGAAAATACCTTCCGTATATTGAAATCGAATTTCACAGAAATCAAACATGATAACCGGCGCACAAAGAACAGAAACACAGTGAAACGCTTTAATCCAGGCAGCAATTACAGAACTCCGCACCGAAAACCAATTAACCGCCAAAAAAAAGGTCAGAAAGCTACCCTCTGTTCGCGTATTTAACATTCATCTACATCACGACCCACATTCCGGTCGCTCCTTCTTGCCCGCCTTGAGCAGCGCCCCGACGACGTGGATGTATCGCCGGAAAGTTTATTAAGGGCCGTTTGTTCCGCGTCCGCTCGAATCGCCTGTTTACTCGCCGAGCGACGTTGATCGAGCGACGAGCGCTCACGCGAAATCTCGCGCGCATTTTTACTCGCTACCTAATTTTCGTAGAGACAACGCGCCGAGAGGCTGATGTGGATTTCCATGGCGACATCTAACGAGTTGGCTGGAAGGATTTTGTTTTTGCGCGTCGAACGAGTTGTTTAACAAATACAGTGTCGGTGAGGCTTTTTAGCCGTGCAAACGCGCGACATGATCGATAGTATCGTCGTGTAGTTAGTCCGTAACAGATCGCTGCATAAATAAACAAGCCCATCGATCACTCCAAGATTCCTTTTAAAAAAAAAACTCATATCTCGACGCGCATCGAACTCTTATCTCGCTCTCTCTCTCTCTTTCTCTCCCTAACTCTGATAATAACAACAGTAAATCCAGTCCACGTGCAGAAGAACAATTTCCGAAAATAAAGCACCCCGCGCTCTCCTATTCAAAAGTCAGAATGTTATCTTGATATAGTGCGCTCTTCTAGAAAGAAAATTCAAGATATTTTCCCGTACGCGAGTACCGCGAATGGTGTCAAAGAAAATTCACGAATAAAGGCTCTCTCTCCTCGCGATGTGGGTCCAAAAATAGCACAATCGTTCTCTCTCTCTCTCTCTCCCGAAGGCAAACACACGCGCGGGGCATCAAAACAGAATTCACTCTCTTCTCGAGCAAAAGTAAATTCCATCGATCGGTCTCTTCCCCTCGCATGTACGTGTGCTCTTTATCTTCAAAACTAGCGCCAAGAGCAGAGCGAAAAGTCTTATATTTACCGGCGGACGACTTAACTTTTGCGCTGCAGCCGAAAGTAAATTAACTTTCCCTCGAGCGAGTTGTATGTGTGTGTGTCTGCAGCGCCGACCGGACGTGATTCGACTGGGTCGTAAGTCGTGCCGGAGCTTGATTGAGCCACGTGTACAGGTTACGGTGTCCCCTCGGGCAACGCTCCGTTGTGTTGTAATGGCGCAGGAGTAGGACAATTACCGGGCTCTGGAGTGTGAGAAAAGGACACTGGCGAGGGCGACTTTTAGGAGACAGTATATACGACGGTGCCGCAGGTGTAAGAGGATTTCGAGTAGAGGGGCTGTTAATTCGGGAGTGGACGTATTTTCTTGAACGACACCCTAGAATTACGCGCGTCTGACCATACACCGTTGCAACTACTGGCACGAAACGAAATCATACAGCGGTGGCTCCAACTTTTAATTATTCTCCACAACAGCGGCAACACATCTCGGCCTTCGAACTGTACACAATTTTAAGCCCCAACACGCGCGATTTTCTCAAAGTGAGTCTGCACCGCAAACGCACTAAACTTTCCGCAATTTCCGCTACCGCATGTATACACACACACACACTGCTTTGAACAATCGCGCCTCGACCGCGAAAATACCCCGGCGAGAATGCACAATCTCCTTCCAAGCATTAAGCTTGCGCGCGCGCAAGCAGCAACGACAACAATCTCTTAAAGAAAATGAAAGAGACGCAAAAGCGTAAAAGCGCGAGAACAAAATCGCCGCGAATGAGACCATTCGAGTTTCATTATACGTGCCGGAGAAAAGGTTCGTCTGCTGTATAGCGTCTTTCCGTACGCTCGCGATTGATTCGACGGAGTGGCTGCAGCACGCGATCTTTAGCTCGTGTATTTTGCGTTTCGGCGAATGCTTCATCGTTATCGCACATTTGTCATTTCCATCTCTAATGTCTGACTAATTATACTAAGGCACTACTTGCTGCAAACGCAGCCCCGGGGCTGCGCCGGTTAATTATGCATTCCCGTTCGAAATAACATTCGTGCGCAACAAAGCAAATCAACGAGTCAACGTCGATGATACACGAGGCGAGCTTTCACCGACGGGAAAACAAAAAGCACAATTCGCGCATCGGTGCCCAGAGCGCGAATGCGTAATTGATAAATAAATCAATTTCCGCGAGCGAAGGGCATCTCTCCGAGTATACTCGTAATCCCTGCCAGCGTATAGCCATATAACGTCCCTCGCAAGCAAGATTTCCACATCATCTTGCGCGCGCGTAGCTACGTTCGCGCGTTAATCTCATTAACGGCCGGAGCAGAGGCAAACTCTGAAATTGCGTCGCTCTCTCTCCTATGCGGGAATGACCGCGTCAACGCTTCTTGCAAATTACCGATAATCGGCCGGGCGATTACCCGGACGAGCTTCGTCGTAATTGGAGACTCTTAATAGCAGTCCTTACGATCCTCTGTTCCCCGGAGGGCTATGCGCGCAGGTTTCGTTCGTTTGATTGTTAATAAATTGCGAACGCGGGAGAGAATATAGTCCCCTTTTCTCTGACGGATATCTTTGTCGCAATCGAAGAGAGGGAGAGAGCGAGAGAATAAGCATCGGAACGGCACAAAAGTTTCTATGAAGCCATTCGACCTTATAAGCCTCTGTGCACGAGCGCGGGGGAGGGATATCGGAATCCAATACCGTCCGGTTATCCCGCTTTTATCCGGCGCCGCCATTGTTCTTTCCTTCACGGCGTTACAAACTTGAAACACGTTCTCCGCACGCGAGTTGTTCCGTCGATTCGAATTTTCAATCCTTTTCCTAATTTCGTCCGAAAAAGCTCGGGGCTGAGAGAGAAAGGCTGCACGTTCCCCCGCAAACAATCGCCGAGGGATCGTCAATCAGATCCTAACGCAATCCGAGCCGAGAGAAAAACGAGAACACACATGGCTAAAGTGTTCGACAGATATACACCCCAGGGACGTCGCGATGGATACACTGCGGGCAAGGGTTGAGGAAAGCCCGCCGGCCGCAAGATATCGGATACGGATACAATTTCCGCCGGAGAGAGAGATACCCTTTCTCAGCCGAGGGTCTAATTGTCTTAGCACTTGCTCGGCTTTGCCTCTCGCGTCGACGCTTTTTTTGCTTGTCTCGATTGTTTATCCGTCGGGATGTACGCACATATTTACAGCGGATGTGTTCCCCTCTCGGCTACTCGATAAAAAGCTCGTTAGCTGCAACGTTCCTCTCTTTACTTCGTATTAAAGCTCGAATAGCACTGAAAGCTCTGCGCGCGACACATCGGCAATTGCGTTCTCTTGTTTCCGCGTATATAAAACCACAGAGGGGAATTTTTAGCTATACTGCTGACTTGGGTGGAAAAAAGCTCTCTCTGATGAAAGGGTGAAAGCGGAATTGTCGAAGGTGCCGCCGCCGGACGAAAGTCGATGAAGGGGTCGTTAGCGATCCGTGTCGGCTCTTTCATTTGCTCTTTCTCTCTTTCGGCATCGGGCTAAATATCGCCGAACCTTTCTCTGCCACGTTCTCAGGGATCCGTTAGCCCTTTTCGGCTTGATTCGAGCGAGATGATAAAAGTTGCGCATCAAGCTCGAATATTTTTCCCATCAGGTGCAGCCATCTGAAAATAAACTCTCCCGCGCTGGAAAACACCGCCGCGAAAGCTCTTACACACTTTACTCGGTAAAGCTCCGAAAGCAGCTCTCGCGCGCGCAAGAGGTGTTATAGCGAGCGAGCGAGCCCGGCCGGCATTTCTAATTTAAACTGCCGACAGCGACTCCCCATCTTTAATCCGTCTTCCGCTTCATCGCGATGATTCTTATCGTTCGAGAGCTGCCGAGCCGAGAGCTTAACGGACTGCAAGCTCTCACCCCCCCCCCCTCCTCCTGATTATTACGTTCGGGAGCGCTGCTGCGCGAAAGCGCCTTGAATTACGGCAATTATATAGCTGCGCGCGATGTTTAAATTGACTGACTATTGAATTTCCACTTGGCGTCTCTTTTGATATTAAAATTGCAAGAGAGAGAGAGAGAGAGAGAGAGAGAGAGAGAGAGCGAGTTTCGCTGCTGCAGGTTTTACCCGATCGTGGCAATTTGCATGTAGTTTGCATTGATATTAGGCAGTCTTTGAGGGAAAACTGTGCTTTAGGCAAATTACCAAGCTCTCTCTCTCTCTCGAGCTCTCTCGAGCTCTCGCGGTTGATAAGTTTTTCGAATTATTTCGCTTAATTTGAATCCTTTTAGTCCGCGCGCTGCGTCAAGTTTTCAGAAATTGTTTGTCTTCGCTTTCCGCAGCAGGTGTTTGACGAATTTTCGAATATTTTCCAAAGTGTCGAGTTGGCAAATATAGCAACGCCATGGCTGCAGCGGCATTGATTTATGAAAATTGGATAAGCGTAAAGTTTGAGCGTCGATTCGTGGACTGCGCTTCGGCTAGTGTTAATATTTAAAATGTTAATATTTAAGTTTGCTCGTACTTTTACCGGATTAAGCGGCGCGCGGATCTCGCTATTTTTCATCAGCACAGCTATAGTTAGCGTGCGAAGAGGTAATCGCGAAAATGGTATTTGACGTTGTTACTTCAATTCGTAAATGGGTCTACTTTGTCAGTAGAGAGTACGAATTATTATACTGCTCGATAAATTCCGCCTCTTTATTCTCCCGTATAGTCACACGGAATAGCGGAGCACACGACGCGTTACTCGGAAAAACAGCTAGAACAAAGTCTCTCTTAAAATGCACGATAATGAGAGCCACTAGCGTTTGCTCCAAAAGAATAATGCAACAGAGGGAAGCTCTCTTACCTTCAAAATTCATACAGCCTTCCACTCGCGTCTCTTTCAAATATTCCCTCAAGTATCATCCCTTTAACGAACGCCCCTGCTGCAAAAAAGAAGCGCTTCCTTCCTCGAAAAGAGAGACGAACTAAAAAAAAAAAAGTGTCCAACGTTCGTTCCATCGACTCTGCGGATGTGTGTGCGTCCTGCGCTCGTCGCAATCACATTAGCTCGGGCGCATCGTCGCCCATATTTAACGCGACGGCGACGTCCTGGCGAGCAGCTAGTACATGCGCTAAAGTCCGGAGGGCAGCGCAATAGCCTACGCGCGCATCAACGTTAAATTATGCCAGCGAGAGGAGTCTCACGCGATTACGCGAAATGCCTCGCGGCGCTGCTGCTGCTGCTGCTGTCGGTTCTGCTTTCGCCTTGATATACTGACGAACGTGATGCACGAGGCGTGCGGGAGACTTTTCGGGTGCATGGGCTTTTCTTTTGACTCTACTCTCTGTTTGGACAGAGTTTTTCGGAACTTTCGAGTGAGGGGAGATTGTTGGTTCTGTATGAAAATTCATGCGCCGAGAGGTATTTCGAATCTAATTTTCTCCTATATGCTTTTTGCATAATTCTCCCCCGCGGCGGGCTATGCGTTTAACAAGCTTTTACGCGCATTGTTTTACATAGAATGTTACGAGCTTTTAGCGTATCTCTCGCTCTTGTAATACAGATCCCCGAATTTCATAATGCTGTAGCGGGAAAGTTGAACAATTTCGCGAAATCCAAACCCCACGTGCGCTTTCCTTGTTTTTGCCGTGAGCCTTCCGGTTACCCGCGTAAATTCACATAAGCCCGAGCGCGTGGAATTAGAACCGTTCGGACGAAACGCCGCCGCCGCCGCCGCGACTCTTTCCGCCTCGGAATTTAATCCTTTTGATAAGAGTATAAAGAAGCACGCGCCATCGGTTATACCAGCTGCTGCTGCAGCGACTCGCCATTGTGCCACTGCCGTTGCTGCTGCTGCTGCTGCTGCTGCTGCTGCTGCAGTGAGAGAGGAAAAAAACTGCTATCCATTCTCTGTCGCGGCGACTCTTTTTTCGACTGCATACATGCATGCGATGCGTCTTTTTTGCTCCGAATAACGAATTCTGCGTTACCGGCTCGTCTGTCTGTGTGTTTGTGTGTGTGTGTGTACTTGAATTATGTACGATGTGCGAAGCAGCTATGCATTTGAAATTGAAATGCATTCTCCGACCCTTAAACAAATGTCGGGAGCCTGTAGGATACTCATCAAACTCTTTCCCAACGGCGCACGTAACAGCTCAATCCTTGGGAATAAAATAAAAGACCAGCAGCAGCAGCAGCAGTTCGCCTGGTCGTATATACATCCACCGCCGCCTCAAAGATCCCGCGGGTGTTTTCCATTATTCAGTAGAAAAAGCCGGGGCGAAAAATAAGTGCCTCTGCATGCCGTGTTCTCCCCCGCAGCGGCAGCAGCATCGCGATCCAAGAATCGGCGGCCCGGTGAAGGTAAAATCCCTGAGTGCCTTGAGGTCTGAAAAAAGGACGTGCGCGCACGTGCGGCCCGTGGAAATGTACTCTGATTCTTTCTTTTTTTTTTTTTTTTTGTCCCAGCCGAACTTTTCGAGTATCTCGACTCTGGTGAGAAAAAAACGTCGTAGAGGGGATGTGAGAGGTAATGAGCGGGGAAGTGGCTGATGGTGAGATTCGAGAAGAATAACGCGGAATGTAAACTGACGATTTAAAACCTGAATTATACGGCGAAAAAAAACGCGTTAAAAGTCTCGGTGAGGAAGTGGATTAAATGAGAGGCTGAAAGGGAGACACTTGAATAATGAATTAAAGGGTGACGGCAAAATCCATTCTTAAAAATGAATCATCGTGAGGTTTTTTTCAAAAATGGTAATTTTCCATTCAGCAGAGTTCAAAAACAAACAAACAACAAGAGAATGCAGAAAAACCTCGCGAGAACAAAAGAATCGCGCCATAGCAGCGAAGCTTTAATAAACCTGCGGCAGCATACAGTCGAACTTTATCGGAGTCCTTTTCATTTTCCCCAACGCACGTAGTGTTTCGCCTATAAATACCGAAGCGCGGCGAACGAGGAAAAAAGAAGTCACAGTCGAATCAACGGGGAGAAATATGCGACGCGTACACGCGTTTCACAAAAGCGGCACTCGGAGAATTCACGCGCGAAAGAGACCGAGCGAGAGAGAGAGAGAGAGAGAGAGAGAGAGAGAGAGAGAGAGGCGTATGACTGGATAATTCATACACGCGGACGGCTGACACATTTGATGTATTTCATTACGGCGAGCTTTTGAAATACGTCCAATTTCAGAATCGCGCCGCGACGTAATCTCGTTGCATCGCGTTAGCAAGTAGTTGCGTTAATCGGATTACTGCAAGCGGTGTTGCCGTGTGTCTTATGACGCGGCCTCGTTTTCTCGAGAGCTTTTCATTCCGTCGCTTTTACTTTGTCCGACGACTGATTTTTAGGTCGCGGTTAATGGATTCGTAATCCGATTTGAGGTCGAGTTTGTATGTGGATTTTTCACTAATCCTTGAATTTTTCAATTGAATCAGCTCAGCCGCTACGGCGTAATGATGCGCCAATTACGGTGATTCAATTTCCGCATCCGCTACTGTAACGCCGAGGTTTATTTTTACGCGCAGATGGGAAATCAGTTTCACCGAATCGTCAAATCCGTTCGAAAATCAATACAAGCTCGAAATTTAATTAAAACCGTACTTTCTCGCACCTATTTGTCTTTGCCCATCAGCCAGGCTACTTCATCGTTCTCTCTTCCTTCCTTCCGCTCACCCCTTTCTCTCTCCCGTTCTATCTCTTCTTCGTCCCGACTTTGGAAGCACGCGTCTCGCGATTCCTTCCTTTCTCTCGTCGTCTCCTCCAGTCCCATAATCGAGCGTGACGCTGGCGCTAATTCGACGACGGCGACGGGAACGGGCTGAATGGCCGTCGTCTGACTACAGCCCGACACGTTCCACTATATCCCAGGAATTATTTTTCAACGTCTCTGACGAGAGAGGACGGGACACGCTAATGGACGGCCGTATGTTTTCTTGGTCTGACTCGCTTACGTGTCTAGTGGCTGGAATTATTAGTTTTAGAAAGTGCTCGTGGGAAAACATCGGCGAGAGAGTAATTCTTTGTACTTTAATTCCGTGGTTTCGTGTTTTAAAGTATTATACTAAAACCTCGGAGAGAAATCTCTCCCGCAGCGCAAATTTTTTTTTTTTCAGAACACGAAGGTACCCGAGAGTGCCATAGCTCGCATTGTTCTTAAAACGCTCTGCTCCTGGGCGAATAATTAGCGCATTCCCGCGTAAGAACTATTCTCGGCGAAAAACGTTTGTTTGCCCTCGCGTCCTTTCCCTCGGTTTTTATACACCTCTGCGTACACTCGTGGAACCACACCCACGAATTTACATATCAAGGGGTGGACCCTCTCTCGAGAATTATACGTGTTCCGAGTGTCTTGGACACAGTGTAACGCGTAGTCGAGCAACAATCTCGGGACGATTAAAGCCTGCGAACACACGTAGAGTGCGGAGAATCTCAGAAGTCTGCTTTATATTTAATCAGCGTCCCCGTAAACGCGAGTGCTGAACTCGAGTCGCAACTCGGACCGGCGTTATGAATTTTCCCCGTTACTCGGAAGTACCAAGTTGCCGGCCGTCAGTCTTGGGATTTAACTTCGTGGGGGGAAGTAGGATTATTGTTTTTTTTTTCCACGGTGTATCGCGCGGTGGTATGTCTGAATTAATCTCCGCGACGATAGTTTGACGGCGACTGCAGCGCATAATGAGAAGTTTTAGAGCTTGCAGAGCGAGTTTAACGTGCCGTAAATGTCCTATCGAATCGCGCGTAAATCCCGAGTGGAGGCAGCAGGTATATACACGTGTTTGGACTTACTCTTCATCTGGGCGCTGCATGGGCAGGTGAAAGCATTAATAGGACATTATGGGACCAGCCGGTCGTGCGTTATAATGATCAAGATACCGAAAGTGCTCGGCGAAACGTAACGATCGTATCGGGGATTAACGCCGTCAGTCTGTCGGTTGCTGATTAGCGACGCAACAGTTGTACCCGCGCGTGAAACGATAGAAGCTCTTGCTCATTCGAAAAACGCGATGGAGTTCAACACCGTGGGAGGAATAATTCGCACATTCGTATTCTTCGAGGAGTGTACAGACTTCCCCGCAAGTTGGAAAATAGTTATCCCGGACATCCAGAGGGTCACGGTCGACTTGGTTCTCCGTGACTGGAATACAGAGACACACACACACACACACACACACATATACACGAATGTTGACTGGATTCTAATCCAAAGTCCAGAGGATGGGATCGATTCGCCGCCACCTGCACTGGCCCAATTAACAATACGCTCTAGGTGTGTGTGTATCCGGGACTCCAGAGGCTCATTCGCATTCCCATCGCTTCCGCTTGTATCCATCGCAGAGAGGGCACAGACGCTTATGCTCTCTCTCTCTCTTGGTACAGCAGAAGCGGCGGCGGCGGCAGCCCCCGTCATTAATCGTTGCCGTGGAAGGCGGGGGTGGCTAATTCGCCTCGGCGGCGTCCACTCTCCCTCTCGGATTAGATTTGACTCTGTTGCGCTCGCCCTGCTTGGGGAAATTCTGCGTCTCGGAGTAGGCCGCAGTCACGGCTAGTTTGGATGGACGACTCGATTTCGGGCTGCTACCCCTTTGGCCTCTCCCTCTCTCTCTCTCTCTCGCTCGCGCAGCTTGATGGGATTTTCAGTCGAGTTGGGAGAGAGAGAGAGAGAGAAGGATCGCAAGGAGAATTTGTGTGTGTGTGTGCAGATGCCGAGTGGCTCGCCGGGATTTCGTGAAGAGACCGGGATAGGAATGCGAATTTAGTTTGAGGAGAGAGTGCTGCTTGCGCATTTGCCTGCCAGTAGGGGAAAAATGGAGAGCTTCTTTGAAGTAGCTTAACGATTTAATGGGTTTCGCGTTTGCGAACGCCGGACTAAGTACACGGCTCCGGACTCGAGTTGTGAAATTGTAATGCTCGAGTTTTCTCCTACGATAATGCATCCTACGATATTCTGGAACGTATTCCATCAAGCGATAAAGTCCACTATATCCGATACGTCTCCTCTCCATAACCATTACGGGAGCATCGCCTTTTTCCATCGTCGTCCATTCGAATGATCTTCTCCCCCCCGCTATGCCGCGTACGAGAGAGCACACAGGTATTCTCTCGCTCGCGATTTACGCGAGAATAAACTATCCGGGACGCTCGCGAGAATAGGCCGGGCACAGCTCGCCGGCCATAAATCCCCAGATAATGATCGCAGTACGTCTGCGTCCGCGGAATCTACGCCAGCTATGGGGACCCATAACTTATCCTCTCCCTCTCCCTCTGACATATGCGCGACGATGAACCTCCGTGTGCATAGCTGTCTCTTTGTTCGGCGAATACCGGCTCTGTTCCTACACTAGTACGTGCGAACGTGGCTGCGTTTTTGTCATTAACCCGACCGAATTGTCCGTCCTTCTACAGCCTGCTCGCAATTGCGCAGTATCTGCCTTTTTTCGGCTGGCCGTGGGAAGACGGTTAACGATCCGTTTGATTTATCAACTGTTACCGTTTTTACGATGGATGCAACTTTCGCTTCGGCATGAATACGGGAGATTAATTTGTATATTGCGCCGATAAACATCCTTGCGCGAAAGAACCGGCTCGGGGTCAACGAATCACTTAAACGACAGCCATAAACCGCGCGGATAAATTAACACCCCCCGCTTGTAAAACAAATTTCCCCGGCTCTGCTGTCCGGGCAGATAATGGCGAAACGACGAGCGGCAGCCTCACATCCCGGGCATTATCACTCGATAATCCCTCTCTCGCTCTCTCGCTTCTGTGGCCTTAATCTGGCAAGTTGCGGGGGCGTACTTGCGGCCGCGCAAAGTTTCGCCGAAGGGAGAGAGAGAGAGATGTGCACACACCGTCTTCGTAGACTTTCCCAAAAGACGGCTGCATTCGCTTTAATAATAAAGCCGCGAGCATTAACGCATAATACTCGCTCGCGTGCTCCCGCCTGTGTTTCTAAGTCGAATTTCGCCGAGAGCGATATGGCAATAATATAATAGATAGAGAGAGAGAGAGAGAAGCTATACTGGCATGCGGATAATAAAGATGTTAATGAAGACATCGATGAGGGTAATCCCCGAGTCGTTATCGCGAAGCTATGCATGCGCCCGGAGAGAACATTTGGAAAATTTCCAAATATAGGATCAGCGAGTTAATATCCGAGGATTCGCTCGTATAAGTAGTATAAGCCGGCTACGGCGAGACATTCTACAGTAGGTACACCCCCAAATCCTACCTTATAGATTTCGAATTCGCCTACTGCAGCTCTCGACAAAGGGGAGAAAAATTCCACCTGTTTCGGGCCTGTAATCCAACTATACCCAGGAATTCCCGCGCAATAATTGCTCCTCAAGTTTCTTCCCTCCCACTCACACTATATAACTCGCCTAATAGTTTTAATATAGTCGCGCTCGCGTGCAATAATAATGGGGGTGCGTACCCCTTTTCCATATTACACACGCGCGCGAGTTTAAAAGTCAAATTACTCGTTACGAATTTGCATAATAAATTTCGGCTGATACACGCCATCTTGCGCGCGCGCGAGCATCGCCGAATCTAATTAAGACAGCATAATCAAGAATTAAGCATCGCATTACCTATAGGCATGTACACCGCGTGTTTTTGCGCAGGTCTATACGCAAGACTCGAAAAATCGACGCACGATCGCGGAAAGTGTAATTCCAACCGACAAAGAGTTTTAATTAGCGTGGCATCGGCAGTCAAAGCGGGCACTGTTGCAAACAAAGCCTTTTGCGCTCTTAATTCGCTGCTGCTGCTGCTGCTCTCGTTCTGTAAATACAAACGGCTATTATCTATACCCGACGAGCAGCGAAAAAAAGAAGTACCAGACGACAAAAAGCCAACAGCTGTCGATCCCTTTTTTACGCGTACACAGAACGCTCGCTGCTGCAGAGTTAGAACAAATACGATTCTCTCCTCGCCTCTTCTTTGCGTCGATACTCCGACGCGTTTTTCGAGAGTATATAGAGAGAGAACGCGCGGCGGTTCGGGGATTACTAATCGCGCGCTTTTGTCCCGGATGATGAATGAATTGGACTCGCTCGCTATCTGAAATTGGGGGCTTCTGCACTGAATAATTCGGGGTTTTGCCGATGTACGAGCTATATAAAGCTTTGTCCGGAATTCCAATCGGGGCCATTAATATTTATAGAATCGATGCGGCCGAATCGCTCGAGTTCTCGCGTTCCCGCCGCGTGTTATAAACTTTTCGGGGATTAGTATCACCCTGTCGACCCTCGATTATTATTATTCGTTTCTATCGTTTCCCTCTATTCACTCGTTTATAGAAAAAAAAGCCACGATATATTAAATCGAGCGCGTCTTTCTCATTAACTTCACTCGTTGCGACAACGACGCGCCCATCCGATGACGAATTAGAGCGATAGCTCGCTAAACGATAGCGGGAGAAAGCTGGCCGGCGTCCAGTGGCGTGAAATGCAAATTCAATTAACCGGAAAGTTCGAGATAGCGCGGAGACGTTTCTTTCCACTCTCGAGGAGCCGCACTCGAGGCGCGAGCTACGAATCCAGCTATTATGATTTTTTGGCGAAGGAGCTTTTTCGCGCCGTTATCTTTGAGCTTTCAGGGATAATGCACATCAGCGAGAGGTACGTAATTTTGGGAAACTGCAGGGCGTCGAGCGAGTTGAAATTTAATGCGTTATCACTGCAAAACCAAGTGTGTTAATTTAAACAACTAAAATGTATCATTTAACACACATGAGCGTTTACTCACATTATGTATTGTAAAATAACAAGCTTAAGTGCGTTAACGTATAAGTACACGCATTTAACGTTTACTTTTAAACATATCTGTTGTGTTCATATTTTAAATGCATAAAGTGTGTTACGTAACTCATTTTGACGTGTAATATCTTCTCTTAAAAAAGTGATGTGAATCATTCTGGAAAGATATAATTGATGGTATACTATGAGGTGCGCGAAGCGCACTTAGATTTCCTAGTATCGAAAAAGCCCCATATGTGAGCCCCAGAAATACGCGTTTTTCGAGGTCCAGTTTGGAGTCGATTTCTCGATTCCTAGGAGTCCGTGTGCATCAGCTCACTAAGCATGATTTTCTTCGTTTTTCCGTCCACTTTAAGAATATCCAGGTTAGATTTACGCCAGACCCCGCCGGGACATCGAAACAGGCGACAGGATTTTTACACACTTATGCTAATATTAATTATAGCCGAATTCAGTGTATCATTCCTATTTGTTATTTGGCAGCGTGATAAATGAGTATTGGAGCTTTTGAAATTAAATATTCAAATGTATCCGTTAATACACATCGTGCATATTATAGGGCGCTTCGCTTCATTATAGCACTTTATCCGGCATTGGCGAATTAATCATGTCGTCGTCGAGGCGGGATTTAGTTGCAATATCGATATAGCGATCGAATATTAATTAATTCTTAATAAAAAATTCGACTGCTATTTCCGAATCGACGTTAATTACGAAACGAAATAACAAAATCAATCGCCTCGCGGGCGAAAAAAAATCTCAAGAAGAACTCCGACAGTGCGCTGCAACCGGCGGCAGATGAAACGCAAGCAAATCGGCAAATGAAAAAACAACAAAAATCTCAGCTCCGCATAATGACTCTCCAACAGCGAGCGCGAAGCTTATCACCCGGTTCATTAATCGTATTTATTAAAGGCCAATGGCTCCGGCGTATTAAAAGTAAACAATCCCTTGCGTCGCTCGCGGAGAAAGGGGGTCGTCGTTGTCGCACGGAGAGTAAATAACGGCCTAATGGCGAGTGCGATACATACGCGCGCGTGTATAAATGGAGCCGTTAAAGAGGATCTCTCGCGGCCGCCTGACCCTTTTTCGCCTCGCGCATACAGCTCGCATTCTATGTTTATGCGAGATGGGGATTTAAAGGTCTCGGAGTAGTGAAGGAGACGACGCTATGTGTCTTTTAAGGTCTCGGATATGAACATATGAGAACGCGGAGTTATACGGCTTGGTGATACGCGCGCGGTATACGGTGGATTATATACGTGGACTTTGCGGAGAAAGCCGAGAATCGAAGCGAGCCGGCATATTGGATTCTTCCCCGGAGTGTATAAAATATTAAGAGTAACCTTTCTAGTGTAGGAAAAAAAATTTTAAAGCCGCCTCTCAGCTTTTAACGGAAATGCAAATCAGAGAAAAGCTCTCTCGGGGCGGAAAAAAAACGGGAAAAACTTAATTCCCGCATTATATCCTCGCTGCGCGAGAGGGAGAGATTTTTACGACGCAGTAGCATACGTAACTACACGCATGCTGTGAGTAGAGGAAAGAAAAAAAATTGAAATTATTATTCAAAAAGTATGTATCACGACGAGCGTTATATATTCTTTTGTCGAGAGCATTTCTGGAACACCACGTGTATTACTGAAATTCGTACAACTCATCAGTCGGCTACTGATTTTCGTTAAAATTTCAGCGCGAGACAACAAATTTCTAAATAATAAAGCTTGTTATTAATCCTCTACGAATTAAAAAAAGATAATAACACAATTCGAGCCACCGTTATTACCCTCGTACGATTTCACCCGCAGACGTCTCAAAACGCGGCAGCCGCCATCAGCAGCTGCTCCAGCTCTCGAGAGCCTTAATACAGCGACCACAGCAGCAGCAGCCGTAAATCGTCGCGTTTCCAGAGCCTCAACATCCCTCGCTCCTTCGCACAAAGTCCAAGCAGCAGCAGCAGCTTCGCCTCGAAAGAGGCGTCCACCTGTAAAGCAGGAACACCGGAACAACGCGATGCCCGATTCCCCAAAGGCTTTCTCTCTCGCTCCCTCTCGGTCAGCGGCAGCATCGCGCACTACAACGCCAGCGGCATATACTCGTGTTTGAGGCCAAAGCGATTTTCGGACTTTGCCGAGCGCGCGCGTCGGAACAAATCCCCCGTGGAGTTCGGATTTCCCGCTGTATCTGCGTATATACCGGCTTGTAGCACAGTGTGTATCGGCTCCGATCGTACCGCTGGAGCCAGGCCAAGTAGTCGAGGCGTGTTACTCGCGTTTGTATTTGCATTCGCATTGCCACCGCCGCCGCCGCCGCCGCTGTTGGTGGTTGATCGATGTAGCGCGGTATCGTGCAGTGCTGCTGTGGATTAGCCGAGCTGAGCGCGCAAGGCTTTTGTTTCCTGCGCTCCGACGGCTTCTTCTTTTGTGTGGCGAACCTGATGCGCCGATCGGGGAGATTTGCTCGATGAGGTTGGATCTATCTTGATTTTTCGTCCTAACCCAAAGAAAACACGCGGTTCCATCAAAACGTATACGTATATCTGAGCGCGCGATCGCTGACGAAGCGATTGGCTCGTAGCTGCTCGCTCTACTCTATCCTTAGCGCTAAGTAAACGGAAAATGTAATCGCTCTCCGAAGTATTTGCCATGAGAGCAGCCGCGTGTTGTGGTTACATTTGCCGCGCGGCGGCAAAGGGGATGTGCAGGAGAGGAGAGAGCGCCGACGCAGCTCTGATTAATGCGTCGCGACGCGCTCGGCGTAATGAAGCCAAACAAAGATTTGACGTATCGCCTCCGCGCCGCGCTTAAGATGCCTAGACTGCTGCCTCAGATTCCTCGGCTGAATGATTGATGGACGATTCGTTACACGCTCCAAGTAGTTACAGCTCGTTATAGTCGGACACTTTCAAGAGCTTGCAATATACAGTCTGCCAAGGCTGCACAGCTTGAGAATTTAATGACTGCCTGATTTTCCGCAACATAAAACTTTTCCGAAAAACACCCAACGACTTTGCTCCTTAAGTGGGCTACTTCCTCTCCCGCTTCCGAAAAACTAACAAGCTACTTCTGGCATTGCTCGCGCGTTCCGCGCAGTTAAGCCAAAACACAGCGGGCCACGGAAAAAAAAGCTCAAAGAGCCTTCAAAGAAGGCGAACGCCCGAGGACTAATTCGATTATAGTGCGACGCTGTGCCTCCCAACACAGGTGCGCAACACCTAGCGCCTCCGCGTGCACTAGGATTTCTTTATTTCGCGGGATTTTACACGCGATCGCCGACGTATGGGAGTACGCTGGGGAGAGGTGGGAAAACAGGAAAGAAATCAAACACAAACAACACTTTATTCACGTTTCTGCACTTATATTTCGCCCAGCCCTTCCCTACAACGTGGTGGCCTTAGCCGCCCACGCAAGGTAGCCACGCAGGGCCCGCAGACTCCGCACACACACACTCTGCCACGCTATAGTCCTGAGGCTCTCACCTCTGAACGCAGCTGACTCTCTCTCTCTCTTTCTCTCTCTCACGTACACGCGCTAGTCCCCAAGCCGTAACCGGTGACGTCACGCAACTCTCCGTCTCTCTCGCACACACGCATGCGCCAGCCGCACGGCCGGCTCTCCCTCGTCTCGTTCCCTCTCTCTCTCTCTCTCTCTCTCTCTCTCTCTCTCTCTCTCTCTCTCTGGTTCTTCGCTACTCCGCGCGCGCAGGCTATGCCCGACGTTGACGGCAAGCCCGTCCTGCTGCTACACACGCACAGCGTTCCCGCGCTTTCTTCGCGTCTTCGCTCTCTCTCACACACACACACTCGCGAGCACTGGCTCGACGCCTCGCGCAGATGACGTCGTGGTGTGCGCCCGCACCACACACCGACACTCTCGTCTCTCTCTCTCTCTCTCTCTCTCTCTCTCTCTCTCTCTCTCTCTCACTCCCAAATGCAAGATAGCCTCGCTAGCCTCGCGGCTGCTGGTTTCCCGCTTCCTCTTGTCCTCTGTCTCTCTTACTCTCTCTCTCTCTCTCTCTCTCTCTCTCTCTCTCACGTAGACTCGACGACGGCGGCCTTCCTCTCGTTCCGTCGTCCTTCCTCTCGTGCCTGCTCGACGGCGGATGGCGACGGGACGGCAAAGGCTCTCCTGCCGACGTCCTTCCTCCCGTTCTGGCTCCCTTCCTCTCGTGCCTGCTCGACGGAAGATGGCAGCCGGGCGGTGAGGACTCTGGATTGCAGCAGTGGCGGGCGGCTGGATGGTCGTCTCCGGGGATGGACTCCTTCCTCGGGATGGCGGTCCAGGTCGTGATGCTGCTGCTGCTCTCCTCACACACTCTCTCTCCACACACTCGCACACTTAACACTCGCGTGCGATTCTCTCTCTCGTCGACGTGTCGCGTCGACGGGATCCAGACGAGAACTGCCGAGTCACGCTGCGTTCCCGCGCTCGGCGACAATCTCCCGGCCGTTAGGGCCCGGCCGATAACGTAGTCCGATTGGCCAAGCGAGGCGCGAGACGGGCTGATTGGCTGCTCGTCTCGCGCCAGTTCGGACCGGCGAACTTCTTCCCAGAGCTCACGACGGCTGGCAATTTCCGCGAATTCCCTGGACGTAGCTCACGTCCGAGAAACGCGGGCTTCGCACGCGCCGACTGTCTCTTGCTCGGCCTTATGCGTTAAGGAGAATTTGCCGCGCAAAACAGCAACACACGTTTTGCGTGGCTGCGACGTTTGCAACGTCGCAATAGCAAGTCAAAGCGAGAGTCGTGTGCAGAGCTGCGATGCTCCTTAATCCTCGTGGACTAGGCTTATCAAAGGGTGTAGCCCGGAGTCTCTTGCGAAAAAAGCGGTGGGACTCGTCGTAATTAACGCTGCCTTCGTTATTTGCGAGAGAGTTGTTTGTCGCTTCTGGTGAGGTCGTTTCAATTGGCTATATCCGCATACCGAGAATCGATTACTCTCAGCACACATTTTAATCAGCGATTTATTAAGCAGCCCGATTAAAGCTCAAGCGTTTTCTTTTAATAGAGTATAGCTTCCATTATCTAATCCGTTCCCGGAGAGAATTCAATTAATGCTCTCTCGACCAACCGGGTACGATATCAAGCGCAATTATGTCGAGCGACTTTTATACCCGCGACTAAAAGAATTTCCCTGGCAAATGGATGATGCCGCGCATATACAGAGTATAAAGCTCTGAAGAGGAGGTTTAATTAATTAGCGTCCACTGCGCGCGATCGCGCTCTGAAACATTTATCCTCATTGTGCCCGACCATCCCTATCAATCCGTCGCCTAACCGAATCGGGCGTTTTTCGAGCGTTTTTTTTTTTTTGTTTTTTGGGCAGGCCCTTTTAATCTCTCAAAGTTAGCGCGGCAGAGCGTAAAAAGCGTCGGGGGGAAATTATGTGCGAAAAAGTTTGCCATTTTTGTTGTAAAAAAATCCGAGCGATAAAAGCGATGACGCATGAGCTTTTACGTGTACGCGTTCAATCGCGCTGGACAGGCGCGTGAAAAACAATAATCAATGACGCTTTACGCCTTATTGCCTTAGGTGTCACGCCGCTTCTTATTTGCGGAAAAATTTTCGAATTCAGCGTTTCCAAAGTAAATATTTCACTCCCAGTATATTGAATTCGCAAATCAAATACCGCAGTGTTTTGTTTCTAAATGCGAGCCGATTTTAAAATACCCGCTAGAAAAAATACAGCGCGATACTCGTCGTTATTTGCGCCACGTCGTCGAGAGCATTACACTTAATTAGTCAACTACTCGCGCTCGTGATAAAAAAGAATGGTATATTAGTCGCGTGGTGCTGCGACTAATTGGGCCTGTGAAGCGCGACTTCGCCGAAAAAAAGAACTTGGCCTGGTCCAGCCAATTAGCCCGGGGAATCCCCGTGACGCGTCGCTTGTCGTCGCGCCTAGATTAATACTCACAGCTTATCGCGGAGTTGGGCCAATTTTTTCCACGAGTGTAAAGGAATACTTTTTTTCCGGAAGATTGAAAAAAAGTATTTTGGGACTGTTCTATATATTTTTTTGTCGGTCGGATACGTGTCGTATAATCGAGTTTTTATTGTTTGATACATCTGCATATAGGATCTCCCGCTCGAGCGGAAAAGTTCCTATGGGGATCGAGAGAGAATATAATATTCGGCGAATTTTTAAATGAAAAACTATAGGAGAACGCTTCCAAACTAATATTGGATTAAAAGCCGATCAGTTCAATGAACAGCGTGCAGATGATTTCGGTAGATTTAATGAAACTTTTATCTCGCGGCTATTTCAAGGTTTATTCGGTCGAAAAACGAATTGAGATATGAAAAATTTGCTCCCGGTATCAATTTTCAAATTTTTAACGAATGCTCGTGTCGAGAGAGTTTCCGCCCGAAATAAAATAATTCAAACAGCTTGCGCGAAACAGCGACGAAAGAAGGGAAAAGAGCCGCACCTCCCCGGCGTTTGCGATCTCCTCGATAGAACATCCGTTACAGCGGCAGTAGTGCGCAATCCAATTAAACTCCGCGCGCGGAAGTGAGCCTCGGCGAATCGAATCGATGCTCTCTCTCTCTCGGCAGCGCATACCCAGCTCCGGCCGTAAAGGAGACGGCGGCCGAAACGAACGAACGAACGCGAGCATTCCGATTCTCAAACGGCGCGGTGGCTGGCTCTCTCGAGACGTGCCGCGCATTGCCGGCGAGCTCGAATTTACGCGGACCACGATGATGATGTTCCCGAAGCCACTTGCACGTCCCTATAGTTTCGGCCAAGTGGTGCTTCGAGATTTTTGCTCGGAAAGCTTGCACTTTTTTCGAACACGCTTTCGCTGATCCTCCGGAATACGAATGAGCGTCGATTATATAATCCGACCTCGTTAGGCGATTCGCGTGAACGTATATAATTGATAATATTATCGAGCACGCGATCGACATAATCGCCAGCAGTAGCTCTGATACAACGTAACGAGTAACGAGAGCCCGGATCGCGAGCAACTTATTATGTCGATAGCCAACGCCGAGCTGGCCAATAATGTTATGCGTGCATATTTCGCTGGGGAGCTTAATATTTAAAGCGCGCAATCATTTTACTCGGCATCACGTTATTTCGCCGGTTGAGCCCTGGCAATTGCCGCTAAGCCCGCGACTAGAGAATTATTCCAAATACGCGATTAATAACGTGACTCGTCATCTCTTTTTGTTTCAGGTAAGCATGCTACAACACACATAAAACTGTCGCTAGTACACCAATAAAGGTTTGTTCTCGAGCTAACGCTCCATTAAACTTGGGCAAACAAAATGTCCGATCCAAGCGAGCGCTTCGCGCATGTGTATATCAGTGCACTAATGCGATATCAATCACCATACATGCTGTCCTGCAAACAATCAGCCGGTAGCCCGAAACTCGGCGACATCGAGTAGCCTCGATCGAACAACTTCTCCTTCACCGGTAGTGTACAGTACACACACGCGTTCGGTTCAAAGGACCGTTGCAGCAGCAGCGGCAAAAAGCGAAAGAGCAGAGGCGTGTGCGCGAGTGCTCGCATGCACGCGCGCAGGAGCGCCAACGCAAGCGCAATGAATTGCCCGAGTCGGTGGGAGGGCGAGAACTCCCTTCCCAGCGCCACCGCTGCTGCTGTTTTCCACTCCCGGCCGTCCGAATCGGGGAGGGTAACACCCGTCGGGCCGAAATCGCAAGACTCAGTCGCGTCTCGCCCTCGATCGAGAGACGGCTGCTTTATCGCACTTTACTGTCGGTGCTCGATTTTCCTCTGTCACGGCGTGCGTACCTACACGTACTTTGTTGAGTGTACAGTAGTAATAGGAGTTATATCTCGTGCGCGTGTGATGGTGCGTCATAGTGAAGTGTCGTTGTAAATTTTATTTATTTTTTGAAGAAAGAAGAGGAAGAAGAAGAAGTGAAGGATAGTGAGGGGAAGGGTATCCGATTATATAGGTGAAGCATCGGAGGTGATGATTTGAGGTAGAGGGTCGCGAAGGGAGATGCATAGCCAAGTTTCGAGCAAGACCGAGAAAGCGGAATTTTCATTTTAAAAATTCAACCTCACGAATCGAAAAATACGCGGGAGAGATTAAAGGCAAACAAGAGCGGACCCTCTCAAACAAGCCGGGAACAATCGCAAGCCCGAGCGTTCGAAAAAAAAGAGGTGGAGAAAGGAGAAACGAGAAACCCATCCCCCGCCTCGGCTTCGACTCGTCAAACACTCGAAACTCTACGATCTCTCGACGACCTTAAATTCCGCAGCTCTCTCCAAGTCGGCGTGAAATGCCGCATTTATATACGTACACTAGGCAGCCCCTTCCAGCGGGCACAAACTCTCGGCTCTCTCTTTCTCTCTCTCTCTCTCTCGTCGAGTAAGTGCGCGAGCGTGAAAAGCTCCTAAAGAGCCGGAATATTTATGCAGCCCGGCCCCGACATCTGACCTCTATTTGCATGTCTTATCTGACCCTTGCGAGTTTTTCCCGAAGGAGCGCGCGGTGATAGGCAATTTTCACCAGTGGAAAAAGCGACACAATTCCGTACGGCAGTAGCGCTAACGAGTTCTCGTGGAAACAATTTCGCGCGTTATTCCTCCTTTTTTCCTCTTCTCTTATCCTTCTTGTTTACCTGTAGCAGAGGAAAAATCTATTAATTACGAGCGAGAGATCGCGAATGCGCTCCGACGAGAAAAGGAAGACGAACTGCGCGAAATCGGATTTCGCGCGCGGGTAATTTTTGTTACCAGCTTACGCGCGGGAAACCTTTTGTTCGGAGTTGGGAGACATGTACCGCAAACGAAATTACGCAATCGCTTTTTTTCACTGTTGGAACAAAGTGGAACGGATCCGCGTAGCTGATAAATATAAAGGGTACGACATTCGCGAGCTCCGCAAAAACTTATTACCCCGTGTATAGTGCGCCTTCTGCAACGAAAGTCTCCTCTTCTATACTTACTTGCTTCGAGTTCTCCGTTGGCTGAATTTTTGCCTCTCCTCTCCAGCTCCTCTCGAGAAGGACAAAGTTGTCTCAAGCTAGTTTTTCCATTAAAGTTGAATAATCGATTCCAACGTGGGCCGCCTGAAGATATTGTCTTTTTACTATGCGAGCGATACTCTATTGGCTTTAGCTAATAAGTTCGTGTATGCGACTCTTGATCACCTCGTTTTCGTTTCTTCTCATCTCTTCCGAAAAAAAGCGACAGCGAAGGAAGATGATAGAAACAATCGAAAAGTTACTCGGCCAAACGAAGCCCAACTGCAACGAGCGAAACTTCATCCGCGGAAGTACTCCTCGCGCAATAAATTTTTTTTTCCGCTCTTGCGCGATATACACCTTTTTCATATCACTCCCTCCCAGCAATAAAGAGTTCGAAAGTGTACGGAAAAGAAGAAATCGAAAGAGAGAGAGAGAGAGAGAGAGAGAGAGAACTTTCGCTCCCGATGAGGGGTGAGTTAGAAGGAAAAAAAAAATCGAGAAACACCACGCACGAGACAAAAGGCGCTCGGGCCAAAGTGGAAGAAGTAAAAGCTCTCTCATCGCAATCTATCCTCTGCTGCTGAAAGTCTATATCCGTAATGAGTCGTTCGAGAGCGAGATGGAAGAGTTATATACGTGTATCAAGTAGTTCAACTCGACGCGCGTTCGGACGTTATTTTCAGCCGCGCTCGCGGCTCCACTGCAGTAGCTGTGTCTCGACGCCTCGATATCTTTTTTCTCACCGCGGCCCGTCTATAACGATTTCCAATTTGCGATTCGCGCGCGGCTCCTCGTAAATCTCCCTTGCTTCACTCGCAGCTGCCATGATTTAAGATTTCGGAAAGTGTTGCGGACTGAGAGAGATTTCGATAGCGGATAATTGCCTTTAGCTGTACTACAGGGATTATTTATCGGATAAGGTGTACTGCAAGCCGATGGATGTGACGTTTTCTCGCTTGGAATTTTGTTTTATATTCAAATAAAGCACGTTACAATGTTTTACATGCAAATTGCCGTGCAGATTTGTTTTACATACAAATTGCGTTCGCGCGCACGCGTAGGGCTGTCGATTTTTAGAAGGAGAACGCGCTACGTGAGCTTCTCTTCGCTCTAAAAAATAACGAATGTCTCTATTCGCATTATACAGATAAAAGCTCGCTGATGACCCAAGGGCGATACAGACCCTCCAAAAAGGCGTATAAATAAGTGCACGATTTCCGATTCGCGGATATATGAAACACTCCGAGTAGCCGTATAGGCGGATACCCGGCTTCGTATACACGAAGCTAGAAAGAAGAAGGAAACCGAGCCCTCGAGGCTGGGCGTTAAAGTCGGCGCTTTACGGCCTCGTTTGAGCTCGACTTTTGTGCGCGCTTCTCTCTCTCTCTCTCTACCCGAGTTCGTCCACAGAGGGGAGCTCTGAATAAATTAGCATTAAAGCGCCTGTGTTGCGACGCCGAATTTTCCGCGCTGCGGTGGCTTGTATAGACGCGTTAGGTGATACTCGGGCTTTTTTTATTGTCTGGGAGAGGGAGAGAGAAGGGTGTGTGTTGACGAGGCTGTAGTTTTTTTTCACGGGAAATTGTACTGGAATCGAGGTGGTTATGGCAAGAGTTATGGGGTGATTTAGAGGTTCGAGAATATAAGTTTAGCATAATTGGGCTGATGATTTAGTTATATAGGGAGGCGGCTATTATAGGATAGACAGTTTTCGCAATTCATAAACCGCTGTAAACTATATAGCTGCGGGGAGAAGTTAAAAAGCGCCTCTTTCCCTCGAAACTTTGCCCGAATTAAGTGATAAAATGGCGTAGCTGGTCTTACAAGTTCGCTCACGTAAGGCGCGGGACGAATTAATTTTCTTTTTACGATAAGATTATGCTCGTACAATTTACGACTGGCATTCATAAAATTTCCGTATCATACTGCACCGGTGTAATATGGCAAATATCGAGAGAGGGATCCGAGATTTATCGCGTGCAATTCTCAACTGTATTTTAATAAGAGACCCTTCGTATTATTCTCGGAATGTTCAAGACAAATTCGAGCGAGAGAAAGCACGAAGCGTCGCGTAGATATTCTAATTAGCGACATATCCAAGCGCTGAACCATTTCGAGTATTCGGATCTGCGCGAATGAGCGGTATGACAGTTTTCGCGTTAGCTGCAGCAGCTAGGGATGAAATTCGAAACATCCGTGTCTTATTTAACTATTCGGAAACAACTCAATGCTCGATAATTTCCAAGGTCGTGCGATAAACGTTCACCGGGGCATTTTTCATCCGAAAATTCCTGACCTCGTTCGCGTCCGATGATCCAGAGTGCAGCAGCTGCATCCGCGAAATATACATCGGAATCGCTCTTTTCTCCTTTTTTCCTTTTCCTTCCCTGGTAATCTCGTTTTCTTTTTCCCCCTGGAATCTCGACGCTGGGTTAATCGCGTCTGTTGTCCCGTGGATTCGGTTTTTACGCCGAGAGCGGAGTGAGAGAGCTCCACTCGAGAGCGGCGTTTAAGCCCTCTAGA
>CM053171.1:57882518-57924894 GCA_012977825.3 Pteromalus puparum
ACGCTGGGGGGGGGTTAATCGCGTCTGTTGTCCGTAGGATTCGGTTTTTACGCCGAGAGCGGAGTGAGAGAGCTCCACTCGAGAGCGGCGTTTAAGCCCTCTAGAGGGGGGGGGGGGTTAATCGCGTCTGTTGTCCCGTGGATTCGGTTTTTACGCCGAGAGCGGAGTGAGAGAGCTCCACTCGAGAGCGGCGTTTAAGCCTCTAGAGCCGAGCGTTAATTGAGTCAACGAGTTATTGATTTTTTTTCCTCTTCTCTCGTACCGCTCGTTCTTTCGATTGGCAATGTGTCTTTTACAGCACGTGCTCTCTCCTGGATGAAATTCATTCGTTGTACTCTGAAAAAAAACACGAAACATCCCCGAGAGGAAATCAAGCAAAAGACAGACCGATTCGGCCCCAATTAAGTAAATAAAGCCGACCGCCAGGAAAATCCTCAACACCGCGTAGCCTACTTGCCGGCAGAGAAGAGCAAATAAATCCGTGCTGCGCGGCAAGCCCTCCGCTATTTTTTTTTTTCGCTACACTCCCAGCAGCCGCCTTTCAATTCCTCTCGCTCGGCTGGTCGGCTACTCGGTCAATTGCCACTGGGGCAGAAGGCCGTGCCGCTGATGCATTTTCGCTACTACTGCTGCTTCCGATTCATTTGGCGGTATAGGCTCGAAGGTGGGCTCGCTACAGTCGGAATTAAAGGGGAGATGAGTCTGCCTCGGGTACATTCAATTTGCCTCGCTTTTTTTCGCGGCGTTGGTTGACTGTTTCATGTTTGTCGAATCATCGAGTGAGCTTTCGAGTGTCCGACCAAAGGGGGACGATACTACTTGTACGCACCGAGCCGATGTCACTGCTTAACAGTCAAATCGTTCTTGCCGAGGCGGCCTATCTGCAATTCCGAACCCCGCAGTCCCTCCAGTAGAGAAGCTTGCTAATCCAGCCCACTGAAAAAGCTCTCCCGACATCCTACTCGAATTATGCACGCGATCAAAGCTCATTTTTTGCCGACGTACCTTTGCCTCGAGAGTGGACGACGACGCTTTATTTGTCCGTCAAAGCGTCGGGGATAAGCTCCACCGGGAGAGATAACTCGTCGGACCGGAGCTTTAATTGAAAAAAGCAGCTACCGGCCAAGTGTCCCCTCGCGCGTTTATAATGCAGTCGCCGAGAGCTTTTTTCGCCCCGACAATGAAGACATGTCGTTCGTACGGGGTCGATTGTTCGAGACGACGCGACGCTTCGAAAAGGAGGAAAAAAATTTATTTTCGTTGCACTCGCGCACGCAAGTTGATTAAATGGAGAAAGACTCAAAAGGGCGTAAAGCTCGTGCTGTAGGAGAAAAAAAGCAGAGAGAACTCGGGCTAAGAAAACAAAGGCGGCTGAGGGAAGGAAGGAGCAGCCACGAGACAGGAAACAGCGCATTAACCAAGCGAAAGACTCTCAGACAGCCGGGAGCAAACAAAATACACGGCCGCTGCGTGAATGAGTAAGCAGGTTACGTGATTCAATAAGTCCCACTCTGCTCTCGTCGTCGTCGTCATCGTCGGTTTCTTCCCACTTTTCCCCCGACGACGCGAGCGGAACAATGAGTTCTGAAGAATACGCCCCGGGCCCTTTAATGAATCTCAAAGGGACGCGGGGATTATGAACGAGAGCTTAAGTTCTCTGTTTTATTGGCTTATTTTAAGAGGCGAGGACTTGGTTAATGAGGGATTTTTGAGACGACGCTGCGCGGAACTGCTGAGGTGCGTAATTAGCCGGACAATGGACAAGTGTGCGTAACTTTTTAAGTCGCAGGTGCTTGACATTTTTTTTTTTTTTTTTTTTTTATAATTTTTAATCTCAGCGGAAAAGGTAAAAGTGCGCTTTTCTCGAGTGTATTGAAAAATGAATATTCATCGAGAAAAATCAAGCGAGCGGCGAGTATTTTAATTTCAAAAATGAGTTGACCCGGCGCAAACACGATCTCTCGTTATTTTGCCTCGAAGGTATGCGCAAACTGAAACTTTTTGAGCGCATCGCGACTCTGCTTTTAAATTTTTTCAGTGCACGAAAAATAGCCGTTCACACTCCTGGAAATAAATGCCCTCGTCTCGAATAAATACTATTCGACAATAAATTCCCAGGACAAATAATTAATCACTATTTTCATTCGGCGCGCCTTTTAACGGTCCATTAGCCGCATCTATACCGGCCGTTTTTTCCCCCAAAACTGACAGTCCGATGGGCTAATGTAGCCACCTCCGCTCGCGTTTGTTTTATTTCTCCTTTTTCGCGCCAACTCGTTGCGCGCGCGCGCACAATTCAAAATGTCTGGATGATCGAGCCGACAATTGCAAAATAGAACGAGAAAGCGGCGCTCGACGAAAAAAAAAGACACAAAAATGGACTGGGGCAAGGAAAAGAGAGAAATAAAAGTGAGGGAGTAGAGAGAAAGAGAGAACTGTCGAAATTTTTTCCCCAATGCATTTCCACCTCTGCGTGAATGTGCGCCTACACGTCCCTGGCGTGTATGTACATATGGATGCATGAAACTCGGTCTAACACTTACATGGCGGCAGTTTTTGCGTCAATCAAAGCGCTTCCATGAATATACATACACATACGCGGATCGATTTTTTTGCCGCCAGTCAACGACTGCAGTTCCAAAAAATTCCAGTGCACGTTCGCGGTTTTTGATGGGAGCTTTGAGTGCCAGGGAATTATTTTTATTATATATAGAGAGAGGGAAGTGGACGAGTTTCCCCGTATTCGATTCAACGCCTCGAGTAATTTTTGTTTTTTTCAAAAATCCCACTCGACTAACGTGTTTTCCCCCCGATTCGCAGATAAATTCCAGCGACCAATGTTTTCCCTCGAAAACTGCTTCAAAGCCCGAGCGTCGGTACATGGCAAAAATATTATCTTACCGTCCTCGAAGCGCGCGATCACATCCGTTAGTTCCGCACAAAAACACCCGTTTTCCATTTTCCCTCTACCTACACGCAGACTAGCTGTTCCGGGACGTGTTTATTTAGAGGAAGAATCGATAGCCGCTGCAAATCGATTCGCGCAAAAACCACGTCTCACGTCAGCACCGTAGACATATGACTCGGTCTTTAATTGAGGAACGTCGGAGCGTGATTTCCGCCGATCGAATATGGATGAGGTTGTGAATGCCGATCGAGTCGAGGATAGATTTTTTTGCCAGTAACTGTTTTGAATACAACGGGTTCAACGTTCGAACGGGTCTCTCGAGCGCGCGCGCACACAGAATGTCGCCGAAATAGCTGAATTAAATATAGAGTAATAGAGGCAAGCATACCACAAAAGCGGTAGATGTATGCGTTGATTTGAATGCCGCCTTTGTGCTGTAAATATGTTTCTCGGATTTAAATTGAAAACGAAATTGGCCGAGCGCAAACGTTGGCTCGAACTTTTTTTTATCCTGAAACAATCGCTTTTGTTATAGAACGCGTACAATTTCACGTCGCTCTTTCTCACTTGTGTATAATCCATGAACGAGCTTCAAATGAAACAAAAAACTTTGTTCGATATCACGGTTACTCTTTCGAAATTTAATTAAATAAAAACCCCGACAGCTCTTCAAACAGACGAAGAGTGAAAGTCTCGGCGTAAACTTCGTCGCTGCCGCCTCGAAAAACACAAGACGCGATGAAGAGAGAACTCCAGCAGGGAGAATAATCGCAGAGCAAAAGTTTTTCAGCTTAATAACCGCAAGAGGGATCGATCGACCTAATTTTCAACGGCTCCATTATGCAAGCGTCGTCGAGCTCTTAAATATTCGCTTATCTCGAGGAAACAATCTATCGGAAGTGGATGATTTCCGAAATCGCTCCTGGACGACGAATTTTTTCCGCTCACTCGAAAATTAGGCTAATCGGCAGCGGGTCTTTTCTTTCAATTGAAATATCTCGCGCTGCTTGTTAACGATTCAAAACTTTTTGTTATAACAACGAGCCGCAACGAAAACTCGTCGTTAATTCATCGATATTGCTCCCCCTTACTTCTCGCCGCGCGATAAGTTGACCCCGTCGCGTTAAAAATTACGCTCCACGAGTCGCATCTCTTTTCATTTCCTCTCGCAGCTCTTTTTAATTTTTTTGTCTCTCTCGCGGCGGCGTCGCGCCGCTTAAACGCGAGCGCCGGGGAAATAAAAGGGGCAAAGTTTTTATTAAAGCTCGTCCGTCTCTGGCATCGCTCCATTGAAACACTTCCGCGAATAATGCGTGTACCTACGCTCCCCCGTCTAAACAATATTTCAACGGACGGATTTGTTCCGTGGTGTTGTCTGTTTCGTTTCCTTTTTTTTTTATATCGAAAACAACGAGAATCAGTCTCGAACTGATGTAGCAGGAGCAGCAGCAGCAGCAGCAGCAGTAGCAGCGGGAAATTCGATCGATGGATTGAGAAGAAGGGTGAGAGCTCCAGGGAAATGGATATACAGCGCCGAGTGGTGCAAATGGATGGATCTCTTGGAGCGCGAAATTCTGTAGTCTTTCGAGGAATGCCTTTTTTATGAGCTCGAGCTTTTTTTCTGTATCGCGCGGCTTTTTTATTCATCGCGAATATTTGATTTTCCATTAGTACTTACTGCGTTCAAAACATTTTTTGGCCGAAAAACTGCTAGCGCTGACTCTTCAGAGGGATCGGGTTTCATGCGGGGCATATCACGCTTCGTTTCGGATTACTCGCGCGTACGTTGTTGTTTTTTTTTTTTTTCATACTACAGTTTTTAAAAATTCGCGTTTTAGCGCGGTATATGCACAGCTCTCTCTCTCTCTCTCTCTCTCTCTCGTTACGCGAGCTTCAAACTTTCAGAGTAACGCTCGCTAACTCTCGAAAAGTTGCGAACGAAGTTTCTGCCGCACGCAGGAAAGATTTTTGAAGGGTGTAAAAAAAAAAAATTTGCAACCTATAACGAGCATCTAGAAAAATGATACGCCGTAATAAGTCGTAGTAGAGCCAAGCGCGAGTAGCCGTTGTACAAAACAGTTTTGGACCTTTACACCCGTCGCTTCATCTTTCACGATTGAAAATACACGTCGTCCGAGTAAAAGACGTACAAACCTTCTTATTACGTTAATTCCAAGCGTTGGCAAGCACGAAGAAAGAAAAAAGCTCTCCCACAGCTCGCACGCTGTAATGCACACTGAATATCACACGCAGCTATTTCAAAACCAGCTCCGAAGTCAAAGTGCAGCGCAGCAGCAGCAGCAGCACGAGACTCGAGTCAGTTCGCTCGGCTTCCTCTCCCCCTCATCCTCTCTTCTGGTGCCGAGCATGCGAAAATCATTATGCGGCCGCGCGAGAGAGAGAGCGAGAGAGAGAGAGAGAGGGAGAGGGAGAGAACAAGCGGTGGTGAGACGCGTTGGCAGCAGTATATACGTCCCGGCCGAATCCATTACCGGCTCTCTCGCTCTCATTGTCGGCAGATAAGGTGGCGTCGTCGTCGTCGTCGTCGTCGTTAGCCGAGTCGTCCCAGTCCGTTAGCTCCCCTTCCTTCTGCGCGCAGGGGACCCTAGGGAAGCTGTCGTTTGAGATTTGCCCGAGTGGGACACAAAAGATGGAATTATTGCGAGAGCAAGGAAGAGATGCTGCAGGCGCGAATTTGCCGATTGGTTGTGACGCTGGGAATTATTATGATGAGGGTTAATGGCCTGACGCTATATAAAGGACTCTATACTAGCTGCCGAGAGCTTGCAGGAGATGCAGTAGCCTTTATTCCAAGTCTATTTTCGTTCGAAATATCGAATCGTCACGTTCGGCCTATAAAGACTCGGGTACTAGACAAACGCGATAAATCCCAGTGGTTAATGCTCGCCGGAGTGTATACACGCACATACGTATACGCGTTGCAGGAATAAGTATAGAGGTAATCGGTAAACATATGCGCGCGCAATGTACAGTCGACGCGCCGAACAAATATGATGGGCCATAATCGAATTTCAAGCCGCAACGATCGTTATACCGCGCGCGGGCGCACGCATCGATTCGAAATTCAAATTTCGGCCTGACTCTCGAAAAGCGCGTGTGCCATCAGAAAATCAGACTGGGTAATTTTATGGCGGAATGCGATAAGCCGTAATTTCGCGTCAGACGTCGGGCTTCATGATCTGTTTTACTATCAACGTATACGCCGCCGTGTGTGTCCATTTGTTTGACGCACGCGATTCGCATGAATATGTCGAGCTCGAGTACGAGGGGGACACACGGCAGGATTATATTGAATCCGTTACACGCGGTTTCGCGGTCCCTTTGAAGGGCTTGGAAATTGTTGCAACTCGCTCTCCCACTTGGCTCTCGGATTTAACCTTGTTAATTGACACTTTGCGAGTTTTAATCTTCTTCTTAATTAGATCCGCGAGTTGAAACAAAAGCATCGACTTGATCTATATAAACACCTCTTCCATGCAGCCATTAATCCGAGGATCCATTCACAGGCAACGGCAGCTCTGCCATTTTTTTTTCCATTCATCGAATTCAGCTCGATACTCCATTATTTCAACACAATGCGATTCACTTTTCCGCCTCTCTCGTCGTCGTTATTATATCACCGCGCACATACGAAGGCCTTAATAAACGTCCACACGCAAGGCTCTAAATCCTGCTCGACAATTAGTCACCGCGGATATGGAAGAAGCGCTTGAATTATATACAAACCTCTAATCTAATACATAATAAATTCTCCGAGGTTATATATATCTGCGCTCCGGCTATTTGCTTTCTCTTCCAATGCGGCTTTGTTCTTGCAGGTGCGAACGCGCTGTTCTTCGGGAGAGGTAGTAGTCGGTGCTTTATGTCCCTCTCCCTCTCTCGGCGAACAATCATTCACCGACGGATGATTGTTTATTCGCTTTTGTGTGCGCGCGCGGCCGTGTCTCGGAGTTCGCCGAGAGAAGCGCATCTGCTGTTGCTCTGTGTTTTGATCGGGAGGTGCCGAGTGGTTTATGGCTCGAGACGCGGGTCAGAGCTGTAGACTCTCTCTCTCTCTCGTGTTTTGAAGCCTGAGTGGCGTTGTTTGCGAGGCTGAGTGTATAGTCGTTGGATCAAGTCAAGCGAAAAGTTAGCCCGCTTGTTGTTGTTTCGTCGAGTTTTATTCGTTAATTTCGATTGCGACTCCAATTTCTGCGTATTTTTAACGTTCGCAGCGAACGATCGTGATTAAATTTTCACAGTGTATAAGTAAATATTAGTATATGATGCTTGCCGAGATAAAATAACGTTATTTTCAATAATTTCGGCAAATTACTTCTGAAAATTGATGAAAATACCGGGCAAACCAAACGCACTTGGAAATAACGGTCGCGTTCGATAAACATTATATACGAGTTAAAATTTATTCATATCGCTACACGGGCCAAGTATATGCTTTGATAATGCAATCATTTTGTATAAATTTAAAATTTCGAACGAGCCACGGGATATTTCATTGCACACTGCACAACAGATTGTCCCGATGCGGCCGTGACTGCGAATCAATTGCGCGCAATTCAAACAGCAAATTAATTGGTTTAAATTAATTATTTCATCGGGTCGTTTTATTCGTCGCCGGCGCGCGGCAGAGGCCGTTTGTTTTAAATTTCATTCGCTATACGCGTACAGACCTGCCACATTGTTCCAGACGAGCGATACGCTTTGCCGACGGCGTGTTTGTTTATAATTGCTTTATGTCTTGAACTACGTGAAATTGAAACGATTCTTATAATATATTGCGCGTGCTACAGATATATACGATAACACGCGCTAATCCACAATTTCACCGGCAACACACACTGCGCTCTCGTCAACCCTCTATCTGTATCTCCGTCGAACAAACACGAAATCCTCTTCAATTCCGCTCTCGGCTCTGCTTAACATTATACGCACGAATGCAGCGAATCACATATATCTCACCATATTCCTCTTACAGAAAATATAACCCGATTAGAAATTGAAACCCCGGTATTAATCGCGCGTAATGCGGCGCTGTATTTTCGTCGACTGTAAATATTAGCACGTATGCAGGCGTATACGCGTATGTTTATGCTGCGCGAAGCGAATCTCGACGTTATACGATAAGGCGGAGCGATTGAATTTTAAACGTGGAAAGCCTCGTCGTAATTTCGCAACAAAATTAATCTCATCCATCTCGCGGGGAAAAAATTAATGCTAGCCTATTAACTGCGGCAACTCGCTCTCAAACCATCCACTCTGCTGTATAGAGCGGACGTGGAGTAGCAGCAGCAGCAGTAAAAGAAGCATAAAAAAAAAAAGAAGAAAGAACTCCTCAACAATGATCGCGCACGGCCAACTCGGCACGAAACGACTCGTGGCTGGAGCAGCAGCCCTTCCGCTTTCCCGAGCGAAAAAAAAGCCGAAGCGGAAACCACGACTCTCGAGTGCATCCGCAAGCTCCAACCCTCCGTTCAAAAACGCTATATACAGAAGTCGAGAAAAAGGAGAAGACGGGTAGAAAAAGTTTTTTGCGCTGCTGCTACTGCTGCTTCTTCTTCTCTCTTCTCGGGGAAAAAGCAGCGGTAATACCGTCGGGACGCGAGGCAGTAGCAGCGAAGCAGATCGCGAAGTGGCCTCGCAATCGAGGAACGGTCGGTGCATTTATGATTCGCCGCTGCCCGATGCATCGCATTACGCAGGTTGCATTGAAATTACCTTTGATGAACGGCTGAGAGAGAGAGGCTCGAGAGGACTGCGCATGAGAGAGTCGCTGTCCGTGACTGGAGTCTATACTGCCGCTTCGGGTAGTGTGTATATTATTCGGAGATACGAGAATGAGCTTTTCAGGTGAATGAATCGAAGCTTTTATTAGCTGCTTTTTTTTTATCATACATTTCAATGCTGCTCGAGATTGGTTTAGGAACATCCTCGACGAACTTTTCTGCTTTAAATAGAGAATAATCGTCAGCGCTGTTCACGCAGCGAATGTCTGTACAGCACGTGCTGTCCTTTGGACGGCTTCCAGATTTCCATGCAGTCGCGATGAGCATCTATTCGAGTAGCGTCAGCAACAAGTTCCGCGTCCTGTATATGCATTACCGGAGATGTTCTTGCGTTCACTAACATTTCGATGCTCGAATAAACAACCCGACAGAATTCTATAGAGCCTATCGAATCTTCAACTTTGAAGACGCCGAGGGAGACGTTACGTCAGCTGCGCCGCAGACTCAAACCGCAATCAACCGCGGAATTCGAGCGATGCGACGCGCCGCGAGAAGTTATAACCGCGTGTCGAAGTGCTGTTCCGATTCCTTACTCTTTTCGCGCAGAACTTTCAATTATTTGTCGAGGTCGGATGGAAATCCAACGAGTTTCACCGAGTTGTATCGCCGGTTATCGACGCTATCGATTAGTTAATTAAATTAACCGCTTTTGTTTTTTCCTGCTCGTTTGATGTTAATGAAAGCAATATAATCACTGATGTGTTATATGAACGGCGAATCGATTTTTCTAATTAAAATTTTTTATACGTTCTTCTACCTACTCGTAACATCAGACCGGCTGATGTGAAAAACTCTTGTGTACCTCGGCATATTGATGAAGAATATATCGTAATCGATTTCGCTAATTAAAATATTAAAGTTGCAAAATGCTCGACTACATTTCCTGTGCACTTGCAATCGACGGTTTGATTTAAAAAGCTCCGTGGGCACTTTAACTTATTGAAAAATCAGCAATAAATGCACGTATGCCCACTCAGTGAATTGTTCATTTCCTGTAGGCTTACCACTTTGAATATTTGCTCGACAAAGTATCATGCGTTATCAGCATTGTAACACGTAATTCACATCGCTCGTCAAAAGATCGGTCGGGCGCTGTATAAATTACGCAGTTTTTAACGGGAACCGAACGCTTTTCAGCCGTAATCTGCTGATACTCAATTTTCCATTTCTGCCGCTCCGGTTATTCGAATCGACGGCGAGTTATGCGCCCGTTTCGTTGTAAACGTGATATTCATCGGCTTGACGTAACAGTTAGCGCCCCCAAAGAAGCGCGAAAATCCAATGGAAAAATACCGATGGACATTCCTCTATGCTGCGAAGCGTAAAAAACTCGGTGTGAAGAATTTTTGCATTGCACGCCGAGCTTTATTGAATATTGCACAACTTCTGTACTGTAAAATATCGCTTTGTGTCTCTTAGCTTCGCGCGAATGCACTCCATCCATTCTTCATTACAAAACCATCGAGATGAAGCCACGCGAAAAAAGCTCTCTGACTATTAATTTTAATCTCTCGTCCTCGCAAGCTCGCGCTCGTTGTTTATTTTAATCCGATCTCGTGTCGACGAGTAAAAGGGCATCCCTGCGTTTTTCCTCGATATTCAATCACGGCTCGGTAATTAAATTTTCTTTAATCAGCAGAACTGCGGTCGATGCACGCAAACGAGAAAGAGCTTTTAATCATTATTAGAGTCTTCGATAGAGAATCGCGACTTGCAGAAATTTAAATTCCACGATGAAAACTTGCCGGGCATTTTTCATCGGCGAGCCGTTGTCGGACGAGCTGACGCCCTCGTGTATAGGCAGACGGCCAGTTCGGAACTCTGCGAGCTTTTGCGCAACTTTTTCGGCGCGTCGCGATTTTCGAACAGGCGACGAGAGGGAGAGAGAGACAAGTTGCGGTTCGAAATCATTTGTCACGCGCGAGAGCAAGATAAAGTCAGCGCTTTTGTGCACCGATTTATTCGGAACTAGTCGAATGAAATGAAAAAGTGAAATCCAATCGAGAGCTTCACTCTCTAGTGCGTATAAATATCCGGCTCTTGTCTCTCTGCAAACAGAGCTCAAAACAAAACGTTCCCATTACAAAGAGAAAACAGAGCGCAAATATTTAACGCGCACGTCGACAATTTTTCCGTAAATACGTCGCAGCGATTTGAATTCGATTTCGAGAGGCTGACATTTCGAGAGGAGATCTATCCGTAGCGTAAAGGGAGTTATCCTCTGCAAAGACTCTGTCGTATTCAGGTTGTGTATTAGAATAGTTCGGGTTTTGTTTGCTCCGCTGCAATATCCAAATCTCCCCTACGAAGCTTTATACATATCTCGATTGCAATGTCGAATGAAAAATGTGCACGTTCGCCTTCGATTTTCCCGTTATAAATTTCAAGAGCGAGAATAGATACGAAATACTTACGGAAATTCTTCCTGATCGATATAGAATTTTCTCAATTGTTGTTGCGAGCAAACTTGCCGCGATAAAGCCGTCGAACTTCTCTCGAGGCGTGAAATCTCAAAATCACTTCTTCGAATATTGAAGAAGTATGCGTGCAGCTGGTGCGCATCGGATTTTCGAAATGCATACAACGCTTCGTCGTCGTGTGTACACTTTTAGTTTGATTAAAGTTTCCTGCAGAAGTCTACCTGCGCGGAATTATTTGAGTTGAAAATTCGAGAGATTTTTCGAGAAGAAAAAGGAAACAATAAAAAAACGCTTTTCTTCTCATCATCGCCAGAGCTCCTTACACGAGGATCTCCTGACCCCATCTCTATCTCCTTCTTTTTGTTCCGATTTCCTCTCGACTCGACTCGATGAGAGAGAGAGAGGGAGAGCGGAGGCTCAGGGGGTGGCTTTATTCGATTTCCATATTCGAGGAGCGGACGTTGGCTATTTCTCGATCGAAAGCCATGGCGACGCAAAGCAGAGAGCGAAGGAAAGGAAGCGATGAAGATGGAGCGCGCACGGGAGTGGTAACTTCGTTATCCGTCAAAGGAAGGAGAGGAGCGCACGAGGAGAGATTGCAGGAGTGGAGGGAGTAATAAAAGTCCTCGGGGGGGGGGGGGGCAGGGGAGGTGATTTACTTTTAACTCGCTCGGTTGATGGATTTTTTATAGATCCGATGGGGACCAAAGCGAGATAAAAACTCGTGTCGACGGTTTATACTGTAAACAGGGGGAAAAATATATTATCCGACGATGCTCGCTTTCCCTGCGTAAACATCGGGAGCTGCTTTTTCAAATATCCTTCACTCGCTCGCTCGCTCTCTTTCTGCGTATTGTGCATTATTATACCGACTCTCTATTTAATGAGGTCTCTCCCTCGCTGCTGCTGCTGCTGCTTCTTCTTCGACCCAAGCGGGAATCTTTGAATCTCGCTTATCCGGGAGAGCACAAAGAGACACCGGCTGCTCCATTACCGGATATAGGTCTTTACGGGCGCAAATTATACGCTGAGAGCGAGACGACGACGAGGATGATGATGATGATGACGACGATAGCGATGCTGATAACGAGGGCTGGTGTGACGGGCGCACGTTCCAGTGATTTTTCACGAAAGGAAGGAGCGTCGACCCGTAATTAGTTCCTTCGTCGTCGAGGAGCGATAGACTAATTGTAGAATCAAACAATCATTCAACTTCAAAGGCAGAACCATTCCCCGATAGGTATCGTTCCGGATTCACGGCAGCGTGAAAGCCCGACTCCATTACACGAGCCAACTCTTTCCTCGCAACAACTACACATTCCATCAGCGACGACGACGACGACGACGCCGACCGACCCCCACCTCCGAGTGCAAAGTTTGCATTGCGCTCGCTCTCCCCCCGAGACGACAAAGAAAAGGCCCACACACATACACACAGACCTCGAGCGAAGATGGAACAGCAGCGAGAGGTCGTTTCGAAATCCATCAACAATTAGAGATTGGCATAACCCTCCTCCCTGTTTGCTCGGTTCTACTGTTTGAACGAGCTCGATCGATGCTAATCGAGGTGGGGCCTCCGCGCCCACCCGCACATCTGTCTTCGCGCGCCGCCGGCCGGGAATTAGCATGGGCAAACTAAACTGTTCAACTTGCATCCGTCCCTGATTTGTTTTTAAGCGGCAGATCGATCGCGCGTTTTTCGACCCAAGAATCGATCTATTATTCAACCTATATATACGTACTTTTTGCCAGAAAATTCACACGGATCGCTCGGCGGGTTTATGAATTCATTGTTATGGCAAACTTGTTTATTGCGCAACCGAGGGTGGAAGGGTAAAATAATTAATCAGAATTTTTCAAATGTTTGAGCGGCATTATAACAAGCTGCGTTTGGATTAATTACGGGATACTGAGAAATATGCATCGGTAAAATGAAAACATAATTAATCGCACGGTATTCGTTCAACAGTAGTTTGATGGATAAAAATACTTAAAAACCCTTCCAATTAGCTTCATCATTCACATGCTCGCCGGAAGTGCTTGCTAAATAATTCAAAACATATTTCGAATTTTGCCGTAATAAACAGCGGATTTTCCGACAACATCATAAGCCGTAATTCTCTGGTATCCGGATTCTCGGAAACACCATTTCCCGCGCGCGTTTCTCAACGCTGTATACAGGCAAAACAACAGCTCTAAACGCTTAAAAAACTCGTAGCTGATCGTCGAGATTCCCGGCAGATTTAGACGGTGGACAGAAATTAAATCTGAAATTTAAATCTCTCTCTCGCTCTCCCACACACTAGCGCTGCAACTTTAATTCGTCCCGGAGAGAGCGTTTATCTGGAGAGCAGCGGATCCGACCCCTTTTTTTTTGCAGCGCCTCTCAACATATTTTTCACGAGTAGCGCTCTCTCCTGTCTTGCGGAAAAATAAACGTTATTATTTATTCCGCGAGAACAAAGGTACGTCTGACCACACTCGACTCTGACTACTACTCGGAAAATTCTTCCCCCGAAAAAAATCCGTCTCCGTGAATTTCAATTACACGACACCCGAACTCGGCGTATTTACTTCCTGCCTCTCTGTCTCCTTATCTTCGTGCCAGTCGGAGCGAGAAGAGCAGGTCTCTCGAGCGCAAACACGCCCCAGCCGCGACGAAGAGATATACGAAATTTCGGCGCTCGACGTCGTCGGCGCTTGGAGATGCGTCGAGTAACACACTGCTCTTATTTCGGCCGAGCGTATAATTTTAATTTGCGGTGCGGTGCACCCATGCTCTTCTTTCTCTTGTTGTCGGGGGTTCTTGCTCGTTCTCTCTCTCTCTCTCTCTCTCTCTCTCTCTCTCTCTCTCTCTCTCTCTCTCTCTCTCTCTCTCTCTCTCTCTCTCTCTCTCTTTCCACCGCGGCTTGAATTAATGGCACTATTTATGTGGCTGGCAAAAGCGAGAGAAACGAGGATTTATTCCGAGGGGTTGTTTAACCTAAAGCGCGACTCGTTCGTTTGTTCTTATTAAAATAAATATTTTAGCGCTTCCGTGCGGTGCTTTGTTCTCGGCGAAACACAGTCTCCCGCGCAAGTTTGGAGAGATAGGCGAGAGTGTGACAACATTTTCAAAGCTAATCAATCAAGCACTTCTCGTCGCGAATATAATCTGCGCCGAGCGAAAAGCAGCTGCAGTGACTCTCTCTCACTCCTTAGCTGTCGTGTCCATGCATACATATCGGCCGCCGGCAGGGAAGTAATTAAAGTGACCCAAGCACTCGGCCATTGACGCTTAACGAGACGGATGACACCTTTGCCCTTCGATCTCTCCTGCGCGTAGCGCTTTGATGTCGCGCTTCAGGCATCGAGATACATCAGCTCGAGGGGACAGTTGCCCCCGCGCGATTTTATGCGCCGGTGTGTATCGTTTTCGCCGGAATATGCTCCGAAAGTTATATCGATGACCGTGCGAGACCGGAGTATTAAATACTTTATCGATTCGACGATTGGTCGATGGCTCATGAAATCGCACGTAAAATCACACAGTTCGCGCGACGTTAAATCACACCAAACAAGCGACTGCTCATCGTGCACGCAGCTCCCAATCGGAGTCAGCCTTTTAATTACTTCCGATGAAACTGATTGCCGATCGAACGATCGAACCGAAAATTATACTCGCACCACTAATAATACCCGCAGTCGCTGGAATCACATCGTTAATGACGAGCCGCGAGTCGCGTATTCGACTTTGCGTCTTGACCAGTTGTTGTTGTTGTTGTTTCGAGGGAAAAGGAGAGACAGCGCAGAGAGCTTTAATGGGATTTCCTAGCGAAGACGAGGACGACGATAGTGGAGTCGGTCTGCGGCGGGAGTTGGCAAGAGGTTTCGCGCTCGTGATTGGTTTTCATTGTGTCTGCAGTGACGGACGCGATCGGCGAGATTTGATTGGGAAGTTAGCATGCATACACCCCCGCACACGTACTCGACAATCGCAAGGATAATCTTACTTTCAGCGAAATTGTCCCTCCATCTCTCTCTCGCTTGGCGTGACGACATAATAAACGCCGCCGGGAATCCCGAAACTCGCTCGAAAAAGTGATTAAATCGTCAAGCCAATTAGAGCGTAATTTTTGGCCCCGCGAGCCTGAATAAATTGGCGGTTCGATTCAATTATCATCGCACAAATCGAGCGTATCACTGCCGGTCTGTTTTTGGCTTTTTGAACGATAGGATTATCGTGGCCGAGAGTTAACGAGATTCTTTCATAATTATCTTCCATTAGAACATCGCTTATAGAGCTTTCGCGCGAATACGAGGTTTGCCGCGGAATAAGCTGCGCAAATGCGGACGAGAGTAACGTGAAAGGGATGATGCTTTGTTTGGACAGGGAAAAGAGTCGATTTAAAAATATGCTTTAATTATCCCTCTTGCAAATGTGCGTGCAAATGTTACATTCTCGCGAGAACAAACGTAATTTTCTGAAATAATCATTACAAAGGGAAAACTTACTCGCAAAACAATACAACACCGGCGATAGAGCCATAACTCAAAAGCTCCGCGCGGTATAGCAGAGCAAAATCGCCTCTCGCGCGCGGCTAGTCGAGCTTTAGCAATCCTGTCACGAAAGCTCGTAATTACGGAGAAACGAGAGGAGCCGCGAGCGCGTCGATCGATGAATATCAATTAATTATCGAAATAGTCGGCCGAACAGTAGCCGCGACCCGTAATAATTATCCCTTCGGTCGGCACACGCGATATAGACGCTGCTGTATACTATGCATTTGCAGCGCAAGCTCGGGTGATCGCAAATATGCCAGGCCAATTTTACTAATTAGTGTCGTAGGCTCACGGTCCGCGCCGTTCTGACGCCTCCGCACGAGAATCGAATCGAATGGTCACGTATATGTGTTCTTATGCGGGGATGATTTATGAAATAGGTAGAGTTACGCAAGAATTGGTATATTGTACGACTTGTTAAGGGAGAAAAATTAACGAACCATTACTAATGCGCAGACCGGATCACATTAGCGTCGGAAAACGGATACATAATCCTGCCGCTCACTAAATCCACATCACGAGGATAGATTTGTTACCATTACGCGCACGCCGGACGTGATTTCCGAGTAATGAGAAATTCCAGCTTGTTTAGAACTACTCCCGAGCGATTATTTACAAAACTGAAGCGTGAGTGTTCATTTATACCACTCCCAGCTCGGAAATGGAATCAAAAATAAGCTATATAACGCACGCACCCCAGTCTAATCATTATCAGCGTTCGTTTTATAATACCTTTGAAAAAGCTCCGCTAATATCGTTTTATTTTTTCACGCAATTCCAATTTGTCGAGCAGCACATCGGATTTTTTCCCTCCGGCGCATAATTAAAGTAACGCGGAAAACGATGGAAAAAAAATTTCTGGCGCTAAATTAACGTAAATAATTGAAAGCCATCACTCTGAAAAATGCTACAGTTACGGCGCGCAGTGTATGTTTCAAAGTTGCGCGCTGCACACGGTACGAAAGATCGATAAGTCAAGATGCATCTCGTTGACCCGAATAATCGCTTGGGGCATTCCACTCTGGTTAATACAATCGTAAAAACTTAATCATAATTCCACTGCTCCATCAATTAGTGCGCGAGAGGCGTTTTTAACGAACCGAGATGCTTCATTACGTAACGCGTATCTTATATTGCAAGGAGAAACTCAACTTTTTCCACACTGGGGGGTGAGAGCGGAAAAAAAATCAGCTCGAGGCGTTTACGAGAGATGTAGCCCGGCAATTCCACTGATAATCAGCGCGTTCGTATATTTCCATCCGGATCGAGCTTCCGATTAAAATTTCTGTTGGCCGAGCTTTTTTTCGACTCTCTCACTCCGCCCCGAATGAAAAGCTCTGGAATCGAGTTTTCTTTTATTTCCGTGCGCTCAGAGAGAAAGATTTATCGCGCGAACCGCTGTCCACTTTCAGCGAGCATCGCGAAACTACTGCCTTCGTTATATTAAAATAACGTTGAAATATAAGGCAAAAATAGCGAGAAAATAAAATAACCGTTAAGGAGACATGTCACGAACCTCTTTATATCGGAGCCACACTCACAAGCCAAGAGCGCGCAACTAATCGGAGAGTATAGGCTCTTTCTCGAGTCGACCGTCATAAATTTCACGATGGCGCGGCTGTCTATAAAACTGCCGAACGAATCGCGTGCGTATGCTCTCTCTCTCTCTCTCTCTCTCCGCGAGGAAGCATTAAAAGGCCGTTCCGCATTTACTGTGCGCAGCGTTGCATATACGTATACACGCGACTCTTTCTCTCGAGGAAGAGAGCGAAGAATAACCGCACCAGACCGAAATCGTCCATGCGCGCCTCGTAAAGTGTATATTCTTATATAGAGCGTTTATAGTCGCAAGAGAGAAGGACGGGAGGAAAGGCGGAGGAAAAACTGATTGTCTCGAATTATTGACTTTCCGATTAGCTGCGCAAACGCGTAGCTGCTTGCGTGCTGTTTAGAGAGTGTTAAAAAAATGTCGTTCAGACCGACGCGAGGTAATTCGGTTTGCGCAAAACGACGCCGTTACGCTCTCGTTTTTCAGTCGCCGAGCAACGCCGACTATCTAGTAAAAAGCAAACACGTCCTCCCTATGATGCGCGTAACGTTTTACGATCATCGCGGCATTTTTTACCACGCTCGTATGGCCGCTCGTAAATCTCCTCGTGTGTAACAGCGGCGTGTACTTTATTGTGTACACATTTTTTTTTTTTTTTTTCGTTTTATTCCGAGTCGAACATCGTTCTTCGTTACTCAGTGCGTGATTTCGTCGAGTTGATTAATTATATTCCCTAGCGGCTGCGGGAAAATTTTTAATCGACAGCCAATAAATTTTTCGTTCAGATCGCGCGACAAAAGTTTCGGCTATTCATCTCCCTCCGCACGGCGTTCTTGGAAATCTTGGAAAATTTCCGAATCGATCATCCATAGCTCCACTCTCTTCTGCCGACAGTAGTCCAACTTTCGGGCAGCTGAAGCAGCAGAGCACACAAAGGCGAAAGTTACGCATCCGCATGATATCCAGCGAGTATTGAGCGGAATATAGTCGAAGAAAATTGATTCCACCAGTGCAGGTCGAGCATCGGATCGAGCGCAGCGAGTGATCATCTCGGGCGTCAGTGATGAGCGGCGCGCGGCGGCTGCCGGGCCGTGTCGCAGCTGAGCCACGATCAGCAGCAGCGTATAAATGTGCGCGATGTACTATTACGCCAGCAAGCTGACTGCGGCGGCCCTGAGCGGAGGAGCCTCGAGCTCCTCCACCTCGAGCGCTGCCGCCGCCGTCAGCAACAGCGGCGGCAGCAACAACGACCCCGGCGGCGGTAGTGGCAGTGGCTCCGCTGGCCCCGTCTGCCGGTGCCAGAGACAGAGCGTGCAGCAGCCGTCGCCTGGCTCCTCGACAACCTCGACCTCGACGTCGAGCAAACCGCCCCCGAAGCATCACCACTCGCCGAAGAATTACGCGAGGCTGCCTCCGCAGCAGCACTACCCCCACAAGACCCGGGCGAACTCGCTGCCGTCGAAGGTACGCAGCAGCGGGACGCCAGAGCACGTCTTTGCTAACGCCTGCATCGAGAACACCAAGAGCTTGCACCACCGAACGAGAAGTAAAAGCAGCAAGGTGAGTATTCCGGACCTGCTCGAAAAAAGCCCTCGCAACGGTTTTACTTTCAAAGGGCATAAAAGCCTTTTTTATCATGCAAAAATGGATTGTATCTCGTATTCCAAGGGGGGGGGGGGCTGACGGGTGAGATCTGGATTTTCTTCTTTACTGTGCGCATAAAGATTTTTATAAACACGCTCCGGGGCTCGCGCAAAGCCCACCGTGGACGAATAAAACTTTTACGGTGCTCGCACGGAAGAAAAACGCCTAGTCCCCGCGCTTTTTTTTCGCTCCCGTGCGTTTACGAGAGACCACTCCCCCCCTCTCTCTCTCTCCCGTTTTCAATATGCAAAAGAGATTATGTCGATGCAGCGCCGTTGAATTTTATCGCCAAGAGAGGACAAGCGTTTAAATGGTAATATTCAACGGCCGATCGTTACACGGCTTTTGACGCGCGAGCGACGATTCGATTTTTCAACCCCGCACGATAAAATCCATGTGTTAGCGGCTACGACTCTGGTCGAGCGGAAAATCAGCCGCGGAGTTAATTAATACAGCGCCGGCCAGCAACAGCAGCGCACACAGTCCATTGGGTATTTAATTGCCTTCTTGAGGGCATGGAAAGAGATTTCAATCGTTTGTTGCGCTCTTTTTTATTTCCCCAGCTCGTTAATTATATACAAAAAACGCCCGGAGAATTATTCGTCGAGTGCAAAATCGACACTTGGGGTATATATGCGAAGGTAGCGGAGAGATCGAAATGAAGTTTTCATGAGTTTTTGTATATCGGGTATAAGTTTCACTTTTTGATTAAATATATAGCGAGTAAATTTTTCCAAAGCACGTGTGTATATCAGGTAAACAGGAGGCGAGCTTTCGAAAGAGTTCTCGTCGAAGAAGTACGAAACAGGGTCTTATAGACGCGCTACAAATACGTATACCAGCATATCGGATCTCTCGCGTTTCCCATAATACCTCGACTTTCCTCTTCCCGACAAGTTTTCTTCTCGGCTTCTCCGCGAGCAATTTATTACCGCAGGCGACGTAGGTAGTAGCGCAGCGGTCTTCCGACGATTCTTCCTTCTCTCTTTTCTCGCAGAGCCAGCCAACCGCGAACTCCTCGAGCTTTTCAATTATCAAGCGACTCCGCGATAGATAAACACGCCTACTCCTTGTTAAATAGATCGTCCTCCTTGGAATTTCTTTCGCGATCGATCAACCCCTTCTATATGTACACGTACCCGAAAACGGAATATCTCGAGAGGCTCCTGGTAATTGGTACACGAGCTCGTGTATACACGAAGCAGCAGCAGCAGAGGCTTAAAGTCCCGACCTTAAGTCCGCGGAAGTGCCTGCACGACAATGCCGTCTGCGAAACACAATGGGCGGACTTTGTCCGCGAGCGAATCATTGCTACAGCGGAGCTTAGACGAGGGGGAATCGCTCTCGCTCGTGAGTTTTCTCCCGTTCGCGTGACGCCGACTTTAAGCCTGAAGGCCATAGACGCGATTAATTGTTTCTGCGGTCGGAGGCTACACAAGAGAGACTGCAGCGCTGGGAATCGATGGGGTGGGATATCGTCTTAATGGCCGATTAATTGTTTTGCTGAAACTGATGGATTTGCAGCGCACTACGCGGTTAAATATTTGATTCGGTCGATTTCGATAGAGTAGCTCAACTAGAAAAAAAAGCTCTCGCTGGAAGAATTACTTCCGCTTAAATTTGAAACGAATCAAAGGATTGTTAGTTCGTCTATTTGTCCGTCTTTTCACGCCGCTGAAAGACCGCGCGCGATTCTATAGAAACGTTTGTTCGAACGCCAAGCTTCGGGAGTTTATAGAGAGAAATCACGGTTTCTTCCCCAGTGAGCTTCTTTGTCGCGGCCTTCTCGCCGCGATAAAAGCTCGCGCACGAAGAAAACGAACGGTGTAACATTCTTCGAACACACGAGCTGTCTTTATAAACGTTACGCAACCGTCGAATCGCTGGCTAACTTCATGGACATTCTCCAATACAGATAAGCTCTTTACGGGAGAGACAGAGGGGGTGGAAAATAGTTATCGAGTTCCAGCTGCACACAGCGGCGCAGCCAAGTCATAAAGCTTCCAATTAAGTCGTCTCGTAGAAATGAAACCGATGAAGTCAGCTGCCACGTCGAGGACGATTAATTTCCCTCGACTCGTCTCTGTACATGTACGCGCAAGTGCGATGGAGTATATGTATATCGCGTGAATATACACTCGCGCGCGCTACTCTTCCTTTGACCCGGAGCAAAGTGAAGAGACACGGGGATCTCTCAAATCCCGGAAGTGCTCGCTAACTAACTCAACAATGCCAACTAATTAAAGATTCATTATTCCGTCGGTATCGCCGTGATCCACGAGCTCTCAACCCCCTCTCTCTCCACAGCTGCAAGCTCGCCTCAGGAAAGAAGCGGCGACTATATGCACAAAGCGCGAAATACCGGTTAAATAAACAAGGGACTGCTCTATATCGTTTCGGCGTTAATTACGACGGGAAGCGAATAATTCTTATACGGAGGGCGAGATATCGAGAGGAGGTGCCGGCGTTGTTTCCCGCTGTTATAATGGACTCGGCTGCCGTTGGTGATTTATCATCCCTCGATGGGAAATGTTCTCTCTCGGTTTTTTTTTTGCGCGGGGGATTTAAAAACTGTTGTTCTTGGAGACGTAATACTTTAGGGCTGTGTTTTTAACTGAGATACGCAGCCGACTTGATTTATGACCGGGTTATTATTGCGAGTAGCTGGTGCACACGAGGGAGACTTTTGCGCTCTTTATCATCGCGTGTCCGACACGGGATTCATTATATCTTCCTCATTCGCGGCTGAATCTTTGCTCTGTACTAACCGAACCGTCTTCTCTTTTTGTTTCAGGTGAGTAGACGAGTGTTTTCCGAGCAGTTGAGGAACAAACCGCGAAGCGTAAGTAGCGGATCAGCAAAACATTTAAATTGAATTCACCTTGGCAAATTCTCGGAACGTTTTTCCCCTCGACAAAGTATACCGCATATGATCAGCCTCGGGGGCCTAATAGCTTCCGTCAGTCAGAGTCGCGAAAAATAGGCTGACGAGCTGCAGAGCAGCGGTTAGCGCTCGCACGCGATGAAATCCCTTTCAGCCGGTTCTTCATTTATCTTTCGGTAACGACGTTCTCGGATGTTTCACTTAGCTCGTCGCTCGTGCGCGGATGAATTTTTCGGCCGAGTCACGGCGTTTGATGAAAAATCCCCGCACGGCGATACACACGCGCGCCGATGGTAGTCGAATTTTCGAATCGGGACTGATCGACTTCAAATGACGAATCGCTCGTCGGCGAAAGAAAAGGAACATAGTTGAACAAATACGGTACACTCGGCCGTTATTAAAACACTCGATCATCCTCACGGAAAAACCGATCGATCGTTGCGCACAATTCCAATGGCTATTTTAATTTCGTCCCGCCGCAGCAGAATTCTTCTACACGCGGTTATAGGTATAAGAAACAGCGACGGCAGCAAAAGCTATCGGCGCTGAATGTCGCGATTAACGCGGAAAATATGCGGCTCTCTAGCAGAGCGCTGCAGAATTTGCATGAGGGATCTTTATTGCCGTCGCCGGCAGAATCTACGGCCATCAGGCGCGTACGTGCCCACGGCATTAACCCCGCCTTTTCTCTTTCTCTCCATTTGCAGCAGCAGCGCCGGGAGAGCTTTCCTCCTGTATTTCTACTCTCTCTCTCTCTCGCTATGGCAGTAGCCGCGAGCGCTTCGATCGCTCTTCCGGTGGCCAGCGAGGCTTCTGACATTTTTACCGCGTATAGCGTAGCGTCTATCTCTTACGGGGACGGCCTCTGCTGATATCGCTCGTTTGCCAAGGCGTGGAAATGGCCGGTGCGACTATTATATTCTTAGCCTGCCTGCTGAGATGTACTATTGAAAATACCCATAAATCAATTCGTAAAATAGTCACGACACGACTCGCGAGCAATTTTTCCCGAGTTAGAATCAGATTTCCCCTCCCCCAAGTGAATCCCAAATCTCCCGATGTAAATTCATAAAACAAACGTGATCCCAGGCTCCATCACCTCCACCTCCTGCCATTTGCCACGTTCCGCTTCATTTTTCTTCCTCCCTGCAATCTTCCCCGTGTTCGCGAAAACGTTTCCACGGACTGCGTACAGTATAAGACCGCACGGCGCGATTCATCAAAAACATCTTAGCTCTACCGCGTGATTGGAAAAATATCGGCGCACGTCCGCGGCCGATTTTTATACTGCGCTGTAGCTATAGCCGCACACGTGCTTGATATAAAATAATACGAGCGCGGAGCGAAGTGAAGCTCTAACGTGCTTTTGATTCCTCGCTCGCGCGCGATCCCAAGCTTTCCTCTCTCGTAATGCCAAAAGCGGCGATATCGGGGCTAATTAATTCGATCACTCTCGTGCCACACAGCTATATACCGTATGCGGCGCAGCAGCTGGTGTTTTCATCGATGGGATATATATATTGTGTAAAGTGAAAAAGTTACCTGCAAAGTGCGCACTTTTGCAATTAACGTCGAATGTAATTTCGTTTCATTATACGTCCCTCGCCCCGTATATACGTTTTGTAATCAGGTTTTATTGATTTATTATTATTCATCGTCTGCTTTGACGTGCGGGTGAATTTTAGCCGTTCTCGCGCATTAAATTCCGATCAAAAGGCTTCGATGTATTATCCCACCGCGCGTATAGTACGATGCATAAAATCACTCGAAACAACTTCGGATGGATATAATCAAACGCGAATAACGATACATACACTAATTGCTTTGAATTAGGGCAAAACGCTTTTTAATGAGAGTAAGTATCTCTCCGCGTGCGAGAGAGTCTTTTTCAATCGCGCGCATTATGTGCGCTTAGTGGAATACGGTTCGATGTATAAAAAAGAAAAAAATGTAGCGGACGCTGTTTTCCCCGATGCGCGTCGGGGGTATAAATAACTTTGGGATATCGGAAAATAAATAACGAAATGATACAGTTCGTGCGCCCGGCTGTGTCGATGTTTGTTTAATACGAGCGACCGAGTGGGCCGTGTATACTGATTGCTTTTCGATGACACCTGCGTACACATACATACATACATACATATACACACACACACACACGTGGATCTCTCGAAGGATCGAGCGAAAGTTCGGGAAAAGTTCCGCGTGATGAATTGCTCGATTTACTCGGGTCTTACGTTCCGACTATACGAGAGAGAAAAAAGAAGAAGCAGGACACAACTTCCTTCCGCAGTGCGACGGGATAAAAAAAGAGCACTTCATACGCGCAGCAAAAAAAAAAGGAGCCCTAAAAAGAGGCTAACTCTCCAGGGTCAACGACCTCTTTCGTCAATCCTCTTCTGTGAAGAAAGTTCTTTCAGCCGCAACAGCAGCAGCAGCAGCGACGATATACGGCCGTAAAGAGCTGCTGCGTCGCGGTGATTTCGGAAAATTCCAGAGCAAGAAGTGTACGCGGTGGCCGACGGCCAGCTCCGCATACGCATTGTGTCGCCGCCGGAACGACGCGCTGGGGGAGAATAAAAGTCCGCCGTGGGTACGTGTGTACATTGTCATCGAAAAAAATGTCGAGCGTTTTATTTAGTTTTCCAGAGTAGGGCACACACACACACATACACTGGAATTAGGCGGCGCTAAATGAGCAGTTTTTTTTCGACTGCACGAGAGACCAGCAGCAGCCTGTGGAACTTTTCCTAATTGAGATTCGAGTTTTAGCCGGCGTATGCTCGCTGCAGTGCAGCTCTTTTTCGGCCTTCGTTGAATTTAGCGAGCAATAGAAACTACGTTTGAATCGTTTCTCTCTTTCTCTACAGTTCTCTACGGCGAAATCACAAAACGCAATTACAGCGACCGTGAGCAGGCCAAAGTCTACCCGCCGCACAGACAATATAATTGTCTTAATTTTAAATCCACTTTGCCGATTTTAGTATAAATACACCCTCTACTGCTGCCGTGTATATGCGTAAACACAGCAGGCCCCGAGGGGCTAAAGGCTTCCCAGAGACTGAGCCGGTGTGTACAAGTATAGCCGGGGCTAAAAGCTACTTTGATTACGCATTTACGAGACACGCCGTCGCTATACGGGGGGTGGACAATAGCCTTGTTAGACGCCGCGAGCGAGAACTTGATATAAAGACCTTTTCTTCGCGAGGTGTGCGCAGCCAGTTTGTGTAGCTACAGCTGGATTCGATGCTCGATATACGGTACACCGAGATCTGTACGTGAATGAAAAAAAAAAAAATCGACGACGCTCGCTTCGAAAAATCCTCCGCGACAGCGAAAACAAGCAAACTCCCCGTAGTAAATATATCGCCGCGCCCGTCCGAAGTAGAACTCGATACGACAAAATCGCGCAACTCGAAGCTAGTTTGCAAACTCGCCGCGTCCTTTAACATCGTTTTTTCCTCTCGAGATAAATTGTCCGCCTTATTGGACGACTCGCCGCGATAAAATTCGCCGACTCGCGTCTTCTCCCCCGGCGCTGCTTTTCATCTCTCGCGCACGACTCGGGAAGAGATTGTGTCGCTGTCGCATTGTACGCTCGTGTTTGCTCGCGACTAGAGAGAGAGAGAGAGAGAGAGAGAGAGAGAGAGAGAGAGAGAGAGAGAGAGTGGAATTGATTCCGCTGCTTTTTCTCGCTCGAAGACTCGTCCTCGGATCGGACATCCTCCGTGTTTCCGCGTGTAAACGAACCGTGTATGCAGCGCGTAGACGGGGGTGTAAAGTTTATGTAGCGTTTCGGCGGTGTATATAAAGCCTCGGAGGCTTTGGCGTATTTGGCTTTTACGCTCGTCATTCGTCACGTGCGCCTGCAGCTCGCGATACACACCTATATATATATACGTGATACCCTCTATAAACGATGTCTGTCCTGTGTACATACCTGCCTGTAAAAACTCGGGCATTTACGCGAGGTTATTCCTTTTTATGAGAACGACCTTCTTTATAAATAAATAAAGCCGTGTGTCGCAGAGGATATTTTATCCCGTATGCGCCGGCGCTGTGAGTCGTAAATAAAAATGATTCCATTACGCGAATTTACGAGCATATCGGGAAAATCGCAATTTTTTCCGCATTGTCTTTTACGAACTCCCCCTGATCCCCGACGATATTTCCTTATGTACACGTACAGCTTTACGCTGAGAGGGAGAGAAACGTAAAGGCCAAGGCACATAAATGAGCGCCGATTTATTCGGAATTTATCATCGTTAGTAACCTTGCGCCTGTAAAACGCCATTACGGTACGCGCGCAATGACGACGGCCGTTTCTTTTATTCATGTACGACGTCGCCGACAGTTTCTTTTATATTATGCGGGGGACTTTGCGCGTAAAAGTCAATATGTGTAATCACGGTGCGACTCTCGCGCAATTAAAGCGAGACGATTTTTCACTGAAATTCCGCATGCAAATGTGATATTCAAATCCACGCAGCGCAAAAAGACATCGAACTAAAAGTTTTCGAACAAAAAGAAATCTTAAGCGCAATGCTCTGTAGCAAATCGTCATCGGCTGTTGCAGCGATCCCTAGGAATCAAGCTGCCATGGATTTCCGAAAATCGTACTACAGCAGCTACTACTCAAACTTTTCCCTTAGTCCTCCTCGACTTTGGTTTGCACAGCGCGGTGCTCGTAGTTTTCTCTGTTTTTCGCGAGAGGTGCCGCGGATTATTCTAATGCCGAGGATGTTATCGGGGAACGAGGACGAAGGCGTGGCAATGCCCAAGCCATTGTCGTAAAAATAATAGTCGCCGAATTGAAATAGCGGAGAGCAGCTTCCCGGGGATTAAGAGCGAGCGCGCGCATTATGTGTCGCTCTTCGTTTTCCGTCTGCTACTGGCTCGAATTCCGAGAAGCCAGCTGAATATGCGCACACGTCCTCTTGTACAAGCTGTCCGATGAAAGTGCGACGCGCTGCTGTAAAGCCGTGTAGCGCGACATTTTAGTTGAATAGAGTGTATATATGGACGAGGATTATGCTTCGGGTATATCGGTGGACGGATTATCGAGATCGAGGCAGTAATGAGCCGTGGCGTTTGAGCTGTCCAGCCAATGCTAAAAGTTGCGATCTTTTTTCGATCTGCCAATTTTTGGCATTTGATGGACCACTTGGACGGCGCCCTTTTCCAGAGGCTCTCCCCGGGAAACAAAAAATAAAAGCGAACCCGATGAATATCGACAAACGCGTGCAAACATCGAATATTTTCCGGCCGCGCGGTGCTGCAGCTCTGAATTAAAATATTCAAACAAGCGAGGAAAATCAACAGGGCTCGCTCTCCGCGCTGTTTCGATAATAAACATGTATTACGTATTTCATCGCGCGCTCGCGCATATTATTAACCCGAAGTGTAAACATACGTGCTTTGAATTCGAAAAAAACACCAGCGGGATCGCGTTGGTTTTGAATTTTTATAAAGTTTTTTTCAGCATCCGCACTTGTGTTTATATACGCCGACGCACCTGCAGTCACAGCTGTAATAAAGCCGGCGGACGTGAAGAATGAATTAAAAAAGAGAACCGATGTCGCTCTCGATGAGAAAAAAATTTATCAATTTCAATTCTCAAAATTGCGTTTACATCTGGCTCCTGCGCCGCTTCTTTCACTATACCGCGCGCGCGTGCGAGGCAAACACTCGAGAGAAATAAAGTGCAGCGCGCCTCGTCGCCGTAAAAGCGAAGAGAACGGCGTCGACCGGAAGGAAGCGCACAATATATCGGGCGCCGGCGACGTGTATTAGATATTCGCCTCCGTTATTCGCGCTCGATCGCGTCCTCCCCCCCAGAGAGCAGCGCGCGAGAGATATGGCCGGAGAGTTCGATGGAGTATAAGGGGGACCGACTCTGTCTGGGGAAATCAGGGACTTTTTTTACAGCTCTGTGTGTGTGTGTGTGGCGAATCGTTTTTGAGGCAGTTTTTCGAAAACACGATTATAATTCCAACGGAGGCGAGAGATAATTTTTTCCACCGCAACGAGGCTATCGCGCCCGATAAAAAAAAACGAATAAAGAGAATTGAATACATAGGTGTCACCCTGAGAGATAATTCTGCACTCTCGTAAAATTTATCGCGCGATTCACGCTCGCTTAATTATTATTAACTCTCGAGGCTCGTGGCGCGACATCGAAAATCTCCGCGTGTAAAACTCGGTGTGAACGCGTGATAAAAAAAATTCATGAGCCGCCCGCGCAATATAAACTTTAACGCCGAGAGAGTCGCGCGCGTCAAAAACTTTTTAAAAGCTCGCCGCTTGCGGTCACCGACAATTAAAATTCAACGTTGCTAAACGAGCAGGAATTTGCGCGTCCCTATATACCCGCAGCTACTGCGGAAGACGAAGTACAGCGCGTTGGGCTAAAGCCGACGCCGATCTTTCAACGTCGTTTAGCTGCTTGAGTATACGTGTGCGAAAGTTCTCGTTGGTGCTTTTCGTAAACTCAAGTAGCGAGAGGAGATTCGTATAGCCGTCGATTGATTTTCCATTTTCCACGTCGCGCGATATTGACTCGATAATTAATATTTTCCGAGGAAGGCGGAGGAGGTATAAACTCGATTGTTTTCAGCAACTTTTGATTGTGTCCCTCCTCGCGGATATACACCAGCGGCAGCGGGAGAAAGTTTGAAGGAGAGAGAGAGAGAGAGAGCGCGCGTTCGTTTAAAGTTTCGCCCCGGTGAGCGGTAGCCGGAGAAATAATGATTTCGCGGTGCTTGATAAAACTGTCATGGAATACACAGAGAGAGAGAGAGAGAGTGGGAGCTCGCTGCCGCGGAATTGAATGAAAGTTGTTTGTTGTCTTTCGAGCGCTCCTAATGACTCTGAATTTCCGCGCAGACTTTGGCTTCCGGTCTGACCCAACTCGGAGCGCGACTACTGACATCGCTCTATATACGGAGAAAAAAAAAGTTCGTATCATTATTTCTACTCTCACCCTCTGGCAATCGCAATACGCAACCGCACCCTTGGCTCCGATGGGCATCGCAACAACAACAACAACAACAACAAATTGTCGCGGCCGGGCGCCTTAACAAGCCCATTGAAATTTCCCAAGCTCGTAAACGCTCGCCGGCATAGTAAACGCGCCGTGGAATATAATGCCCGCGAGGAAGTGCATTTTAGCGCTGCGCGCACAGACTAAACAGCTGCCGCTCGCCAATAAAAGCCAGAAATCCGTCAAAAGCGCCTTTATTACCGCGCGGCCCCCGCCCTTTTGTTTATACGCGCTCTGTCTATATATAAAGCGGCGGCCATCAAAGGAGAAAGAGAGAGAGAGAGAGAGAGAGAGCTCGAAGGATGCGGGAAGTCTTTATTTCGAAAGGGAAGATAATAAGGCCGGGGGTCGAGCGCCGGGTGATTTATGACCGCGAGAGAGAGAAACAGGGCTCGTTTGCTATTTGGCTTGCGAGTTTATTTTTCAGACGCGCCTTTGTGTTGACCGATGTAATTGATAAGCTCGGGATTCTCTCATGGAGTTTATCGGAAGCTCTCGCGCACCACTTAGCGCTCACTGTGAGAAGAAGTGGCCTATAAATTATTTTCCAGTAGTATAAGTCGAGCTGCGTGCGGCGTATATCACTTGGATGCACCACGCGCTGTATATCTCGTTCGACGTGTCCTGACGCCATTTCTTAGATTATGTGCCTATACTTGCGTGAATTACGTACGTTTCGTTCGATCGAAAAGAGAGCACAGCCTCGTATCCTAATACTCATCCAGACAGTCCTCGATTCAAGACGTCGCGTTTCATTTGGTAGCGGCGGTGGCTTTGGCTGCTTCCACTGCGGCAGCTTTTTTCAGCATTGAGAGCCAATAAATCTCGCCGACATTAATCAATGCGGTCTCAACAGATAGCACGGCGGCGGCGGCTGAGGGAAAAAAGCGGCGGCGGCGGCGGCAGCGGAAAGTAGAAAGAGACGCGGCGCATTTATCATCGAACGCGCGGCCCGCAGGCTTCTCTCTATAAAAGCCCTCGCGATGTTCTCGCAGTACTATACGGCAGAAGGGAGGGACATAGAGAGGCGTCGATATAGGTCAATTTCGCAGTGCGCCGAGCACTAGAGAGAGAGAGAGGGAGAGAGTTGGCTCGGTACAAAAATGGCATGATGATCGCATTATGCGCCTAGCTCTCAAGAGTACAAGCGTATATATAAGGATAAATAATGTACGTGTATTGATGGATTGGGAAATTAGTTGTGCTCGAGAAGAGTAGGATCAGTGACTTTTGCCAAACTCCTATGAGCGAGTGTAATATAACACGCTTGAACTCGCGCGAACTACGCTATACACGTATAATACTATAGCTGGAAGCGAGTTGCGATTCGAGCGATATTTTCACACGTGCACTTGGCGCATCTCTCAACAGCAGCAGTAGCACACCTCGAGCCCCGTTGTTATGGAGATGAAGGGAGGGAGCTGTAGTGCCAGAGCCTCTTTGCGGTAGCTCGAGGGCGGCAGCTCGACGATTATTATCGAGGGCTTCCGCGATCGAACTCGAGCGCTAATTATACCCCGGCATTGTGCTTGCAAGCTCCGGCTGACTCTTGGTAAATAAGCTGCACAAAGCGCTCGAATATACATCGAAAAATGTTCCTTGCTACACATAGCCTCGCAGAGAGAGAGAGAGAGAGCTGCACACATCAGCGTTCCGGGAACGTGCGGCCGACCACTAGCAGCAGCAGCGGCAGTGCCGTCGTCGCCCGGATGCATAATGCAGTCGCACCACGCGTGCACCATTCCGCATTTCCGGGGGGGGGGGGGTTCCGAGCTACTAGCAGCTCCTGGAAGGATCGAGCCCTTTGTCCCGAGTCGCTCTATACCTACTGCAGTGGCGCGGCCTCGCTTTAACACCTCGTGTGTGATGCTGACGTGCATCAGCGGAAGCTTCGGGATATCGGTGAAAGCTCGAGTTTTGTGTGTACGTGACTGGGCGAGGCTCGCGCCAACTTACCGGGAAGAGATTAGGCGAGGGAACTTGATACTCCCTCGGAACTGCTTTGAATTTCGAACGGACTGCGCTTTTGTTTTTTTCAGAGACGTTCTCGGGACAGTTGCAGCTTGCGAACTGATATCGGCTGGATGGATAAAACTTTTATCCTCACGCGACACGTACACGCGAGAGAGCATTGAAATTCCAAATCCGGGCGTTTTTGCATTTTACGCGAAATTTCGGGATAAAGAAAGCCCAGAATGAGAGAGAGAGAGAGCTTCGTGTACACGCAAATGTAAGCCGAGCTCGGTCTGCCGGGCATACATATTCAGGCGCAGGACGACGGTATGCATATGCGACGCCGGCGGCCACCGAAAACAGGCGAAAGGAAGGCCTTGTTTGTCTCGCCTGCGGCAAACACGTAGTGCGCTGTATGTGTATACGACGACGCTTGCGTTGAAGCAACAACCGGCCGGTTATTACTTATGCAGCGGCCGAGATTGATTGTGGCGAATGATTGATAAATCGCGAGAGTATTGCACCGAACAAAGAGGAGTTTTTTTTTCAGCGTGAGCGCAAGAGAGAAAGAGAAACAAAGCCGACATTGTCGTCGGAAGCATAAAGAAAGATCGAATAGTACGCGCCGGAGCTTTTGCATATATAGAAACGTTTGTTCAAATCTCGATAAAAGTTTAGTTTATAACTCGATGGCCGCTTTTATTGTTCGCTCGCGGAATACGACATGAGCTTTTTCGTTGCCGCTGCAGTGATGTTGTATATACGAAGGAAGACGAGAAAGACGCGAGCTTTGAGTTACTCTCGCGAGATAACGTAGGAAAAAGGATAATTTTAGTAAGCGTAATGTCGAACGAATAAATGTAAAACGACCGTTGGGATAAATAGCGGGAAATAACGCGGCAGATAACGAAGAGCGAAAAAGGCAGGAAAGAAATGCGGTTACGATAGTTGTGGGAGTTTAGAGCGGTCGTTGCGATCTTCCCGTATTATAGAAACGGCGCTTGAAAAACATTCAGCCTCGATATAGTACGATAGGGATCAAACGGGGAGATAGAGGGGATTTTTCTCTTGATCGAAATGGCTTCACGCAGCGTGCCCGAGCCTCCTCCTTCCGTATTTATACAAGCGTACGAAATTCGGAGAACAATAAAGCGCGAAATTTTATTATATTTTTCCGGGAAAATTGCTTTCGGCGATTCGCTGGAAAATTCGAAATTCATTTCGTCGGTCGGCCGAGCTGATGCCGTTACCGATTTTTCCCATAACGCCCTGAAACGAAACTGACCGTGATAAACACAGCCATTGAATTTTATGCTAAAGAAACCCTAATCGCATTATACAGCTAACGCTTTGAAATTCCATTGCCCTATAACGCATCGAAATATTTAATCTCAAGCCATGTCTGACCACAGCGCGTTCGCTCTACTTACGCTGCAGCCCTTTTTCCTCAATCATCGTACGCATTAATCCCCTGAAAAAAAAATTCTCCCCGTTGCGACATCAACCACAGAAACCACTACCAGCATCCCCCGCAATCGAATAAATCATAGCCTACTCGAAAACAAAACCCCTCTCCCTCGAACAGTGAGTCGAGGTCCACAAAGAGAGCTCGGAATCCACAGAGCAGCGACGCTGTAGTCAAAAAGCGCCGTTTAACCGAATCTGCGGGTCGATCTCTCGTGCGTAATTAAGCGGCCGATGGCTCATATGAAATCGCGCCCCCATATCGAATATCAGATAGGCGCGAGAGCGAGGCGCCATTATGTGATCACTGGCCGCCTACCGCGAGTTTATCAAAGCCGAGCAAAACTGTTTGCTTTCGCTTCCATTATCCAATCGGCCGCGCGCCTCATCAATTAATCAGCGGCTCTCTGTGCGTGCGTGTACCGGTAAATATACGACTGCGTTGCGCCTTTACAATGCTGCTGCCACTGCTGTGTGGAGGCTTATAATTTTAACGACTCGTTGCAGGGAAGAGTCGGTACGGGCGAAAGCTTTGTCGTGTTTACGCTCGCGCGGTTCGATGGACTGTCAGGTATGCGAGATTTTTTTTTTTTACGAGGTCGCAGGAGATTTGCAGCGTTTGCTGTTCATTTTCCACAAGATTTTTTACAAGTTCCCCCAGAGCGTCTGGACACGCTGTCGATCACTCTCGGAGCATGACCGAGAAAAGGACTAATTCCACGGGCATAAATACTCGGCTTGTCGAAGCGTCGCTCTTCATTCGACGCGTACAGGCCAAAATTCGACCGACGCCTGACAGGCGTATACACATATACGATTCGAGAGCGCGTCACAAAAGGGGTAAAAAATAGCTTTGTACCGGACAAGGGAACAAAAAAAAAAAAAGAGGGTGAAAAATGAGGAGCGCGTATTACGCGTCGATTTCGAGGCCTATTGTCGACGCGGAGCTGCCCATAGAGAGTATATATACAATACGCGATATTATCGGGTAGTGCGTGATAAATTGATACAACTGTGAGAGCCACTGCCTTTATTATCCAGCGACTGGGCGTGAAATTCTCTGCGTTGCGCGGCTATGTAGAGCGAGCGAAATTTTTCGCAATATAATAGGTTTGACGAAAATTTTTCTATATAAACCAGTCGGATAAGTTCCGGCGATAAAACAATTCGACGACGACGAGGAGGAGAGAAAAAAAGGAAAAAAAAGAACTAGCCAAATTCCCTACAGCGCAGCCACGTCACAACGGCTTCCCCTCATTATTTCAACTGTGCTGGCGAGAGAGAGCCACCTGTTATTTCGCCGCGAGGCTCGTAAATCTCGCGCGAGAACTTGGCAAATAAGAGACGCGAGAGCTATAGCTTTATGTATTTCGGATGACTGTGCATTCGCTATGAACGAGGAGAGAAAGAGGCGAGAACCTGCATTATACACTTCGAGCGCAATAAATCTGTTCGGATAAAGTGGCTTTTCCCTTTCCAGACGTGCCGCTGCTGCTGCTGCTGCTTCTTTTACTTTTTTTCCGAGGCTGACTCGCCGAAACGCTCGTGTATCGCAGATTTTGGATTTTTGGCTGGAAAAATTTGGCTTAATCAAAGCGCAATCGGAATATAGACGGGGAATTATAAAAGCGCAGAGGTAGAACTTTCCATAACCCAACAAACAATCCCCGCAAACTTTTCCAATTACGACGACGACTGCTTATTCTCTCATCATCAGGCTCTCGATATAGAAATCGACGACTGCGAACGAAATTAGCCGCTGACGTCTGCGAAACACAATATCCCATTTCCGGAGGGAAAAAACAGCAGCGACGCGTCTCATAATCAGCCGGGGATTGTGCACAAAAGTGGATGGATGGGAATCGGTCCAGTGGCATTTATCAAACGCTAACTCCGTTAGGAGCGGACAAATTGAAAACTGAATGGAATTACCCAGCGGATGGGGATCCTCCGCCGGCGTTTGATCCGTCGAAGCGATAATCGACGGGGGAGACTATGCTTGCGAAGGTCGTTAGGATAATGGGTGTGGGAGACAAAGGCAAAAAAAAAGCCGACGACTCTGTCGTTAGAACGACGCTGATTTATTTTGCAAATCGTATACACGTGCGCACCATAATCGATCAGTACACCGCGTGAGCTCGACTAATGCAATATCTATCCTTTTTGTTTCAGGTGAGTGGCGCAATCGATCAGTTTCCGCCTCAAGTATTAAAATCCCAATCTGTGAGTATTGACCCGCAATTACAATCAGTGGAATCGGGTAAATATTGAATCTCATATCCCGAGCCAGCATCGTATCGCACGACTAAAAATTGAAAATCGCAATGTTTAATTCATACACATCGATCGTAGCCGTCATCCCCTCCATAACGCACAATTCGAAATCGATATATACGAGTGAGACGGAAGCTGCGTAAAAAAGTGGTTGTAAAAAAAAAGAGAGCGGCGCAGCTCACGCATGAAAAATAAATAAATCGCACGGAAAGCAAAGCGGCTCCATAAAAGCGCTTACGTCCGGCGGGAAAAAAGGTGACGCGCTAGCGCGCGCGAAAAAAAATCAGGCCATCGGCAAATTGATTCGACGGAGAGAAGACGAGTAGTAGGCAAATCCGTTCGTATAGCCCCGTATAATCTTGCGACTAGAGAGAAGAGAAAAAACCTAGTCGACCGGCGTCGAAGCAGAGATAAGCGGAAGGACCGGTTATCGCGATTGAAGCTAGGGACACATCTCGGAGTTGCTGTTATGTTGTGAGCCGACGCGGAATAGCAGTTTATAGAGCGACGATTTTAAGGGCCGGACGTGTCCCTCGTCGAGATTTCCGGATTATACGGACTTTATTATTCGGAAATAAAAGTTGTTTGTGCTCGAGAAGACGCGCGACGCGGGAAAAGTTGAATTCATTATCGCGACCGGTCAGTACGTTACATTTTACGACGAATACACTTGAAAATCCAACTCGGCCCTCGAGCGATTTTCCCAACTTTTTCCACGATTCAGAGCATAAATTTCAAAAATCCCCGCGGCGCGCTCTTCCCTCATATCCCGGTTGAAAATTTACGGGCACATAGAAATCCATACAGGCTTTTCAGAGGGAGAGGCCGAGCCGTGCTGAAAGGCCGCGCGAATTCGCGCAGGTGAAAAGCCTGTCCCGAAAAAAAAATTCCACGTTTAACAATGCATCAAGACGCGCGCGTATACCGAAAGAAGCGAGGCTGAAGGGCTATGCGAATGTACACACGTGCGACGTCACACGTATGGCCTCGCGGGTAGACTCGGCGAAATAGGCTTAGCTGTTTGGCCAGCTTTAAATTCTCGCTATGCTTCGTTAAAGCAGACGAGTTTTTTTTTTAGTATTATTTTATTTTTATTTTTATTTATTTTTATTTATTTAACCAGAGTACAAAAAAAAAATACATGCAGGTTTACATCCTATCATACATATAAATATGATAGATAAAACCAAGCATCCTATAGGCGTAAACGCAGTTACCCGTACATAGGTCTGGAAAGAAACTTAATAACTAAACTTAATCGTAAAATATGTTTATTTAATCATCAGTGATTTGTCGCCAAAATAGGCAAATGCACTTACAGAAACATTCCTGAAAGAATTCCTGAATGATCAGAATTATTCCTGAATATATGTATTTTCCGTTATCTATATCTTTAAGTGTTGATTCCTTAACCAATTAATAATTCTTTTCTTAATAGTAACTTTATTAAACTTTAGAGCCTTTAACTCGTTTGGCAGAGAGTTGAACATTTTTATTGCAATCAAATAGCAATTCTTAAAAGTAATTGTTTTGTTAATTTTAGGTAAATTTATAATTTTATTTCTAGTGATACTTTTCGAGTTCACATATTTTGTTCTTAAATCATAGTAGAAATGCATCAAGCATTCTATTTCAAATGAGTCTCGAATATTTAATGGTCTAATTATGTTCTTTTCATTTTTTAAAATTATTTTCAATAACCTATATTGTAGAGATTCTAAGTTGCTTAGTACGTTATTATATGCACCACCCCATGCGATTATCCCGTAGGTAGCGATACTGTGGAAAAACGCATAATAAACAGCCAATAATGATTTTTTTGCTATGATTTTAGATAATTTACTAAATATAAATAATAAGTATTTAGTTTTGTTAACTATGTATCTTACATGATTTTCCCATTTCATCTGGAAATCAAAAATTACACCTAAATATTTGGTATTATAAACTCTTTCAATTTCAACATCTTTAATATATATTTGTATGTTGGTCGGTACACTATTGCTATAAATACCATACGCCATGTACACAGTTTTAGTAGTATTTAAAGTTAATTCATTCACTGCAAGCCAGGAATTAACTCTATTTAAGTACTGATTCATCTTTTCTTCCGCGTTATGCCAGTTTTCATCCGAACTTAGAATCACTGTGTCGTCAGCATACGATACAATACATTTATCTGGTACAGTGCTCATGAGATCATTTATGTATATGATAAATAACAGCGGTCCCAGAATTGTTCCTTGAGGGACACCTGTGGTTATCAGTAAATTCTTACTTTTACAATTTGAAATTTTGACTATTTGTTCCCTATTGGAAAGATAATTTTTTAGTAAACTATGTGCTATACCTCTAATTCCATATTTATCTAATTTATCTAATAGTATACTATGATTCACTGTATCAAAAGCCTTAGCCAAGTCAAGAAAGGTCGTTATAGTAGGTACACTATTGTTGAGGTTATTATATATTGAATTGGATATGAATGCTAATGCATCTTTAGTACTTCGATTCTTCCTAAAACCAAATTGATATTCAGATATAATTTTGCATTCGTCCAGGAAATGTATGAGTCTAATATGTATAACTTTTTCAAGTACCTTGGCTATGTTCGATATCAAAGATATAGGCCTATAATTAGTGGCAAGGTGTTTGCTACCCGATTTTAATACCGGAACTATCTCTGCGACCTTTAATGACTTAGGCCAGACTCCTTTTTCAATGCATAAGTTGAATATATATTCCAAAGGAAACTTGATACGGCTGATTATAGTTTTAAGTACTCTTGTACTAATTCCGTCAACTCCACCTGCTTTGTTATTCATTTCTAAAACTATTTTTTCAATTTCCTTTGTGCTAGTTGGTTTTAAAAAACAAGTACGATTATTTGAAGTTATTTTTGCAATACTAGAATTATTTGGTTTGCGGATTTTACTTGCTAATTTTGTTCCAATATTGCTAAAAAACTCATTAAAAGAATCAGCAATGCCAGTAGTATCGGATATTTTTACTCCATTATCCTCAATGTATTCTATACTGTTAGAATTCGTAGTTTTATTTCTATTGAGTTTACTTTTAATATATTGCCATAATTTTTTGCTATCATTTTGAATTTTTTGTACTTCGTTTATTTCATGCCTATATTTGGCACATGCTATTACTTTTTTTAACTTTCTTACATAGTTTTTATACTTAGTTTGCAATTCTTGGTCATTTGGTTTTTTTTTCAATTTATTATATAAATATTCTTTAGTTGAACAAGATTGGACAATGCCTCTAGTAATCCACGGACTTCTTGGAGATCTTTTTTTATTTTGGGATTTTGTTGATAATGTTATAATCTTTTGAATATTTACAATTAATAAGTTAATAGCATCTTCAGGTTCCTCAAGATTGTTAATCTGGTTCCAATTCACTCTTTTGCTTTCTGTTTTTATTGCTTTGTAGTTAATATACGTGTTATTTAAGTTTAGGTTGTCATTGAGTTTTTCTATTGATAGTGAGACAAAGAGTGGTAAATGATCAGTAAAACAATTCATGAGTTTATATGCTTTAGCTTTTATGTCATTGGATTTCATAAAGACATTGTCAATGCAAGTTCCTAAATTAAAGTTATTCATGCTTGGCCTAGTTACTCCAGTAAATAGTGGTATAAAACTACATTGCAAAAAATTATATAAAAACGTGTTGTCTTCTACGTCATTGCTTTTTAAATCTATATTAAAATCACCTATGACCAAATGATTTTTTAATTTCTTTTTCGTTTTTATATAACTATCAACTGTGTTAACAAAATGCATTTTTTCGATATCATGACACCTATACAAGGAAGTTATATTCAAGCTTTTGCCATCTTTCGCAGTTACAGTTGTATTCATAAAAGTGATATTGTTAATTATTTCGGTTGTTGTTGTTTCTGTTAACCTACTATTTATGTAAATAACAACTCCATCCGCTTTGTTGACAAAGCTTTGGTTGTAATACATTTTATAATTGTGTAAATTATAATAATTAAAATATTCTAAATACCATGATTCCGAGCAAACTATAACATCGGGTTTAATACTAAGCATATCAATGAACACTTCAAGGCTTTTAAAGTTGGTTTTCAGTCCTCTCACATTTACGTATAATATACTAAACTCCCTGCTATTAAGTGCGCAGTTCAAAGAATGAATGTCTTGAAATTCTAGCTCGCTTTCGATGACGCAGCAGTAGTCAAGTTCATCCATCGTTCTGCACTGTTGATGTCGAAGGAGCTGACTCTTCAGTATTTACTTGTTTTGGTTTCCGTTGGTTATTAGAATCCCTACTTTCCTTGGTATGATCAAATGGCTTTCCATTGTATCCATAAAATTTTTGAATTTCTGGTTTAATCGGATAGTTTGTACTGCTAATTTTTTTCCGAATCATGATTTTTAGATACGTACACTTTTCTGTGTCTGTAGCAATGTGATTAACATCTCTGTTATCTTTGAATTTTTCCTTGCCATAACAACAATTTGCACATTTGGTCGGTAATTTATCATCACAATCTTTTGTCTGGTGATTTCCTGCACACCTCAAGCAGACAGCTGTATTTTTGCACTTTTTTGCACTGTGGCCGATTCTACCACAATTATAGCAAGGCATTATATTTAGATCGTCAAATGCACGTAGACATTGATATCCGCAGTAAATTTTATAGTTATTTTTACGTATAAAACTGTACACTTCCGCTGGCACGTTAATAATTGCTGTTTGTTTTTTAGTTTTAGGATTAGTGAACAAATGTTCAACACTGCAATAAGAATCATTGTCCTTAAAATTTCTTTCTCGAATGTCCAGTTCGAGTTCTTCTGCTGTCATATTATTATCTATTCCAACGATTTTAAGTCTCGGATTTTGCATGATTTCCTGTTTTACCATGAAGTTTGGCCCAATCTTGTCAGACAGCTGTGCCTCTAAAGTTACAACGTCATCTTTACTTGCGCACTTGATGTTAACTGTTCCGTCTTGTTTTTCTTGTATTTTTTTTATAGGGACGATAACGTCATTTAATAACTTATTTCTCACTGTTTTACCTGTCTTATGCTTGTATTCATTTGTTTTGGGAATTACTATGATTGATGGTATATGATTTACATGTGCTTCATTCTTTCTAATCGCTTGTGCATATGTTGTTGTTGTACTTAACTGTTTTTGTTTGAGACCTTCAATTGTATTGTTTTTTTCATTAATAAGTTGTTTTAAAATGTCGTTTTTATCACGTAGTTCTCTGACTAAGTTATTTAGCAAATAAATTTCACTTTTCATAACCGTGTAGTCATCTTCTTCTTCTCCTGCTATAGTTAAATTATTTCTATCAAGATTGTCTTTATGCACATGTACAGATACGTTATTTAATATTTCCTCTTGTGCTTTCGCTTTTTCTAGTAGCTTAACTTGCGCGATGATCATTCTCGCTTGCACATTTAATGCCATGTCACTACTGATTGAGGTTAGGTCAAGCTCTTCATGATTAGGACAAATTCCAAGGACTTTGCTAATTCTCACTGCACCTTTTAATTTGCTGAAATACACTTCGTGGTATGCATTTTCACAAATAACACAAATCACTGTACTCACTTTTCTTCTTGTATCGTCAACGTAAAACTTGTCAAGAGCCAGATCAGGCAGGGTACCTCCGACTCCCGCCATCTTGATTACTTATAGATGTACACTGCACACTCTTTGCAATTAATTAAGTTTGAATTCGTCATATTCGCGCGACGCATCTCCCGATAATAATCTGCTCAACAATATTGCATAATATATCAAATAAATGCGCAGCCTGACTCTCCGGGAAACGAATAATTAATACTCTTTAATAACGTTCCATAAAATATCTCATAATTCACGCGACAACGACTCCCGTCTCCATTAATATATATATATATATATATATACTAGGGGGGGTACCCCCCTGCTCGCTCCGCTCGCCAACCCCCAAATTTCAATTTACGAATGTACTTCAACATTCTGTTTATGGCAATGAGATTGAAATAAGAGGTTTTTCCGCTCTATATAATGTTTATGTCACAGTATATTTAAATAATGTTGAAAGTAATTTTACCTTTGGAAATATTTCTCAACCTTCTGAATTAAAATTATTACTAAGTGGAGAACAAGATTCTGGTCATTTTGACATCATTCTTGAATCTAATAACGATAGTTCAACATCACATATTTTAACGCCTAATAAAAAAACCAATATCTGAAAGAAACGTAGCAAAAATTAATGAAAATATTCATAACGAAAAAGTTAGTCGCATAGATCGCAACAAAACGTTTAGAGTAAAAAGGACAATATAGATAAAAGATTCTCATTTGAGAAGAGTTTACATGTCATGCTGTCGCATAAAATGGCAAGAGAAAAGTAAATTCCGCTGGCCATAATACGAAAATTAAGGTATACCTTAAGCAATATAACAGACTAAAGGCTTTACATTAATGATAAATATTTAACACTTAAAAATATTCAAACACTTATTCTCTTTCGCGACTTTAGTGCCAATGTAAAACGAAAAACAGAGAGCCTATTATAATTAAAAATGCAGTAAGTTTGTCCAATCACACATCTACATTGAAAATAAAGAATGCTATATGTGACACTATATTATGAGACCAACGCTAAGAAAAAACTAAAACAATGAGAAAATGACTGAAAACATTACCGATTTAACAAATATTAAATAGAAGCATACCAGAATCTTTATTTTAAAATATCAACATACAAAACTACAAATACAAATATTTATCTAAAACGTAAAAAGGACAATATAATACCAACTGGGGAAGGTGGCTATATGTCCAAATAACTGAAACATATCTTGCGTATATCCAAAAAGAACTGAATTGTGACAAAGAAATTATTGAACACTTGTCACATCACGAACCTATGGTTCCTTAATTCCATCAGGGATTGGATGGAAGAAAAAAAAAACAGACTCTAAAAGAAAACGATTAATCTGAACTACTCAATTCAAACAAACGAAGCATAGATAACGACCTTTTACAAATAATATATACAGACTCATATAGACCCAATAGTAAAACTTTGCTCCATAAATAAGGCGGTAGACTAACACAAAATAGTTTACATCAACTAAATGGCAAAGAAGAGAAGAAATTCTCGAAGTAATCAAAACAACTTAAATAGAATGTTAAAAGGTTATATACCACGTTATCAACTCAGCCGCAACAATTTCGAAATTTGAAAGAAAGAAAGATTGAATTTGATTTACCCACCTATAGGTAAGTCCGTACAGCAACAGCATTATAAGATCATGGAAATAGTAAAAAAAACAAAACCTGATAGACTACATGAGTTAACTATGGTAGCGTAAAAAAGTTTAGAACATGTGCCAAAAGACTCAAAGATATGTCCAAAAGACGAAGATATTGTTAAAAATTCAGTCATACTGATGAATTAAAAATGAATATCGGAAAGAATAGCTATTAACATAGAATTCAAAATGGATACACAACATATAGTTAACTAATCAAAAACAACCCACACCCCAATAATGATAACGATATTGCGCGGAAATCCGATTAGATATAATGCAAAAATATATTAAACAAGTACATGACCCATAAATCATGGCGAAAAAACTGCATTAAAACAATGAAACAATTGTAAGAAAAAATCCAAAACATTTCGCGAAAAATTTCTAAAGAAATGTATCCGAATATCGAAGAGAGAAAATCACGCACAACTTACAAGTGAAAAATAAAAGAAATATCCAGCATATACAAATTTTCATATAAACTTCATAACAAGTATAAGTGCCATAAGCGAAATGTGATCATTCAAGATAAATATGATATTAAATATATCATAAAGAGGAGATGCAAGGACGAAAAAAGAC
>CM053171.1:57927934-57988519 GCA_012977825.3 Pteromalus puparum
GGGTGGAGGGGGGTGGAGGGGATTTTTGCTTAAAATCACGCTTAGATCTATATAATATAGGAAGATATATCGCGGATTATAAATTATCGATGTCGGAGCCTTTTTTCAATAAACGCGCGGTTCTCGGCGAATCTACTTCCCGAAGCGAAAACCGTATTCGGCAAATACAATCTGCTGTTCCTGGAAAACGTGAGAGAGAGAAAGCGAGTTCGAGTTCTTATTTAATGAAAAACACTCTATCGACTCTGAAAAGGAAAGCCTCCGTGGTAATTGATGAAATTTCGCCAAGAGCCATTAATAATCTCGAGAATTCGCTGGAATTAATTTACATCTGCCAGTCGGTGCACGGTCTTCTTTCACGCGCGAGCTATTTCGTTGTGTAGTTGGAAAATTCGAGCTTTTCATCAGAGAGGCTACGCGCTCGAAATTAATCATCTTCGAAAGTTCAAAGATCGCGGTCGTTAATTTTTCATAAAAAGACAGAAAAAAAAACTCGCAGCGGCGGAAAGAAAGAGAGTCTCTCTATACCCTCCGAATCCCTGGTATAAAGTATACCCTGGAAGCCACTCACGTAACGCCAAGGGGTTAAAAGGACTCCTCTCTCTCTCTCGCTCGCTCCGGCTGCAGGCTAACCTTTTAATCTCGGCGCTCCATTAGGAGAGCGAAAGAGAGGGGACCTTCGCCGGGCTGTAATAAATGATGGAAATTACGCGGGCGGACTCGCGCTTGGCCCGTTTGTCTTGTCGAATGTACATTAATATTAACGTTAGAGGCGACGGCGACGCTTTTTCGGAGACTCTTTTCTCCGATTATGCGCGGCGGCTCGCGTATGGAAATTGCCGTTAATACTCCGCTGGCTTTTACGCTTTTGCCACTGTGCCGTTATGCAGTTTGTTTTGCAGCGGCGCGTGCCGGGTTATTGGATTAGAGCTACTTAGCGAGATGCAACACGCGGAAAAGAAGATTGTTGTTTCCTGGGGGGAATTTATGACACGGCTTAGTTTTTCCCCCTGAGTTGTTTTGCTGCTGCTTGTATACTCGCTCGAGTTTTTAAAGAGAGACGGTTATATCTAAAGTGTCGAAGTATCGACGTGCTAATAGAAGTGAATTTCTGCTCTACCAATGATATTTAATTTTCAAAGCCGCTTTGGACTGGCTCGACTTCCCCCACCGGTCAAGTGCACTTCGCGGTAACTCTGGTTAAGGAAGATAGGTGGCGCACAGGCGCTTTTCTGGTTCCTTCATCGCTATCTGCGAGCCCCAGTGCATATATATAGCGGTATGTCATATCCATGTCAAACTACCTTTTGTTGGGCCCGATGCTTGAGCCGCTCATGCTGAATTGGCTGTATTTGATGAAACGTTGTACGTCATATTTTTATAAAACAATGTATATATAACATTTTTCTGTGAATATAAACTAATACTCATAATAATTCTCCTCCCCGGCCACGTTTATCGCCGAGAGATCAGCTACTCCTAACAGCGCACTTTACAGCTCCATATCTCTAACTTTTTGATGTACGATCGGCTCTGTTTTTACTGCGCGAATCGGCTAATCGCACGCTCGTCATGTTTATTGCTCAAAGAGAGAGAGAGAGAGAGAGAGAGAGATCGAGAGGGAGTAGCAGCAAGGTACGTCGGTTTTACGGCTCAGAGTGGAAGCGGCGTTTTGGGGCCGGATGCGAGCGCGAATTGCCCGTGACACGTGTTCCTCGCGGTTAGAAGAGCCGACTATACGTCGCTTCGCTGTGGGCACGTGTGTGTGCGCGCTCGCGAAAGTTTTAACGGCGCGGCTTGGTACTGCGAGTAATTGCCGGGGAGGAGCGCGTGTGTACCATACGAGTACGATCAATGCGCGTCGCTTCGAGATTTACGATCGATATAGGTACTCGGTTCTGCGGTGAAAAAAAAAGGTATCTATTATAGAGAAAGGAACATTTTCCACTCTTGCGACGCGCGGCTTTCAATCAAGCACGCGTCAGGCTAAAATTTCAACTCCCCCCCTGCCTCCGATAAACATTCCAGCTCAGCCGCGCGACTGACACTTTAATCTATTCCCGCCCCCGCCGCTAAAGTTATCCGCTCGCTCGCTTGCTCTCTCGGCTCTTAATAACCGAACGTCCGCGGCAACTCCTCTATTCCCCGACACACGTATACCTACGTGCAAAAAGAAGCTGCTGTAACTTCGCGCGCAAGATTAATGTCGCCTCGAGCGTAAAGCTCCCACGACTTGCGGTGACACGCATTAAGATTGCAAGCACTCTCGGCGGGGTACTGATGTGTCTCATGTATATAGACGCATTGTGTCTGCTCGTGAGGCGCATCAACGGGAAGAATGAAAGCTCGTGTTTTTATTGGCCGCTGCATTTACGACGGTTTGTGGTCTACGGTTTTGCCTGTGGTTTCATAAATATAATTTTAATAAATGCACCGCCCTGAAACCGCCGATTATCCGCGTTCTTGCAAATATTCGGCGAATCAAAAAGCCACCGATAAATCCAATTAAAAGTCCCGCCGTCAGAGCGTCAGAAGTATACGCTATATATAACGTGGCGAAAATTGAAGAGCAGTGCGAGAAAAGAAAAAGGCGAACCTGTGGATGACGCCGCGAAAAAAAGCTCGCTCGCANCTTTCCCCCCCCCCGCCGCTAAAGTTATCCGCTCGCTCGCTTGCTCTCTCGGCTCTTAATAACCGAACGTCCGCGGCAACTCCTCTATTCCCCGACACACGTATACCTACGTGCAAAAAGAAGCTGCTGTAACTTCGCGCGCAAGATTAATGTCGCCTCGAGCGTAAAGCTCCCACGACTTGCGGTGACACGCATTAAGATTGCAAGCACTCTCGGCGGGGTACTGATGTGTCTCATGTATATAGACGCATTGTGTCTGCTCGTGAGGCGCATCAACGGGAAGAATGAAAGCTCGTGTTTTTATTGGCCGCTGCATTTACGACGGTTTGTGGTCTACGGTTTTGCCTGTGGTTTCATAAATATAATTTTAATAAATGCACCGCCCTGAAACCGCCGATTATCCGCGTTCTTGCAAATATTCGGCGAATCAAAAAGCCACCGATAAATCCAATTAAAAGTCCCGCCGTCAGAGCGTCAGAAGTATACGCTATATATAACGTGGCGAAAATTGAAGAGCAGTGCGAGAAAAGAAAAAGGCGAACCTGTGGATGACGCCGCGAAAAAAAGCTCGCTCGCACAAAAGCTCACGCTGCATGTCGTGCTTTATAATTATAAATCTCATTAAAATTCGCCGCGCGCCACAAGCTAGGAAAAGCCATTAACGTCGCCGGCGCCGCTGCAGTTTGCCTCCGTGACTAGCGGCTCTGTAAAGAGAAAGATAAAGCTGAGGAAAAGGGAAAACGTTGCAGACAGAGCTGCGAGAGAGGAGGAGGCGAACGTCAAAGAAAGAGCGGAATAAAATTGCACCGGATAAGTACTCTGTTTGCGTCGGCGCCGACGAGATGTGTGTCAATGAGCGCGCGCGGCTGATTTTTCCTTTTATTCCGATGCATGGAAGTAGCCGACGACGATTTTCACGAAGCGTAAAGAGAGAAGCGCACGTACTGTCTCCCGTCGAGAAAAACGTTACGTCCGCGCAGCGCTTGGAAAGACCAGCGTCACGTAATCTCGGACTGGCGCTAGCTTTCGTGCAAAACACACACAGAGCACTGAACGAATGAAAAAGGAGCCTCTAAACGTCGAGGAAGGAACAAATCGAGGAGCGGAGTAGCAGTGCATTCTCGGTAATTTCGCTGGAGCTTCGTTAACCCCGAAGACGAATAGATGCGCTTAAAGCTCCCGCGTACCACGAGGCTTAGATTTTTTCGCTCGCGCGCGCATGTGTGTGGGCGAAAAATTTTTCTCCTTTTCTCCAGCTGTATCTTATTGTGCGGTCGGTTGGCTGTATATTTTTCATGCGCGTCCTAGTTCGGCAAAGGCTAGTGTTTTTCTTTTCTCCAGACTCTAAAGGGACGCTTAATTAAAGTGGAAGCATTTTAATTAAAACGTTTTTCTTTATAATTCTAATTAGAAAATAGCTCGCTCTAAGTGTGTGTGTGTGTGTGTGTGTGTGTGTGCGTGCGTGCGTGCGTGCAGAAAGAGTTGAGAGAAGTTTTTCCTCTCGCAATATGTAACCCTCGCGTTTCTTCCGGACTAACGCGGATTTATTATTAACATCTGTGCCGGCATGCTTTTCCCACTGCGGATCGCATTATTTTTAATTAAATTTCTCCTTTTTTACAGCCGAAGCTACGCCGCGCAATGAAAATTTTCGAGCTAATAAGCTTCCCGGATTTATGTCAAAATACACTACTTGTGTGTGTGAGCTTGCAAGCTCGCAAAAAACTTTGTCGCTATATTCGATATCCTGTCGCGATAAGCGCACACACACACACGCGCGCGACTCCTTGGGAAAAGTCACCTGGAACTAAGTTAGCGAGTCTTTTATACGCGCTGCACTCGCTCTCTGAGCCGGGAACCACGCGAGCTTACACGAAAGAGGAAATTTAGTTTCACCGCGGCGGATTGACGGTGCAGACAGCCGAGAGTACACACACGCGGAGTTTTGGTGTTGGAAATTTTTTTACCAAGTTTACTTTTTCTTTCGGCTTGTTTTAGCTTGAGTTTTTGTTAGTAGGTCGCGTATTGTACGTATTTTTCCTCGAAAAATTACAAATTCCTTTTCCAAAAGCAAGCTGACACTCTACTCTTAGTTATAGTAGCGCCCGATTATGCGAATCCTGGCGCAAGAAACATCGAGTCTGGGAAACTCTGTCTTTTTCCACTTGCGCCGGGGTTAGATTGCGCATTACGTAGTCTTCCGTCGGGCTCTCGACTCCATCTGCATCCGCGACGCCGTCAAGTCGAAAGCCCCCGGACTTAGACCGGCTTTGCCGCTCGTGTACCTAACTCTTGCGCGCGAATCTTGGCGTGTTTTATCGAGACCTTCTCCTTTAGAGCCGTAGCTTCATATAACCTGGGCGACGTTATTTTTCTTCAAGCATCAAAATTGCTAATTTTTACAATCTTTTTTCAACAGCTGAAAACACTCGAAAATTGCTCGAATAATAATTTATTAAACAAACTCTGCGTATATACACAGAGAGAGAGAGAGAAAATCTCTTCGTCGTACGTAGCATTTCACAGGCATTGTTCGCAGTATTTACGGGCCGCGCTCGCGCATAAAATCTCGCTTAATTCGCGCGTGCAGAGCAGCAGCAGTTCGGTACTTTCGCTACTTTTCCCCTCTTAAGTATGCCACTGGCAGCGCGCCGAAGATGGAGAGAGCAACAGCCGACTTCTTTTTTTTTTTGCCCTCCTTCCGCTTCAATTTTATATACCCAGCTATGTGTATATATGTGTGCATAACGGGCTGCTTTGCATTGCGAGCATGTAGGTGACGGATTAATGCGTTATTTCTATTTCAAAAGCACTGGCGCCTAATTGTCAAAAGCTCCGGCGAATCTAACATAAATCCTCCTCTGCATACGAGCTCCGGAAAGAAGCTCGAAAGACACACCAACTCGGCTGAACTTACCGCACACAATATGCTGCGCGCGCGCCTGGAAGAGCTCGTAACTTTTTCAATATGCGCCAGGCGTCTCGCAGCAACAGCACAAAGGCACCGCGCGTTGCTGCTCGTCGCGCAAGAGCCGTTAAGAGTCGCAATATGTATCCACCCGCAAGAAAAATTCACTCTCTCTCTCTCTCTCTCTCTTTCTCGTCGCGAATTAGCTTCTAGTGATTCTTCCGCCTCGTGCGTACGCGGAATTCTCTTTCCTCCACCGAGTACACGCCAGGCTTCTTCTTCTTCTTCTTCCACTACCTTTGTATCAAATTAGATTGGCGACTCTTTGTGCTTTGGCTTATATTGCGCGCCAAGCTTGCGATATTACCCTCTCTCTTTCTCTCCGTGAGGTTCATATCGCCTCTGTCTTTGGCGCTGGTGATGCGTCTTTCGCAATTCGCTTTTTATGAAGAGCTCTGTTCCTGTATCAACTGTAACTATCTTTTTTTTCGTTCACCGTCGGTAATCCAATTAAACCTTGAAAAGAAAATCCGTGCCGAAATGTGCATTACTCGCGATACGGCAAACACATGTGAATCCGATGTATCAATTAAAGCTCGAGTACACTCCGCGCGAGCTTTTCGTGAAATTTTTTCGCGAATCCTATGGAGTTGTTATTTTAATCCAACCTCGTCGTGTATATTCGGTTCGTCGAAAAACGTATATCACAGAAAAGTTATCGAAGAATACACTCCGCCAATTTACGGGACACAGAAAAGGGCAGACAACGAGTCGCACAGTGACACTTTATGAGCCATCAAAGGCTGAAGAGAGATATCCGTCATTCGCATTGTGTGCGCAGCACAACGAGAGCAAAGTTCCCGGGGCTTTCAAGGACTTTGAAAAAGTGCGCGCAAGCCGCTTTTTCGCCGGAACACGTAGAGAGAGAGAGAGAGAAGGAGAGCGTGGCGAACTTTGCTCGTATATAATCAGGCAATGAAAGATGAATGCTACGCTAGAAAGAAGCTTGATACTGCTTCTACTGCTCGGCTTTCTTATTCCGTTTGTCATAAATCTCGCGAACGCCGGTATGAATGACGCGTACTCTTACTGCTATACCACTGTTATCAGCTGCGGGAGCTTCCTTGATCGATTGGCCGAGGCCAATTGTCTGCGCGTTATTGATCCGGTGTGCTTTTCTTTCGCTACCATAACCCAATAACCCGTTCTCGGCCTCTCAATTATTTTCGTCGACACTTTGTTTTTCTCACGCAGCCGCTGCGGAAGCCTCTAATGATCGGATTAAGACCAGCGGCTTCTTTGACTCTCGTAGCTCACCTGAGCACAGCAGCCGGCAAAAATACAAGGGACTCGATCCGCTGCGCGTCGTATATATACACGGCTACGAGTGAGAGAGAGAGAGAGCTGGCTGTGTAATAGGGTGAGAAAAAAGGCCGGCGCGCTTCACAAAGCGAGCAAAGTATAGAAGCTCCTTGGGGACCATTAAAAATGCTTTCAAGAACCGGGTGCTTTCATTTTTGCGCGCTTTTATAGAAAGTGTTTTTTTTTTTGCCCGCTTGCTCACTGCGAGCTGCCGATAAAGTGATATTGACCCGAGCGCGTGATTTTCCCTGCGCGCAGGTGCTAATAATCCCTTTGACGCCGGGATTTGTGTTTGGATTACACGGTACACAATAGCTGACGCAGAGCTGCCTTATTATGATGTAACTCGCGTTATTAATTTCGAAAGTTGTTTCATTAGACGTGCGTAGCTATAATATCCAAACCGCGTCGTATACGTCGGCACAATGTCGCGACAACAACGAAATCCATACGCGTATATACGCGTGTTGATCATAACCCACAACGAGCGAGATTCACTCAATCCCCAATCAAGAGCGAGCGGCTGCAATACTAGCCGACTCAGCTTGGTAGTCCTCTCCCTCCGGATCTGCAAACACACTCAGCGTAGCTCTGCTCCTTAGCTGGAGTACTGGGAGATGGATAGAACGCGATAATGATCGTCGCGTTTGTGCTTGCAGAGCCTGCCGCAGACGCCGGCCGGAAGTTTAGCGGCTAAAGCCGGTAGCAGTGGAGGAGGCGGAGCTGGTATGGTCAACGGATCTGGCGCCAATCATCCGGACGCCCGAGACGCCGCGGCCATTAGCGCCGAGCAACACGTAAGTTTCGCTCTGTGTGTATGTGTGTGTGTGTGTTTCTAGCTAAGTGCTACCGGTGCTGATGCGCTTGCGGAATCGAGGCTGATGTGATCATTGAGCCCTGGCGTGTTTGGCTCTTGGAAATAGAGGCGTATGGCTCGTTATGCATACATGCGTATGCGTATTGTTATGATCTAGCCGTAGTAGGAATCGAGATAGGAATCGTGAAAATGAATTAAGACTGGCGGTTACTACTACGCATCACTTTTCAAATGCAAATCTATAATCGCTGCAGAAAATTTTTTCCCTTCAGCAACTCAGTTATAATTAGAAATTAGTGTTGCACGTGTTGTCGAGATAATAATTTTAATAAACCCGTAGAGCAGTAGTCCACGACAGCAGCAGCGGCACATAACGAGGCGCCAAAGCTTAATCGCATTACGCGGCCGCATAATGAAAGAGTACACTCTCCTCTCTTTCGTTAGTAGTACGCGCAATATAAGCCCCGACAGTCGCCGTATAAGCCCTCTCGGCATTAATCAAACTTTTATATATTAATAATCAGATAATCGATGCGCAAACAGCACTATGAATCACGCGCAAGCTCGCGCCTAATTGCACTCTAAATTACACTGTGTATACTTTTTCCAACACTCGCATATACACATGCGCGCGGGGGGACAGCGCAAACAGTTCCGATAAATTATACGCGCGAAGCCGCAGGATAAAGTACCTAATGCGCGTAGGAGTATCAATTTTCTAATATTCGCTCGCTGCCGCGGCGGCAATAAAGCATCCTTTGCTTTTCTGATCAAATTTATACAGAGTCCATACGATTTATGGACTCTCCGCTGAATTTTTTATGCGAAATCAATGACGCGAAAAGATCATAATGCGCGCTCGTGACGAGAGACAAGCTATCAATTCGAGGCGAGTGTAAGCAGGCAAAACTTGTTGCCAGGCCAAGGCAATTTTACTTCTGGAATGGATTCTCCCTTATACGCTGGGATCAAAGAGCGTAATTAGAAGTACGCGTGTGTGCAAGTTTTTGAACCTGATGTGCACGGTGGCCGCAGGATTACTATACTTTCATAACTTTGCGCGTCTTGTACGCCAGCTGATTGCGAAGAGAACGTTCTCGGAAGTAAATATCCGAAGCGGCGAGAAAATCAAACTTTTTGTGCACTTACATCGTGTACATACAATTTTTCCCAGTATGTAAACTTCCATTACGAGGCGAACATCAAAGCGCTTCGCAAAATGCACAGCCAAGCGGGATTACACAAGGCTGTCGTGCTTCCCTTATCGAAACTTTCAATTAGATTATATTCCTTGGTGGAGCTGGTAAAAGCTCTCGAAACAAAACGAAACTAACGATCAATTTAGCAAACTGCATTAAACCACACTGCCCGCGATTCAAAGTCACTTCTCGCTCGCGCGAAATCCACATAATTCGCGCTATGAGGATGCGGTGCTTAACGCGATAAAAAAAAAAAAAAGAAAGAAAGGGCCGCAGAGTATAATGCTTCGTGAATTGCGTACAGTGTGTGCGTTTGTATTTTTTGCTCGAGGCGCGCGTCGTTTGAAATTGCATAATGCGCGCTGCAGCCGCGGGTATAATTAGCCCGCGGAGTCGTAATTCCCGTTAATGACCGCCGAGCCATTGAGAAACTTTTTACGAGGGACAAATAACAATAATAGCGATATATAAGCGTGGAGAACAATGCAAGGGAGATAGCGCTGGAGTGGTAAAAAATTTTCGTTACTGCTGGTTGCAGAAAGTGATGATCCCCGAAATAAAGAAACCAGCGCGTCTGGAATTAGCTCGCTGCGGACACGTGTAAGTATAGCTTTTATTATCCGCTGCCGGAGCATAACCAGCCGCGCCGCTCCTGCAGCGCAGCAAAACTGAATTTTCGTAACGCATCCCCCACTGCAAGTTTAAAGTTTCGGAATATTCAGCAAATAAACATAGTTCAGATCTCTCTCTCTCTCTCTCTCTCTCTCTCTCTCTCGCTCTCCTCGACTAAACGTATTTCGCGTCGAGAGGAGGGAGGACGACGACGCTGCGCCGCCGCTGCCGCCCGTCCGAGTCGAAAGTTAGGCGGCGATAAATTAGTTTAATCCCGGGTATAAAGTTTCTCTCTCGGCCGTCCCGACCAGCAGCAGTAGTAGCAGTAGCAGCCAACTTGCAGACCGCCTCCGCCTGTCGTGCGGACAACTCTGTCTGTGTGGAGGGATGCGACGGACGATTTTGATCGAATTACCAGCAACTTCTGATATTCTTCCGCGGATGCCGAAAGGGCCGACATGAATATTCACGAGCGTCTTGATTTCCAAAAACCATACGTATATACAGGTATACCTATTCACGGTTTTCAAAATAGCGCGATGCACAAAGAGAACGAAAACAAACAATTTTTCTCATGATTGCCACAGCGAGAAACTGTCAAATTAAGCCACGAGCTCCATTATACTCGAAAAACCCAGCGAAATCGCGTTTAAAATCGAATCAGCTCGAAAGAAAAGCGCGAGCACAAAGGCCGCATTGCGATATAACGCTCGCTCTTTTTCATTATTTTTTGTAACGAAAAAGGGAACAGAGTATAAAGCAGAGAGAAGAGAGTATAGAGCACAGCGGCTTTTAGTGCGCTGCTGCCGGTGCTGCCGGGAGATCGATGCGCAGTAATTTCCTGGCCGCGTGTAAAAACTAGTTAACCCCAGCGACGAGCGATACTTTGTCTCTCCTCTGCGCTGCTGAGGGGCTAACTGCTTTCGCCACTGCCGCGCGTACGCGCTCTCTCTCTCTCTCTCTCTCTCTCTCTCTCGTTGAGCGAAGTGCCCCTCTGCGATGAGATTGCGTTTGACTGTGCGATCTGATTTTATTTTCCTCGAAATACGGCTTCCCTCTTGACGTTGATTTTTTTTTCAAAACAGTGTGAGAAATGAGCGCGGAATTAAACGCAGCAGTGTAATCGACGCAGCGTAAGCACAGTCTCATCGTTCAACAATCTCTCAGCCTCGACTATTAGAAATCCATCCTCGGCAAGAGCGACCCTCCCCCTAGAAGCTGTCCCCGTTACACAATTACTCGGCGCGACCCACATCCGCGCTCACGCTGCTACAAGAAAAACGAGCCACGGCGCGAAAGAGAGAGAGAGAGAGAATAAGAATCGCGAAGAAGAGCTTTTTTCTCGCGCGAGCGCAATTGTCGCTACATCGCTTTTAATACACCCACCACGGAGGGAAGAAAAATGAAAGGAGGCGGATTCCATGCGGCTGCGGTACTGCCTTCATTTCTCATTCGCGTCCGCTTTTTTCTACTCTATTTGCAGCTTTCTTTGCCCGCGCCGTCGCGCGAGAGGCAGCTTGTCTTATGCCACTTTCTTTGCTGCTGCTGCTGCTGCTTCTTCTTCTGTCTTTTGTAATTTCTCGGATGCCTTGGCTCCCTTTTTTATATTCTATTTCTCGCCTCGCATAATTTCGCCCGTTTGTGAGAACGGAACGCCGGGATTAATATTGCCTCCGCTCTTTGTTCTTACGCGCCTCTTCTTTTTCTCTCTTCGATATTTCTTATTCGCGAAATGGCTGATGATTCCGTGGACTTATTACTCTTCGAGAACGAGTCGTAAATCTCGAAATTAGCTTACCGTATAAGCGAAATTAAATACACGTATACTCGTGTGATAGGAATTTACTCCCTTTAATTCAGCGCTATACTCGCGTCTATACCTTTTTCATCCGGTTTTGTAGCGATATCAGCGGCGCAGCTTTGTGCGGCGGTTCCTCTAGCCTCGCGTGCTTTACTTTAATGGATCGCAGCTTTGAGCTTGCAGCCAACTATGGCTTATTACGAAATCTCTTTTGATGGCCGACGAAGTGAGTGGGAGTAAAAGAAGAAGATGCTTTCCCGGTAATTGCTCGCTTGCAAGTGAGAGAGAGCGCGACACATTTCGTGTAAGAGGAGCGAGTAATCTTGCGCGGGGTAAAATTCGACGTATGAGATGTTTATGAGAGGACGATTGAGAGGCTGGAGACTGAAAGTGCAGATTTTACGATTCGGAGCATTTGACGCTGTCAAAGTGGCATACATATATACGTATGAAGCTTTAATTTTAATTACCGACTACACACAGCGTGAAATTAGTATGTACATGGTACACGCTGTGCATATACATACGCACTTGTACACATCTTAAACAATCTCCCACTGCACACACTGGGTCGGACCGTCTCAAATATTCATTTCCGTCTCTGCACCAGCAGCGGCAGCTGAAAAAGGCTTTCGCGCGAGCATAAAACCGGGCCAACAGTCTACCTCCGCGATATCGCGCGGGTTTTCAGGACGAAACTCTCCTCCTCCGCAAACGCAATAAGAATTTCATCTCGGCGCGTTGTCGCGCTCTCTCTCTCTCTCTCTGCAAACCTGGACTGTGTGCGCGTGTACTCTGCGTATGCGTGCGGAGGGTAATACACGCTCGCGCGCGGACGCGTAAATAAGGAGAAAAAATAATAAAAGCAAGTTGCAAGCGCGTATATGAGGCGCGCGTGTGTGGCTCGGGAGATATTTAATAATGCGATCTTGCGCGCAGCGCTCTCCCAAATGTTTTCAAGTATCCATAAACTCGCGAGAGAGATGGTACAAGGAACGTTTTTTTTCGGTCGAAATTGCAAGCGCGCAGTGTATATACCAGTTCTCTCTCGAGAGAGTAATTTTTCAAATCACTATCGAAATTACACTTGGCCGCGACTTCAAAGCCCGCGAACAATATGTCGACCTCAGCCGGAAGTGAATTATCCGCGCGCACGAGAATTACAATGGAGGGAAAAACTTTAGCGCACAACTGTACGCGTATTAATTAAAGTCGCGAGAGCTTGCAAGCTCGCTCGCTTTCAATAGGCCAGCGCACAGTATAGACTCTAATTGTATGTGTCCTGGAACACGAGTGACTGTACGCGTGTGTGTTGTGCGCGTGGCTATGGTGACGGTACGAACAATGAGTTGAGTACCGGAGCAGGCTGTTATTGTCAATTATTATTTCGCTAGCTGGTTCTTCTTTTCGGCTCGCGCGCGATGACTTTTTCGGTGCTGCCTCAAATTTAGCGAAAACCCAAAATTTCCTAATCGAACAATCAAGATCTCGCCAAGCAGCCTCTTTTTACGCGAGCGCGTGGATTTCGGATGGTGCACGCCCGTGTTTTATTCAGCCGTCGATATGTCTTCCTCTTTTTATCCGCGCTTTTTTTTTTGGCGCAGGCTCGCGTGTCGCCCTGTCCCTCGTCTTTCTTTTTGTTCACCGGTACGTGCTGCGAGTTTTCGCCAGTTTCGCTCTTTGTCTGTTTGGTGTTTGAAGGGGCGAAAGGGTCGTCGGTGCTACTATGTGGTATTTTTTAAAAGGGATTTCTGCGCGGGAAATTTTTTTCGGTATCCCTGTTCGAGTGAAATTTTTTGCTGCAAAAGACCGCGAAACATTTCGAGGGATATTCGATATTTTATTTACACTAAATTCTCTATATTTGGAAACGAAAACAATACAAATAATGGTACACTATAATCCCGGGAAAAAAAGACAGCGATTGGCCAATCGGAGACTACCAACGGTCGAAATACGATCGTCCCTGAGTTTTATCTTTAATTCCTGAATATCAATTAAAAAGCACAGCGCGCTGTACATATAAAACGGGGAAACATGATTCTGGGCGTGCGAAAAAATAATTGCCATCGTTGTTGTCTCCGTCCCCGGCGCTTTTGGCTTCTGTTCAACGACGAAACTGCACGGTATATAGCCGATAGCGTTAATCCATAAATCCGCGATTTAAGCCAGCTCGAAATATCTGAAATAAGGTCGCTGACACCAGTTGAACTACTCGGCTCCGTCGAGCGTCCGCTACGAGTAATTGACGCAATTAAAATGCCGAGGACGCGAAAAAGTTGACGTCGCGTTTCGAAAAAGAATCCAAGTATGTATATGCGCGCGCTTTTTAATTAATCCAAGTGCATCTCAGCGTTTTACCGCTCGATACACATCAGCCGAGCTTTTTTTTTCGCAATCTTCCCTAAAGCCTCTCGGCTTAATAGTAAATTTCAAAGATAAACCGTCGTCAACGTTATCGTATCCTCGTCTCTCGGCGAAAAGGTATACGCCACCGCGAAATCCCCAGCTAAGTCGTCGTTGTCTCCCTTTCATGCTGCTCTCGAATTTCTTTTCAAACGACGAGGACGACGATGATGACACAGCGCAGAGACTCTGCACGCGCGCCGCTTTTATGGCTCATAGGCAAAATCACTTCAAAACAAAGTGGAATTTTATTGACGGAGGGAACTATTTTATTCGCCGTAAAAAGCGCGCGTATAACTTGCTTTTATTACGTGGTTGAAGTAGCGTGACAGGCCTCCGAGCTCGTCGTCGCGATGAAAAATTTCAAAGTAAAATGAAAAAGCTGCGGGGCTAAATAATTTGCATGAGAACTCGAAAGATTTCCGCTTGTAATTAGTTCGCCGGGGTAGGAAGTGTTAGTGCTCGCGACAGCCGAAACATAATTTAATTGTTTCCCTCTCTCTCTCTCTCTCTTGCTCTCGCTCCTTATCTCAGTCCTGCCGCTGGCAAAAAAGTGCTCTAATTATTTAGTAATCAAGTGAAAGCAGGAGATGCCGATCTTAATTAATCTTTTTTTCGGGACGTTGCTCTCTTGGCGAGCTTTAATTTTCGCGCGTAATCGATCCGCACGGCCTCGATTTGTTTCGTCATCATTGTATACGCGCAAAAATTATATCATCAGGTTCGTTTAACGAGATCCTCCTTGTTTGGGGACTCGAACAAAGGCAGAATGCATTTTCATTTTTCGCGGGGAGGGAAAATACGGCGCCATTAATTAAAAACAAAAAGGGTGCTTGGAGTATTCAGCGCGCATTTTATATGCCATCATCGTCGTGGAAAATTTAATGAAAGATATACACGCGTTTAAAGCCTTTTTATGTTTGCCATCTCGAGATCGAGTAGTCAACGGGTAAACAACGTCAAAGAAACATTATTATATGCTGAGCCCGTAAAACCGAGTGCGAACAAATCAGTTCAAAGAAGGATCCATTATGTCCTCTCCATATACCTAAGCTAAGATCTTCCGGCAATACCCTCGTCTATAAATGAGGGCATCCATCGTGCGCGCTCGTGCGAGTCCTCCTTTTTCCCGGGACGCAAATTCGATCAGCATGCAAATGAAAAAATCGAGATTCGCTTCCATAGATGAATCTCCCCCGAGAGGGCCCACGATTCCTTGCGCAGCGTGTAGCGGTTATTTTTCACGCCGCGAGTGAAGGGGCAAACAAGCCTCCGATGCGTAATTTACTGTGTGTGTGTGTGTGTGTATATGCGTGTGCGTAAATATTGGCTTTTTATTTGCTTGTACAGCTATTAAAAGCCAACAAACGCTAAGGTATAATATATAATCTTGAAAAATGTTCTTCGTTTTACAGGAGCTGGTCTATCGGGACGGCAATCTGGTGTCTGGTTCGTTAGATGCCTTGGTGCAGCACATGGTACCGACCGAAGAGTACTACCCGGATCGGGCTTACCTGTTCGCCTTTCTGCTGAGCGCCCGGCTCTTCATCAAGCCCCACGAGCTTCTCGGCGAGGTCTGCGCACTCTGCGAGCATCAGCAGAATCTCAACGGCGAGGGCGGCAAGGTGAGTCTCCGCTGCTGCTGCTGCTGCTGCTGCTGCTACTTCGTCCCTTTCTCCCTCCCTCCACCTACATCCGCTATCTCTTCACCTTACGCGAGCATCAGCTCTTGTAAGATATCACAGCCTGGGATTTTATGTGTGCGAGTCCGGTGCTCCGGAGATGTACTTCTGCGCTTTTTTTTCCCTCTTGGGATTGATTTTGACGTTGCGCGCGCGCGCAGATGTAAGTTTTGTTTTATGGAGACGAGCACAGTTTTTAGGTCTTCTATAACTCGAGTCTAAACTTTGAAAAAAATTTTACGTGTTATATCATATCTCAAAAGCTTCTGCCGCGTACACTCCACGCGGGAAATAAAGAGCTGCAAGCTCGTGTATACGTCCGTGCATTATCGTTTCATCGCGTTTCTCTCTCTCTCTCTCACTTGGTGTCCGCCGCGGCATCCACCCTTTTCAGACGCTCTCGAGACCGGCGCTGCACGTACAATGTAAATCGATCTTGTATCGGGCAGCTGGTGGTGCTGCTGCTGCTGCTGCTCTTTTCTCTCGCGGCGCGTTTCCTGCCTTCTTTCAGGGCCGTGTACGTCGGTCAGATATGTGGCTCACGTGTGACTGGAGAAAAGTTGGAAAATTTTCAAAGCAAAGTTTCGCCGCTCGTGTCTGTAGCGGAATTCGAGATAGTAATTTTTCGAGATGTAAGCGTATTCGTCGATATTCGCGATGCTTCGAAAACATATCCTAATGATCCGACAATGACGCACTTGAAAAAATCCATTATGCAACGGCGCAACGTATCAATATTCAAAGCAAACCGCATGAAACATTCAACGATCCGCATCGATACGGTGACGCGGCATCGAACACACAGCGACTCATCTTTTCCTCGTCGAGTTTCTAAGCTCAGACAGACCCTCGTCGCGCTAACGATTTAGCCTCAGTGAAGCGTGACACGCATAATCCTCGAGGATTTTACGCGAACCGGAGCCGTGTGTGTGTGTGTGTATATGTGCTTGCAAGCTCGTTGATACCACCGCAACGCTGTGCTTGTGGGCATGTAGGAGAAATTTCGCTGGAAGAACGATTCTTCGAATGGAAATTTCGACGTATTTGTTTATTGGAAAGTATTGTTGAAAAACGGGATTCACCTGTCAGTTTTCAATCATCCTCTTTTTTGTTGAGAAGTATAAAGCACTTTTAATAATCTCGCTTTGTTCTCCATTCACACAAAGAATCAATCCAAAAAAAAAAAAACAACAGTAAGCCCCGACATTCAGCAATGATTATTCAATCCAACGCTATTCCCGCGCAGTCAGGAGCAGGCGTTACAAGCTCCGTTGCGAACAATTCGCTAATACACACAAGCTCTCTTGTACAAGCTCGTACGTGCGTTATATACCTACCTACACACGCTAGAGCATCCAGCTGGCGAAGAAGCGCGTGTCTATTCATTTGCATCAATTAGCCCTGGAGCGACAGCGCGACGACTCTATACGTGCATGTAGCTAGTATACATACCTACATGCCAGAGAGCAAAGTTACTCCCGAACGAGGCAATGGCCTCTCGAACTTTCGCCAAACATGCCACACTACAACTTTGATCTCTCGAAACGGCAGCGTCTATTTTGTTTATATCCGAGTCACTGCTTTGTTCTTCGACGAGCGAGTTTTAGTTTATTGCGCTTTTTTCTTTCATTCGATCCACGAATTTCCAAATGGTTTTTGAAATTTATAATCGTGCGCGAGAGTGGAATGAAAACGGATTACGCGCCAAAGTTCGCAGCGGAGCCAACATTCGAATCTATTAAATTTTGAAAATTGCATAATGAATGAGCCAAAGTTCGGGAGAGTTTTCGGGCAATGTTTTATTTCAATTGTCGGCGAGCGGTGATTAATTTCCATTGAAATTTCGCAACAGCCGAGCGACGAGTTCTGCATTATGTAACCGTGTAACAACACACATTTCGCAGAAGCAAGTTCAACGACACGGTAATCTCAACCGTTACACGTACGATGCGATTTAAAAAAATCGCCGAGTCTCCGTATCCGTCCGTGCAACGGAGAGTCTGAAGAGAGAGAGAGAAAGCTTTTTTCCGGGGACAGAGGAAAATCCCCCCGTCCTCAATCCCTTCGACCTTCTTTCCCCCCGCGGGCCATCTGCTCGAGTCAGAGAAATGTAACTCCCCTCCTGCCCCCCTGCGCACATTAACTCGAAAGAGGAGTCTACTCGTCCTAATCTGCTGAACTGTCCTTTGCAGGAGCGACTGCACCGGTTCGTGCCACGGCTGGTACAGCTGCTGGCCGAATGGACGGAGACCTTCCCGTACGACTTTCGGGACGAGCGGGTGATGGGCCACGTCAGGTCCATAACGCAGAAGGTCGCGAACGTCGACGCCGCGGCGAGGCAGGAGGTCTCGGTACTGCTACAGAACTTACTCCTGAAGCTGACGGCCCTCGAGAGATACGAGGAGGCACTACAGAGGCTCGCCACCGAGGCCAATACCGAGCAGCTCACTCAGGTCAGTACACTATATACAATACCTCCTATACAATATTTTTTTTTTTTTTTTTCACGAGACAATAATAATTCGAAGAAACTCGCTTTATTTGCTCTCGCGCCTGACTAATCGAAGCCGCCTTTGAGAGTCTGAAATTTTCGCGATAGATCAGCGCGCGCGCAAGTGCTATACCGAAGATAAACTTTAATATATACGGAGAGCGGCTTCGCCGAAGCTTAAGCTCAAAAGTAGACGTTCTCAAAGTTTCATACCGCGCAGCTACCCATCCGTTATACGCGCTGCTGTAATATTTTCCTCGGGAGTACAGCGCACACGCACGTCCCTCGGAATTAAAGTGTAACAAATGCGTTTCCGAGGATCAGCCCGAGCGAATTGGGCGGACTTTTTATTCATCTTATCGTAAGCTTGAAAAATCGTTTCAATTATATTATTGACCTGATTAGTTCTCCACAAAGCCGCGTATAAGTCTCGTAATACCTCTCGTTAGTCAAGTTGCATACGCACGCTAGTTACGGCAGCAAAGTTGCGTGTATGTGTGTGTGTTTCAAGGCTTTGATAGTTGCATCGGAAACAACTTTAATACCTCTACAGTAAACTCATCGAAAATGCAAATTACCTGCAGCCTCGTGCGCTTATGTCGTATAAATTATCTCAACTTATATGATATAACATCACTGCACCCTCTATAACGAAGTATATATACGTGCATGCGCATGCATGAGAAATCTTTACGCGCATCCTTTTACAACAAGATCGTAAACGAGGGGGAAAAAAAAATAATGCCCCCCGTGCTCCGCAAGCACCTCCTAAAACTTGATCGCTTTCGCTCGGGGCCGACCGCAAATCCTCTTATCCACAGCGTGGCTACTCCTCTCTATACACGACAATTGCTCCGGAAGCGGACGCATAGGCCTATCCGAAATCCCACGTAAACTGCCTCGAATTTCACTCGCACGCAAGCGCGCGCGCGCTTGCGATTATACGCGCGGATATGAGCCGTTATTTCGGCCGAGTTTGAGTAACCCGCGGCTGTTTCGGCCTTGATGATCGGAGCTGCCAGAAGCTTTTTACGCCACTCGAGAACGCTGATGAGCTTCGCGCAATCTGTTGCTAGGTCGGATTTTTCGAAAAAAAAAAAAAATAAATAGCGTTGAATATTTGAAAACGTCCGTCAAATCTCTACGAAAGTGAAGCGGTCGAATAAATAATCGGCGTGCAAATCACAACGCAAATAACGACGTAATTCAGTTCTCGCGGGTATCAAAGCTCTGTGTCGTGTCCCATAATTTATGTACAACACACGCGCGCACTTTGGTCGAGCAAAATTCGCCGTTCATTATTTCGGCCGTCGCTCATACTTCAAAAGTATGCGCGCGCGCCCACAGTTGGCGCGGAGCTTATACGATTAATTTAATAGTCCCCCGCGGTCACGGATTTCTCGCTCGTACGGCTCTCTTTATGAATTACTCAAAACTGCGAGCTTATATATTTCCGCTTCGGCCACACAATGGATATATGTATAGGTATGCAATCGCGGTGTATCGAAAAGAAAGTTCTCACAGCGAACTATGCGCTCACAATACGCGCGAGTTTAGCCTAACGACATTATCCTCTCGGCCTTGACACCGCATAGAGTACAACGCGCATATATGTATAGATGGAAGCTTGCGCGTTGGGCTAATTCGATGAACGTTCAGAAACAGAGCCGCAGAGCACGACTCCCGGCATTTCGTCGGACTGCAACGGCATAGCTGCTAATGGCTAATTCGAACTGCATCAGTTAGTTAAATATATATGCCGACGGCGGCTGCGAGAATATGGCGCTGCTAATCAGCTTGAAATTGCGTGAGATGTAGATTCGTGTATATAGTGCAACTGAAGGCTGCTTTATGCTCTGTTCTATGTGTATGTGTGTATACGTGTGTATAGCTGCGCGGAAATTAACGCGAGAGACTTGCGTGTAGCTCCTCTCTGTGAGGCTAGTTTATACAGAGAGATTATGCTTTGCGCGCGTGAATGTACAGGTGTGCTTGCAGCTGCTCGAGTAGTTGCTGGTTTAATTGATATGAGAATTTTCAAGCTTTTTCGCCGCACAGTAGTATATAGCATGGGACTCGAGCGAAACGCGAGCGCGAACATTCCGTTCCATCATAGAAACTCCCATAGCTATTCGCGCTCCGGATTGAGTGACAAAGCGAGAGAAAGCACTTGGAATCCGGTCGTTAATGGATGAAACGCGATTTTTCGAGCGCGATTGTCTTGTTGCGCGAGATTTCGCAGCGTATATCCATCTCTCTTTCACGAGAGCGCCATATAGGAATTTGAATCAAACGACGAAGAATTCGTCATCCGCAACGCGTCGATGAATTACCCGCGAGTTTCCTATTCTGTTCTATACTTCTCACTCTGCGTGGAAGTTTGGACATTTTTCCGTTCAATACCTTCTTTTTATATCAAATATTCGGTACAAAACTTTGGCAAGAAGAACAGCACCATCAGGAGCAGAGGATGAAACTTACAACGTACACACGACGTGTACTTTATGTTGCAGGTCGACGTGACGGAGCTATGCCCCTCGGCGACGGTGTTGGCGCAACAATTGACCCACGTCGAGCTCGAGCGACTCTCCTACATCGGCCCTGAGGAGTTTGTCCAGGCATTCGCTAAGGTAAGTTCTACATGTACTGAATGATGATTATTTAACTTCCAAAGCGCGACGCGACCGTTCGTCAATTTTACGAGCTTGTTTTCGGAACGACGGGCACATTTATAATGCCGCTCGGTCAATTATTTTTTACGAGGTTAGCTTTTAAATTTTTATCATCGATTTTCGATGCCGAGGCGAAATTCGTGGACGACGTTATTATCGTTTGATTACAGCGATTGATTCATTGGACGCTTACATTTGCGTATACGATTAAATTAATTCGCTGCGGCATTTACATTTGAACGCGCGACTCCGCTGTTTGCATGGTTAACCGATCGTCCGTATTATTCCGCGAATGCACGCGTAATTGAAATGGAAATGGCACTGTTCGTTTTTTTAGGAATCCCCGCACCTGGAGACATCCTTTAAAGATATGAAGAAGACGCGCAATCTCGAGTCCTACGTGCAGTGGTTCAATCGGCTTAGCTACTTCGTGGCGACTGAGGTTTGCAAGCACGCGAAGAAGAAACAGAGAGTCCGAGTGGTCGAGTACTGGATCGAGACGGCCCGTGAGTGCTTCAATATTGGCAACTTCAACTCGCTCATGGCGATCATCGCTGGATTGAACATGTCACCGATATCGCGATTGAAGAAGACCGTAAGTCCTTTGTCGGATCGATTATATACATAAATGATGAAAACACTGACGAGCACTTATGTTTACGTTTCTCTTTCCGTTGCAGTGGTCAAAGGTGCAGTCGGCTAAGTTTTCGATACTGGAGCACCAGATGGACCCGAGCAGCAACTTCAGCAGCTACCGGAGCACCCTGAAGGCGGCGATGTGGCGTAGCGCCGGCGCTACGGACGAGAGGCAGCGCATCGTCGTGCCCTTCTTCAGTCTGCTCGTCAAGGACCTCTACTTCCTCAACGAGGGCTGCAGTAACAAGTGAGTGAGAAATTACACGCTAGCTCGAGACTCGAGCTCTCGAGCTTTCGCTCCTCCACCTCGTCTCACTCTCTGACCCTACTGCTGGTACTCTGTGTCTGTGTCTATGTGTGTGTCTGAGCACGCGGGCGATAGCTTTCTTTGAAAGAGAGAAAGAGAGCGAGCGCGCGCGCGCTTTGATGATTTAACTTTTTTTTTCTTCTCTTCTCTTTCTCTAGTTTACGTTGCACGTTATTTTCGAGTGGTTGCATCTGAGAAAGAGATAATTGGCGGCTGAGCTTTGAGCTCGCGGATGAAAATGACTCGTGTCTGGTGGTGATTTTTTTTTCTCTTTTCCAAAGTGATGCTATGCGAGAGAAAAAAATAACTAACGCGCAGTTTGCTATTCGGAGAGAAAGTATTCGAACGCTCGGGATGTCGCGGATTACTCAAATGCTCCCGACGATTTTGTACACAAGTTCGAGCGAGCTTCGCGAGAGAAGGAGCAAAAAGGAAGCTCCAAACGATACCCCATCGGGATCTTTCGACGCCCTCTCGATCGTCCCTGGAATTAGCTCTCTTCGGCGATTTTCTCGCTTCCTCTCTCGCTCTCTCTTTCTCTCTCTCGCTCTCTCTCTCTCTCTCTCTCTCTCTCTCTCTCTCTCTCGTCGATGCGCGCTCGCGCCAGTGTAAACTTATTAAACTTGTAATGACGAAAGTTGAAACGGAATTTCTCTCTGGCGGCGCGTGTTCCTTTTCGTCTAGGCAAGAGCGAGCGAGAGCTGTACGGAGAAAAAGGACACGCACGAGTTCGTCTTTTGCGCGTGTTCAAAGATTCCTTACTTCCAGGTAGACGTGTATATACATATATACCTATACACACAGGGGAGTGAGGGATGTATTTCCGAGTGTCATTTTCAGCGATTTCGCTGAAGGAAGATCTCTCTGTGCGAGTATGTATGTGTGTGTATGTGTTTTGGCTTGGCTGAATGAGCGAGGGAGAGATTCCGGATGCGTGAGAAAAATTGCTCTCGCTGCAGCGGCGCTGAAACTGCGGAATCCTTCTCAAAGCTTTAGTTCTGACGGCTCGAAATTACGTTTGGAAATACGGCTGTACTGTCTGACTGTGTGTCTCCCTCTTTTTCTCTCTCTCTCTCTCCCTGACCTGTTTTTCATTCTTAGGGAAATCGCGCGTTTGGATAACGAAATTGAAAAATGTTCAGCTGCAAAAGACGTGAAAATTTATTGAAAGGATATAAAATGAGCTACTCTTGCGTGATTTCAGACTGCCCAACGGCCACATCAACTTTGAAAAGTTCTGGCAACTGGCTAAGCAGGTGACGGAGTTCATAGCCTGGAAACAGGTGGCCTGTCCCTTCGAGAAGAATCCGAGGGTCATCGCCTTCATCCAGGCCAGTCCTGTACTTACGGAAAACGGTAAGCCTCGACTTCTTCTATCCCGAAGAGAATCGATGCTGCGCTGACAGGCCAGAATCTCTCGAAAAATGAATTCTTCCGTATCATTTATTGAAAAATGCGTTCTTCCTTTCTGTTGCAGCCTTGGCACTGGCTTCGTTCGAGTGCGAGCCACCCGACAACAACCACGAGAAGGACAGATACAAATTATTGAAGTGAGTCGAAAACAAAAAGAATCGAATCCAGCGGCGTCATAATATTAGTAGAACAAAGCTTTTTCACTGAAGAGCGATTTTCTTCTTGTGTGTTCCGCAGATCCGAGCTAAGCAGCCAGTGAAAATTCGCCTACCCAACAGCCTGCGGCGGCAACTACTGGGAGAGGTACTGAAGGAGAGAAGAGGAGTGGGCGGAGAAAAGAAGATAAAAAAACACCAGTGAGAGTGAAGAGAGTTCGCGTGCGTCGCAAAGACAACGACAAGCGCCCCGTCATCATGAATAATATTTCAGCGGCGAATCGAAAGAGAGAGAGGCTCGAGTTGCGCCGTCGTCGTCGTCGTCGTCGTCGAGTGCACCCAAGGAGAAAAGCAGCCGCAGAGAGACGCGATAAATTTTCTGAGCGTGGATCATCGTCGGTGTAATTTATTTATTTATTCTCATTTTCGTTTGCGAAAAAAGGAGGGAGATCTCGAATGACGAGCGGTTAATTAAAATTTCATGCGAATATGCGTTTCTTAAAGCTAAATGTAAGTGAGCACTTGAGGGAAAATCTTACACGTAATCTCCGGCGAAAACAGCCAAATGACTTTAGAATCTCTCCGTGAAAAAAAAAAAATTCGCCTCGACGACGACGACGACGACGACGATCGGAAAGTTCGCGCGAGAGGAGGAAAAAAGAGAAGAGGAAGAGGACGACGACGGGCGAAAAAAGAACGCCTACGAACAGCCCCTTAAAGAGTTTCCGGGGACTTTCTTCGCCCCCCCCCCTCCTGTGCGTCGCGGATTATGTAGCCTATATGTGTGTATATAAGTATATACGCGCTGGGATATACACGTATATCTCACTATATATACGGCGAGCGGTTCCCTGCAGAGTCGAGGGCACTTGCAAACTACTCCGCGGAGAGCTCAAAATGCACGTTCCATCCGCATATTGGACTTTTTGATACACAGGGTTTTCATTTTGTCTTTCTCGGTCGACGACTTTTTTTTCGAGGGGTTGGGCTTTTGCCGGAGGTTTGTCGGCCGATTTTTTTTTTTTGAGTTTTTATATTTTTTGAGGTGTGTATTTTATATGAAATTTTGCGTAAATTTTATCCACCGAATTTAGTTCAAGCGTCCGCGATAAAATTTGAAATCTGGCACATTTTACACAATATATACGAATCGAAAGGCAGATAACTCTTGCCGGATGAAAGCCAACGTCGTCATACCGATGTACGGAACACAAAAGTCAATTGAAACCTGCCAAAACGCAGCAGTAGCAGTATAGAATTTCCAAAACTCTCGAATAAATATACACATACGTTCGCGGACAAGGCAAACAGCCGCGACTCGGCAAACAAGCGCGAGACTCCGGTATTTCATTCCCGCGTCAATAAGACTCTCTCGCGTACACTTCGATCGCAGCTCGCGCGCGCAGCCGAAGCTGCTTTATAAAGAGCCGAAGGGACGACGCAGAAGCGAAAGCACTCCTCAAAGAGGGACCAAAACAGCGCAAACACTGAGCGTATTACACGCATTCTCGGTGCATACGGAACCTGAGAGCCAAAGAGGCAAGAGAGATGGGACAGATGTGTGTGGCATATAGTGCACGGGTAATAAGTAAGGGGAGGAATGCGAAAAATGAAGCTTTCGCCGAGACGTCCTAAGACGCGGGAAAATGGCTGATTCGCTTTCGAGGTGTCGAATAGATTTTACGTAGAAATTGCATGCGCTTATTTACCATCGATTTTTTCGATGCGTTTTATCGTTCTCGAAGCCTTTATTGGATATCACCAGATTTTTCACAACGACGCTTTACAGTTTTTTTCACTTTTTTCATTTCGATATGAACTCGAACTTGATGGCGAAAGAAAAGACGAAAAATAAGGAGAGAAAAACGTCGCAGTTTTAATGAAAGCGCGACGATGTAAATAGCAAGTATAAACAAGTACGTGTATTTCCCTTTTGAGCATTTTCGTGCCGAGACACGCGAGAGATAATGAATGAAATCCTTTTTGACGAAACTTTGTAGCGCGCATTTCCCCTGGCGCAAATCCCTTGATACGAGAATTTTTTATCCGCGGAAACACGATTTACATTAGGATTAAGTGCGATTCGAGGATCGAGGAGATGGAACGGAGCGGTCGCTTAACAAAATAAAAATGTTTTCGAGCTTCCATTTGTTCGTGTATCGTTGTACAGCGTTACTTACTCGAGTCACCAAGATATTCAACGGTATAATACGATCCTGAAAGTTCAGGACTCAATCTCGTACTGCCATGACAACGAAAGTGCGTGTAAAATTTTACTTTCTATGCAAACTAAACGTCAGTATTATATATCCGAGTACTCTTCCTCGTAATAAAACCTTATTCTTCCGAGAGCGTCGAAAAAGCCCGCTCGAAAAAGCCCGCTCGAAAAAGCTGCGTTCCATCTCGCCGCCGGCGAAGCGAGGAAAATTACCATTTCCTGTACTACAACTAACGCGACAATGACAGCCAGAGAGGATATGCGAAAAACGAGCAAATTTATTTACAAATATTTCATGTATACCTACACGATACGTATACATAATTTATAGCGTGATCAAACCGGTTTTTTTTTTCATTGCGTGCATGTAACCCGTATTATTACTGTAACTTGTGTTAAGTACCTGTCCGAGAAATTATTACTACTAAACGTATATGCCCGTGAGCGTCTCTATGTGTATGTGTGCGTGTGTGCCTACGTGTACCTTACATAGGTGCGAAGATGAAGATGTCAATACGTTGATGTAAATAGGAAATTTTGTAAATAATTACTAATACTATAAGTAACGAGGAAACCTTTATAAGCGATCCATGATACATATATAAATTAAGTCGTACCCTTAGGCCGTAAGTATGTCGATATCGTATGCATGAGAGATTAGGAGAACAACAAAGAACGTACTGCATGCGTATCGAACGAAAAAAAAATCTTGACGACCACTTCGAGTACTTGCTTTCACATCTAGTCACTAGTCATTAGTTCTAGTCTAGCTTATATGCTGCGAATTTCGGATCGTTTTTCGAATCATAACGAGACGAGCGAGCGTGTATCACAATTGCACGCGAAGCGATGATTCACGCGTTTACGTTGCGGCTTTTGAGAGGTTTTTATTATGTACTTTTTGCGTGCGAATGACATTCCAAGTGCGGCTGAGAGGGTGAGCAAATGCTGTAGCGAAATTATCATTCGGATTATGAAATGTCCTCTTTACGAGCGTTGCGAAGGACATTAAGGATTATCATCTATTTTTCGTTTTGCTCCAAATTTAAATTCAACATTTCGAATGTCCTTTGCAACTGACGAATTTTCCGTTTTCCATAATCACTATCACACATCACATCGTTGTAATACATATGTACGATAAATTCCTTAACCCGTCCTCTCGTGTACATTACCGCATCTGTATCGAAGAAAAAAAGAAACAGTCGAAGTATCTAAATCTAATCCTGACATATTATATATACGTTATACACATACACTTTGACGTGCAAAAAAATCAATTATAGAAACAAAAAAAGGACACACAAGTCTTTTTCATAGTAATGATGTGCAAGGCGCGATAACACGGTGTAAGAATAAAATAATAAAAGCAAGCCGTAACATATTATATAAAGAAAGTTGGCTCGATGTCATCTCGTAATTGTGCATTACTCGGCAGTTCACAGTTAATAATTTTGGAACGGAGCGATGGTCGAGAACAAAAGCGTACAAAAGTACACGCGAATCTCACCGACGAGCAAACAACAAATTCATGATCTCGTGCACAAGACGCGGATTGATTAAGCGAAGCTATCAGTATTAAAACTAAGGACTCGTCTATTCTAAATGAAAACAAAAAAATTATTACTGTGACCTAATGTAGTACTAACCAATCTAAATATGTGTGTGTAATTAACAACTCAAACTCTTCTTGGCACTATTCATTATAATTCTATCGGTACTAAAGCAAAGACAGCATCCTTATCGGTTGCTTGCGATCATTTTCAACCTGTTCTCGTCATTTTACTATCGCATCATAAAACTTAATCATATACGAGTTGTATACCGTCGAAGACGTAATTTTTGCACAGTTTTACGATCCTACTTTTATTTGCGCAGTCTTGATTCAAGCATCGTGTGTCGAACAAAAATTTACTCTATCTCTCGTTATCATCCTTTACCGTCATAGAAAACATACGAAAAATTAATAGCGTAAAATAACGAACTTACAAGAATGGACAGCGCGTTTCTTACACCGTCAACGCCGAGTATTATTTCTCGTGTACAATATTGTATTTAATTACTCTTATATACATAGCACCGCACGATTAGAGGAAAGTCGTCGTAAATAAAAGAAAAAAATCAGCAGCAGCAATAGTTTTAGGGAAATCGAGCGTGCGCCGTCCGAACTCGTTCGAGAAACACGATCGACGATCTTTATGAAGAAGAAGCGCAGGAGATTCGGTGCAGATAGCGTCTCGAGCGAGGTCGGGTCGCGAATGAAAAAACTAAGTAGTTAGTATTAAGGGTAGTGGTAGTTACATAGTATTAAAAGAAACTACAGAAGAGCAGCGACAACAATATTTATAATGAAAACAAAACAAAATGTAACCGAAACGAGCACAGCGTGTAACGCAATAAAGATATGAAAAAGAAAATATAGCTAAAGACAGAAATAAGAAATCTAACGAGAGACGCGTTATTGTTCTTTTGTTTGGTATTTATATACATTATACACATGAGTATATATCGGTATTTATTTGTTCGTGATTTTCGTTGAAATAGAGAAAGATTATATAATACTGTATCTCGCATCGCGAGACATTTATATATAAAGCGTATTATGATATAAACGAAGTACCCGTGCGTTTTTATTACATTATTATACATATAACGTATAATTGTATAACGATTTTCATTTCCCGACATTCCGTTGATTGAACTACTGTGACTGTGAGTTGTACTGATGAACCTCGCAACGTGTATCGATGCAAAAAAAAAGGATTTTCTTCGCGGACGAATTGTTGTTATTATATGACAACGATAATGAATTTCTATGGAAACATGCAACGGAAAATGATACGATGGAATATGAAACGAAAGAAAATTAAGATAAGGGAGACCACCAATCAATTGTTGCGTATGTATAATCAAAGTGTATAAGCATAATATATGATCTTTTTCAATTGTCAGCATGATTCGTCCTTTGTACATTCGGCAATATTTTCTATGATTTTATACTGATTGCAAAATACTTATACGCGTATATGAAACTGCGAATCGCATCGCACCGATGAATACGAGAAAATGATATAAAGACGAGATTCAGATTATTGTAACATGTACATAGTATAACATGAGATACACGAGAGTAAACGAGCAGCCATTACGCCCCAGGATGGACTGTAGATGCGAGTGTTGGCACACATCATATGTATGAAATATACAAGAAATTTCAAGGAAAAATACATAGATTTAAAAATATATCACTACCTGCGTTTTTTCGCAATATTTACTTCCTCGAAATCCTGAAATTAACCAAATCGATGAAAACAATTACTTATTGCAAACGAGAATCGCTCTTACACTTACAGAAAATCAATTTTCTTGCATAATTTGAATAGTTTATATATGCAGAAGCTTATCATCTGTCGATAACGTAGACTCCTGACACGCAATCGTTCTCCAAAACTGCCGTACCGACACAGAGAAACCACCCGCGCGCCGACTGATGCATCGCACGCTCCGCGAGCACGCATTTTCTATTTTGGATCCATTCGCAGCTCTCACTGGCACTCGCTCCTCCCCCACCCCATCAGGAGAAAAGCATGAACATCGCATCACACGCAACGAGAATCCCTCCCACCTACCCCACGTATCCCCAGCATCAACATGGCCACACAACAAATGCCACCAGGGCTTCGCCATAGCTATACTATCACATGAAGTGCAGTTGTTGTTAACGTGTGTGTGCGACGCCTGTCGAATAGCTTATAGCAGCTGCGGACAGATGTTCGTCTATTAGAGGCCGTCTTCTGCTTCCCAAGTAATCCACGATGTTGAACCAGGCGGTGGTCGAGGCTCTCTACTCGGCGACTTACATCGAGAACTACCTCGACTGCGTGGAAAATTTACCCAACGATCTGCAGAGGCATTTGTCGCGGCTCAGGGAACTCGACGCCACTTGTCAAAGTAAGTTGGATTTTCGGCTTCTTCTCCAAGGATTTCGGACTTCGGAGCTTTAGTTTGAAGCTAGACGATACAGCGTGCATCGAGTCAATGCACTTCCGCGATTCCAAATTGAAATGTTCTGTCATGAAATGAAGTTGAAACTGTTGTTGTGGGAGTGTGTTTTTCAACTATTTTCACACTTTTTTTGTTTTTTAAACGGAATATAAGATTCATTTAGCACTTAACAATGTTCTAATTTGAAGCTTATTCAGTTATCATTCATGAAATATCGTAGATTGTTTACAATATGTTGAATGCCTGTCATTCAGAGTTGCTTTTGAAGGTTACTTTCTGAGCTTTAATTTTTAAATAAAAATTACTTCTGAACAAACGAGGCATTGCTAATTTAGAACAACTAATGATACAGCAAATGAAAAATATTTATTTATTTTGTTAACTTTAGCATATCTTCGTGAGGTTGATCAGAATCAAGAGGTGCTTGCCAAAGGTGATACCAATGGATCCGCAAAGACTCGAGCCTTGTTGCGGATACAGCAGGCGCTTATTGCTGCTCAAGAAATTGGTGATGAGAAGCTGCAAATCGTCCAAATTGTTCAAGATCTCATAGAAAACAAGACAAGACAGCTTGACATGGACTTCAGAAATTTAGGTATGCATAGGGGTTATTTATTGTATTTTTTGTTCATAATCTCTAGAAAAAGTAGGATTTTCATTGCAATACTGGCTTACAGATTTTGGAAAGGAGCAAGAGACTAGTGAACCAGCCAGGGACACCAATTCAAGTGTTAATACCAATTCTGGTAACAACGCTAATAACAGTGAGAGGCCAACAAAACGAGCTAGGAGAACAAGGACAGAAACATTAGTGGAATCTGCCCAAGCAATGGACATGATTGTGATGTCAGAGAACAGATCATCCAATATTCCAAGCTCATCAAATGGAAATCAAAAAAGAGCAAACGCAGCAAATACTGGGAAAAAGAAGAAAAGAAAGTCGCGACAAGGTAATCAACAGAATCAGCATCGCGAAGACACACCTCCGCCCCCCGAAGATGATCTAGCGATAGATCCTGATGAACCCACGTACTGCCTCTGTGATCAAATTTCTTACGGAGAAATGATTTTGTGTGACAATGACTTGTGCCCCATTGAGTGGTTCCATTTTTCGTGTGTGTCTCTGAGTACAAAACCAAAAGGCAAGTGGTTCTGCCCCAAATGTCGAGGAGATCGACCAAATATTATGAAACCAAAAGCTCAGTTTCTCAAGGAGCTTGCCCTTTATAATAAAGAGAAGGAGGAAAAATCGTAGCAGTAATTAGAAAAAAGAAATTTTTAATGTATATTTACTCCAACATTTAAGTATATAAGATATGCTTAGAAGTTTGTGAGATTTTTAAAATTAAAGTTTGGAAAACAAACTTCAAGGGAATATCGACTGATGAATATATTTGATTTTTTTTAATGATAGGTATAATGAAACATGTATTTGACTGTGCAAAGAAACTTTCATTGTAATCTAGTATTTAAACAAATAAGGAATTACATATTCTTAATCATACATTCACACTTTTTTTCACACATACGCGCGCTTGCAATGTTTGCATTGTTTTGATCTGCAAGCATCTAGCATCACAAAATCTAAGACAAATCACAAAGATGCGTGGACGTTAATTATGTTCACACTTGTCCAGTGATGATCACATGAGAAATGTAGTACGAATCAGCGTCGATCGAGTATTCAACGTTGAATAGTACCTGAAAAACAAAAATTAAGATTTAAAACGACAATGTAATAAAGTTAATTTTTTAAGATGTCGAATTATGTAAATTAAGTCTAATGGATCAAATTGAATGTATTATCTTTTTCTCTTTGTAAAATGAATGTTGTTTTATAAAAAAAGATTTATCCAAAATGTTTGTTATTCCTTTTCAACATACTTATATCTAATGTCAGCGGGGGTCTTCTGTGGAGCCACTTTCTTGGAAATTCAACCAGGACTGTTCAACGACGGTCGCCACCCTCTTCTCGTATTCACGCTTGTTTTCTTGGTATAATTGTGCAGCTAAAGAATTAGCCGGAGAATTCGGATTTGGCTCGTCGAGAAGGGACTGAAACAAACGCGAAAAATCGAAAACAATGTACAATTCCTTTGAATAATTTAAAGTTCAAAGCGATGATTAATTGGTCAGAGGGTGATAAAACGAAAAACATTGGATAAAAATTGAAATTATGCATTTTATTATATGTTCGTGTATATATACTTTTTTATATGTGTAAGTGAATGAAATTTCCTGTACTATACAAGTACTATAATAATAATAATCATTGTAATCATAATAGCAATAGCAATTATAATAATTAAATGACAATAATTCCAACCAAAAGTACAGTTCTGCGCTCCTTTTTACAGTAACACGATAGGGAAGGGTTTGCCTCTGAACTCTTTCAGAGTGCAGAAGCGAAAAAGCTACTTAGTATTAACATTTCCGTTTATTTCATTCATATCTTCTAATACTTCAATAGTAATCATAGATATATGTACTAGATTAGTTTTTTTATTTTCGTAAAGCTCCTTTTTTACGCCTCGCTTCCTCTCTTTTCGCTTGCTCTTTCGCAGTATTCAAATAAATAAATACACAATTTTATATTAATTTATTATACAACATTGTAAAAATTCGGTCTAATGTGGTTGCACATGTGTATATGTGTCTTAGAGTAGCCCATATTTCACAACATTCAAAATTTGTTGCCTTACTCTTCATTTTTGCACCAGTGTAGCTAAAGTGTGCACAAACCACTGTTAGCTCTAAGGGTTTGGAAATATTTGAGTGAAACATCGACGTAAGCTGCATTTTTACATCAAACCGCAATACAAATTTTCAAAGATGGTATGTGTGTATAGATGTTTTAAAAAATCAACGATTTTACATGACAGTGTAGTTGATGAATTTAAAATTATTAGTGCTGGTGTTATTTCAATTTTTTCATTAACAAGGAAACTCAATTACAAGTTTCAGCTCTTTTTTTTCATTCCCTCTTTTTTGAATTTTATGCACATATTTTTTCACACACTCATACCAATCTGGCACATACAAAAAAAGAGTATTAAATTTAAAAAAAAGTCAACAAAATCAAATAATCTTTTATGAACTATATAAACAGGGACTACCCCAATGAGTGTAGTGTTAATGTAGGTTTGGTGTGTAAAAGCGAGAGGGAGAGAGAGTACAGTGTTTTTGATCGAATCAGAGACTTGGGGAGTTGACATGCTTATAAAACTAAAGCACAAAGGCGTTAGCTCCAATTCACGGGGTGGCACGTTAGCTCTCCTCTCATCCTCGACACGCCTCGTAGCGACTGCTGCTGTACGCTGTAGCTGTAGTCGGCTGCCGTTAAGGGTACGGTATACTGACAAAACTAAAAATCAAAGTTCATCATGATTTTTTTCTCGTCTTAAGACAGTAAATGATGAAAATATTGCTGACTAGATTCACCAATTCACACGTAAACGCGAATCCGATTTGTAAAACATTGGTGATTGGAATCAATTAGTTATAAAGACTACAAAGTATAATATTTGAACGTCAATCATTTAGCTTTGTTATAAAGAAGATGGTACACCAGTAAACAAAATCACGAGTCATAAAATTTGATTAAACGTTTACGTTAATTCAATCAATCATAAACACACCTCATTAGAAAAATAGTGGTTATCTTTATTTGATAATTTCATACAGTTTTTGGATAACAAATAAAAATTGCACATGTACAGGTTGTAAACAAAGCTAACAATAAATTTGATCCTCTAAACTAATTTTGTGAATTTTTTTATTAAAAATGCCAGTATAGCGTACCCTTAAGTTGCTGCTGCGACAGCGGCGAGCTCTTGCCTCCAACTAATCCACGAAACTCTGCTCCACACAAGCCTTCACTCGTTTCTCGTACTCGCGCCGGTTCTCTTTGTACAGTTGTGCCGCCATCGAATTGGCGGGTGAATTTGGGTTTGGGTCACTTAACAGCGACTGCAACCATACAAAAGTCGTCCCTTTAATTTTACTTTCACAGTTTTATGCAATCTCTACAAAATGAGTTTTTTTTTTTTTTTTTTTAAGAGATATTATTTTATCAAAAAATCACTCAAGAGGTTTAGTCAATCTATGTTTTTAATACTTTTACGTTTATCTATAGAACACGCAGCATTGACAGTTAAAGAAGAGTATAATAGATCATAAACTCAATACAAGATCACAAAGTAGTTTTTGGAAGAAATTGAAAAATAAAATTCTTTTATCATTTGATCTGTTAAACCCTTATTTGCAAGATATAAGATCTGTTAAGTCATGCGAAACTTTGAAATGAATCAGTATAATGTGTTTATTCAAAAGTTAGTTTTTTATGATTATTGGCGTTATTGATTTTTACTACACAACGAGAATTTGTACTATATATCATGCGAATGCCTCTCAGTACATGATAAAAATACATGACCCAGAGGTAATTTTGCAAGATGTTTGATCAATACATAAACTTGTAAACCTTTATTTTTAATTTAGAGTTATTGATTTACTGAACAACATGAATCATAAATAAGAAGCTATTTTAATCTTACAGGATAAAAAAGTTTTGACACTACACAATTTCTGAACGATTTTTTGCACAGTTCCCCTTAATTTCTATTGAACATAGAAAGCTTGGTTAATAATGATTTTATCTTTAAGGTCAATGTTATTAGACTTAGCGATTGACTTTGAAACACGAATCTAACGCGTGAGGTCCCGACTTTGATGAATTGCAACCACTGTTAAGTTATTAACAAAAACGTACGAATTTTATTTTTGCAAATTATGATGATGCTCTACATACTGAATAATCATGTTTTGGACAAACTCACCTGTATGGATGTCAGAATTGCAGAGACATCATACGTGGGACTCCAACGATTTTGCAGAATGTCCAGACATATTCCACCATCTGCATAGACATTTGGGTGAAACATTTTACTGACAAATCTCACTGTTGGTGGTTTGTTAGGGTATTCCTCTGTGAATTCTATTGTGAGTTTGAAAGTTCCATCTTCAAAGGGAGTGTCATGTGGTCTGAAAAAGAATTATTGATTTTTCAATATCACTGGAGTAAACACTGGCTATATGGATTTACTAATGGCTTGAGAATCCTGAATTTTTTCATAGACAATTGCTTCAAGAGTTGCAACAAAACATAGAGTATTCATAAAGAGTTAAAAAACTCCAAAATTTAATAAACACAATAAACACAATGCAAGTAGTCTAGACACATAAGAAGTAAAATCTGTGATTGAAGCACAAAATCTTTATATAACACCTGACTTATAACTATCTCACGCAATTGCTCAACAAATGCCAAATGATACGATTCATATGGCAACAGATGGTTACTAATCAGAGTTTCGTAAGCTACGCTTTAAGCCGAGATTATCTTTATCAGTCTCCTTTGACATTTGTCCTTATAGATACAAGTTCTCTCATCGCATCCTCTCAATTTAATTTCTACCAGTGGTAGCAGCTCCTCCAGCATTGGCCTTGCACACTTACCCAAATATAACAGCATTCCATATCATAATATTGTTGTCGGTGGGTGCTCCAGAGACTCCAGTGGGTGGGTCTTCCTGTAACCTGCGAACATGTCAAAGAAACACAGACATCCATCAAGATCAAGGCATATGTACCCCTGGTCGCGCGAGAGCGTGCATGCGATGCCCAAGCATGTGAAAAATCTTCCACCTCTCTCTCCCTTGCTAATAATAAAACGAACGTCATCGCCGAGCGTCTCGTCACCCCGTCCCTCTCTCTCTCGCTCTCTCTTTTTTGCTCTCTCCGTCTCGTGGACGACGTAGAATGAGCGTTGTCGCAAGGACGTTATGAGTAAGTATATACGCGAGCGAACAGCGAGCTCGAGAGAGACAGAAGATTAAGCGGGGCAGCGCTCGGGGAAGGTTAAAGAGCGAGAAAGCATAGCACATATGACAAAGAGAACCGAGAAGGGGGTTATGAGCAATAGCAGCAGGTCGTCGCGTATATACCTCTTGAAGTCCCTCATGAGCCGCCTTCTCGCAGGGGTCGACATTCCTCGGACTCGCTGCTGGCTGGTGAGCCTCTGTCTCACACGACGACGTCCCGGGCGATGAACACAGAAGAATCAAAGGAATAGGCAGGCAGCGGTTGGTGCGCGCGCCGAGCGGAGCTCTCTTTCTCTCGCGCACTATGGAGTATGGACGACGACAACTCCTTCCGCCTTTGTGCTACGAGCGTAGTGTGTACCGTTCCTGGAGCTGCAACCGTTCACTCGCGCACCACCTTCGACACTTCTCGTCGTCCGTATTAGCTTAGCAGCAGCAACAGCAGAGGATGAGTCAGTCGCGCGGATACACGACGCCGCGGAGCAGCACTATACTGACGACGATGAGGAGGACAGGACGGCTCTCGCTCCGTCTTTCTCCCTCTTTCTGTATGCGTACGCAGTCCAACTGCAATAGGCACTACTAGTGGTATACTAGTACATTTATACTGTGCTGTATGTGCAGAAGAACGATTTTTCCTACAGCGCAGTTTACGTGCGCGTCACCTCTGTTGTGTTAGCCCCTCGTCGTTGCTTCGTACTTTCGTAGTGTACTGCTGCTTCAGATTCGAGTATAATTATTGTAGGGAGCCTTTTGTCGCACACGCATACACTGAGCGCTCTCGGAGTTTCAGCGAAGGCCGCCCGCCTCTGTCTGTCTGCGTCTGTATTACAATATATGCGAGTATACAATATCTCTCTCGCTCACGCTCAGACTCGTACGTGTATAGGTATACCGTTACTATACTGGCTACACGCAGTTGCCCTCTCTCTTTCCTTCTAGCGACTGTGGCTCCTTTGCGCCACTCGCCACTCCACACACACGCGCAGCTCGCGGAACGGAAGGCTGTACCTATATAGCTATATATTGCTGCGCGCGTGTATGTATATATATATATATATATATATATATATATATATATATTGCACGCGCGGTGAGCAGCTCTTTATTTTTTGAGGTCCCCGCGCGCGAGAGCGATCAGATCAGCGAGCGCGGATTTCGGAAAGTCAAGGTGCGCGCTGCTGCACGACGAACTCCGCGAAGGCCTGCTCTGCAGCTCTTTGTTTTCGGGCTCGCACCCAGTCCCAGCTCATGTGTGGCACAAGTATTTTTATTTTGCTCCCGCGCGCTGCCGGACGTGGAATTATTTTCTCGACTGTATATAGCTACTCAGCGTGAGTGGCCGATGCAGTAGCAGCTATATACTTAGTGGGAGCCAGGCCAAACAAGGAGTTTTAGCATTGGCGGCACTCTTAAACTATATTACTATATCTAGACTCGGCGTGAATACTAATGTTATGAGGGAAATGGAAAAGCGCCTATGCGCCACCTATGTTCATCTGCCACAGATATAGGGTTTAGGCGGTGTGGCGGTGACAGAAGGGCCATCATCAGCGCCAATCCAAAACTATGCTTTGTTTTGGTATAATTGATGTTTGATGTCGCTCTTAGCGGTCCACGCGTATCTACGGGCATTAGGTAATATTAAGTTTACATTGGATTCGCAAGTGTTTTTAAATTAAAAATGCTTTCAAATTTTGATTCTAAAATGTCTTGAGATTCCCGCGACAATACTTATAACGAAATACAACGAAATGCACTCCTCCTAACCTCTCTCAGAACGAAACGCACGTGTGGCTTTCTGCTGCACTGCAGTGCATCGCAAGCCTGTCAAAACAATACACAGCCTACTGCTCCGATATACCTACAAGGCTTATTCTTTTCTAATTTCCAGAGCCTCCACACGTCAGTTTCAGAAAATTAAGGTCACGAAACTGGAGTAAATATCGGACTATACAACTCGACAACATAATCTACTCCAGCCTCCTCAAGTGCCCGCACACCCAGAGCGATTTGTATTATAGGTACCACGAGCAGTTCTCATTCAGCCTATACTATAGCCATTATAATAAGTCTAAGTACGCGCGCGCATAGCCCGAAAAATCGATAAGCCAGCCCTCGCGACCGCAAAAAGGCGCACGCGTTAGCGGCGATATTTGCAGCTGCTCCGCTTTTCTCGCTGCTCCGGACGATGCGCATGTCCGATATCACTGTTCGCGGGTCACATCAACTGCAATAGGATTACACCTCGGACAGCTGCATAATTTTCCTCTCTTCTGATTTTCCGTTCTTGCAGCTTCACGGGATATTCGCCAAGAAGAGCTGCGCTTTTGAGAGAAGAGGATCTGGCTGTTTCTGGAAACCTTTGCAATCAGGCTCTGAGGAGTACCAATACTCAAGGTGTATAAATGGCTCAGGATGTCAGGACAAAGGTGTACCTGGGATACGAGGATGAATATGTCACAGAGAAGCACCGGAGCCTTGTTAACTTTACAACGAATAAGATTGGTGGAAAGCCAGTAGGTTCTAATTGATTTTTTTTTTATTTTACAAGTTATCTTGTTATTCTATGGATAGCTTGCTTTGTTTTGCTATTGCCAGATGCAGGTGTATCCTTATTGTATTCTGGATAAACAATTGACTATGTTGTAGTCTTATGGATTAAAGTTATTGATTTCGTTTTCTTTTAAAGTAAATACTTTACCTTGTTACCACTTAATTATAGTACTATTTTGCATTAAGTAATCCATGTACAATGACATAGGTCTATGATTTAATTACTTACACTGCTACATACTTTGTTCTTTCCACCTCTAAGTATGCACCTGTCATTACATCAGACGATAATACAAAGTATCCAGTTAGATTGTTATTAGATTATCAATTTGTATTTTCAGGACTGGCACAATGATCAAATGACACTAACTGCACCTCAGTGCAGGCTTTGCGGTTTGCACCAGCTCTTGGCGCTACAAATTTATGCCCCACTGGACAACTCCAAATACCACAGGACTCTGTATATCTTTGCATGCATGAATCCCAATTGTTGGAATCAGAATGAAAGCTGGACATGCCTGCGAGTTCAGTCACTGGAGCAAGCGCCAAGCACAGACTCATTATCAAGTTCCTGCGCAACAGTACAAACCAGTGCAACTAGCTGGCTAGCTGATGCAGATGATTGGGGGGACAATTGGAATGACAATGTCTCAGAGAGAAATGGAAACAACTTGATGCTGAACGATCCTAACAAGTTTAGTCTGTCAGCACAGAATACCAACTATGAGGAAGAGCTCAAGGCTGACTTCTCTGAACTGCAAGTAGATGATCCAAATGCAAACAGGTGAATAAAGAATTGACTAATTTTCTTTGATCCTCTTTGAAATCGGAACCACGTAGTAAGTCCATGAAATTTCAGTCCGACAAGCGTGGAATCGCCGGTTGGCGTAGGCGCAGTTGGCCGACTAGATTCACCTCACGCTTCGGCCGAAATCGAAGGCGAGGAAAGCGAGGTGGTTTGCATTGACACTCCAACGCAGCCTCATTGCGATCTGATCAGCCTACTGCAGGAAGTGACGCCACTCCCAGTGCAGCATACCGAATCAAAAGCAGGTAAAGGCTCACTGAATTTTACCGAAATCTTCATTTTGGTGGACGAGGAGTCTCAAGGTGGCGGCGAAGTACCTGATCAGCACGTTCGTGATTTATTCCTGGAGTACCAGCGATCTAATGGAGCAGACGTGACGGCTGAACAAGAGGGGGAGACTTCGGATGATAGCAAAGCGGGTTACGATGGAGGTGGCATGGAAAAATACGAGAAAGCTATACCCAAGCACGGTGACGAGATGTTCCATAATTTTCTCAGTCGGATACATAAGAACCCTGGTCAGATTTTGAGGTACAGTTGGCTTTTGAATTCTCTTGCGTTTATAATAATAATAATAATAATAATAATAATAATAATAATAATAATAATAATAAAATACTTATTTTTTATTGAATACTCTAGGTATTCAAGGGATAATTTCGCACCTTTACTGCTGTATCCGATGGGCGGATGCATCGGCAGGTGCAGGCACTGCGGCGACGAGATGACCTTCGAACTCCAAATCCTACCGACTCTGATACGAAAACTAAAACTCAATACTCGCAGTGACCGTCACTTTCAACTGGAATTTGGCACTATCCTCGTGTTCACTTGCATCAGGAGTTGTTGGTCGGCCACGGATTCCTACAGAGAGGAGCACGTGATAGTCCAGGCTGAGAGGCTGTAGTCTGTAAAACATAGCGATCTTCTTCGACACACTTCCAGAGCTCTCCAGATTGAATTTTGGAAACTAGAAACAGCGCGAGATGTTGAGAGCGTGATCTTTTTGTAGATGAAAAAAAAAAAAAAAAAAAAATAAGCAGAATGAGTACCGTCCAAGGTTCGACGTACGTACATAGAGCATTCGAAAGTTCCGACAGACGACGAATTTTTTGCCGTCGTGTTGTAGGAAAAAAATTATTATTCCTATAAAAAATGTATTGTTTTCTCTTCTTGAAGAAGCTTTTTTAGTTTTTATTTGTATATTTCATTGACAGCGTGAGATTTGATTCACTTATAAAAATTGAATATGTCATTTTTTTAGACCTGAATCGCTGAGCATGCTTATAACTAGCAAAAAGTAATGATGTAAGAAACTTTTAAAAAGTATATTTTATTGAGCCGCTGTTGAAAATAATTAAATGAAACTGATAGATATCATTCAAAGCAATTTTGACCCAATTTTTTTCGTTCAAATTTTGTTGGCGTTTAGTTTTTAGAAATCGAATTTAGAATTTAGAAATTATAAATAGAAAATAGAATTTAGAAAATAATGGAAATCAAATAAAATCTCCAGTTCTTTTCGTTTTTATTTTAATATATTATAAAGCTCAATATTTACAATCTTAATTGTACACGTCATGTGATTGATGCCTACTCGCTTCTGAAAGGAAGGCTCTTCATTCATCCATCGCGTTTACTTTGTTACATTTATCAAAAACCAATTTTTCAAATTAAAGTAAAAAATGACCTAAAGCTATTCACAGTGAAACAAAACATTCGCGCAATGGATGAATTCCTTTGGATATACGGTTTCATTGTACTCTCACGCACGCCTATTAGTAATTTCTCTGCAGCGGATGCGATGCAAAGTAGTGTTTTTTTTCGAAATGCAGATTGCTTAGTTCCTTACAAAGGTAATCCCCGTTGGCGTATTCACTGACTTTTATATCATCCGCAAATCTGCACACATCCTGCTGCAGCCTATAAGCCATAATCATGGCCAGCTTTATTTCGGAATCCGAGTCCCTGTTACCGATGCAGTACGACCTGGATGCTCTGCCAATTATGGCCACGTACACGTAGATCAACGAGGCGATATCGCTAAGCCTCTGCAGCGCTGCGTGCTCCTTGCCCACTTCAGTGCCACTGCGAATTAGGAGCTCCTCTGCCGAGTCTTTCAATCTGAAGAGACTTCTGTCGCAGAAGTCCGCGCATTCCTGGAGCGATGGGTGCAGGTAATCTTGTATGTGCAGTTTCAAATGGCCATGCTTCTGTAACATCTGCTGAAATACGTACTTGGGGAACATGAAAGGATTACGTTTTTTCTTGATGTGTTCCGCCATGTGAAGGCCGTAGTGTTGCAAGCCCAAAAGGGCAGAATAGATTTTCGTGTCAAACAAGGAGGTCTCGTAGTTTGACAAGGTGAAGGCGTCCCTCATGATCTGCTCAAACGGTTCCACCAAGTTACAGGCTTTAGGTCCGATTAACCACATGCTCTCCTGTATCCTCTTGATACATTCCTGAACGCAGAACTGCTCGACGAGGGCTGTCTCCAACTGGACGTCCTGGCCATCATAGATATCCATTGCTGCAGTAGTGAGGTAGAGAACGCTCTCTATGGCATAGATAGAGCAGCTGATGTTGGCGAATACAATCTTGGCTGATTCTGTTTCAAAAAGCATATTGTCGAAATGTTTGCGATGCAGTATGTTCTTGGTGAGTTTATCCTGAAAGTTTTTGAGCAGGGCGATCGCCTGAGTGGCGATGAAGTGCCGACCGTGGGTGAACATTTCTACCAGCTGTCGAGATCCACTGCCTATCTCGCCGAGGATATTGCTCTTAGGAATCTTGACACCTCGCATGACGATTTGACCGGTTTGAAAACCTTTTAGACCGGTGGTCTTGATGGAATCTTTTAGGACGATGAATCCCGGCGTATCCCTGTCGACAATGAAGGAGGAAAGGATCTCGGGACGTTTCTCCATGTCGCCGCTCTGCATCGCGTGGCCGAAGACGATGAAGACGTCAGAGATACTGGAATTTGAAACATATGTTTTCTCCCCATCGAGGTACCAATACTCAGTGCAGTCAGACAATGTAGCTACGGTTTCGAAATCACAAGCTGAAGGTCCGCTATTCTTTTCCGTGACAGCAACAGTTGCTATTGACTGGCCTATAGCTATTTTTGGCAGGTACTTCAATTTTTGTTCAACTGTGCCCCACTTGGTAAAGAGGTCTATGGGTGGAACTCCTTGTTTTAGAAGAAAAAGGCCCAGGGCAGGAACGGTGCCAACGGTTTCTAGAACTCTCATGTACTCAGAGTTAAGAAGGTTCATGCCCCTGTAGTCTCCATGAATCCTAGCACCAAGTACCCCTAACTCTCTTAACTTTTGAAGAACGTGAGAGGGAATGGTTTCTGTTTCCTCAAATTCTGTAGGATTCACTGTTTTCATGTAGCGTTCAATGGGCTCTAGCCATTCTTGAAATTCATTGTACCTGAAAAATATGTCATGCCAATAAAATTTGGTAATGCCTATAACACTTTATTAGTACAAATCTAAATATTAAGTAAGTATAGACTATAATTACACAACAGCAAATGAATTTGTTCATATGCATATACTGTGTGACCAACGAATTGAACGTTCTAAAGCTATTTAACAATTCAAATATGAATGTGAAAATTCTCAAATAGATTATCTACAGAAGTATGCTTGATTATGGAACAAAAAATAACTAAAAATCAAGTAATAATTCAAAAGCAACAAAAATTCACCTGTCTACATGTTGCGGCTCTGGATAAGTCAGCCACTCATAGTCAAACTTTCCCAAGAACAAATTCTTAGCAAAAGGTGGGCGCCTTGGTTTCTTTGGCTGAGGAGCCGGCAAATTAGGTTTAAAATCACTCAGGATTTCCTTCTCCTCATGAGCGTGAGCCGTCGAAAGCAGTCGAATATGCTGGCAGGCACTTTTCGCACAAGGCAGGTGACGTCTCGTCACCACTCGTAGAATCAGCATTTTCCTCTGTTTCAAAGTACAGGATTCATCAGAAAACGTCGAAACCGAACTTTTTTAGAAACAACAAAAACTCACCTTTTTATCAGTACGGATTGTCGGCTAAAACACTGCTTTACAAACGCATGGGCTGGATCCTGGATAACGTGAGACGTGAGGATTCAGCTATCGACTGAACCTAACCTTTCTTTCTGCTAGCCTTACTTAACTCTATAATATGTGATCAGCTGTGCAATGTGCGATAGCGTGTGCGAGACTATACGCGGTTTATTTATTTATTTTTTTTTTTTTTTCATTGCCGTATATGCGGTATGTGAAGTCAAACATGTGTTTGGGTATACGTTATACAAATAAAAATAGCGAAATATTCTAAAAATTGTGAAATTAATCAATAAATAGTACGAACACACTATAAAACGATTTGATTAAATAGTACACCACACACATTAGTCAAACAATATTAAAAAAGAAAATGTATGTACATTATACCTCGGTGGTAGTTATAATCTTGTGGAATACTTATTGAAATGCGCCAATCAGAAACTAAGCACAATCAGGCTGCGCCATTTGAAAAATGTTCCATACGATCGAGAAACAACTATACCACCAAGTTGTAAAAAGCGCGCTCATAAAATTAATTATTTCTTTAAATTTAGTCCGAAGTAATCAACAGTCATTTTACGTTTTATTGTTACGGTCTCGACCACTTCGTCCGTCAATTTACGTTTAAGTATTCGTTGTAGAATTCGTTTTGGTTGGCATTCTACTTGATTCTTTTGATGTTTTCGCGTGCAATTGCAGATGAGTATCATTAGATTTCTTCTTGTCGTTATTTAATTTATGATTAAGAAAAAAGTTAATCGGTGCAGTACACGCAGACGCAGGTCTAGCAATATTATTAGTATATTTCATGATTCCACCTTTAAAGTTTGTGCCTGCACTAGGTATAGACAAACTTTAAAGATGTTCGGCGTTGACCGGTCATCCTGCTCGAATCTCCACGCAATAATTGACTGATGATATATGAGTCTTCTAATCTAATAGTTAATTAATGCGCATATACACACACGCGAACTTAAAATCTTTAATAATAAAACTCGTTGAAGACTCTGAGTAAACAAATAAATATTAACGCGCGACGACGATATTACGTACGTGTGTATGGCGATATATTCGGTATAATAAGCTTCGCAACCCGCTTGTCGCACTACTGATCTGGCTTGATAGAGATGCTCGTATTTTCGTTTCTATTTTGAGTGTATGTGTTGTATATGTCTACGCGAATTCTCCGAACTGCGCGAAACCATATCCGTGTTTATATGTACATCTTAACATACACATGTACATAATATAGGAGATAGGAGTTGGTCGTGCTACAGGCAGCCCTGCCTATTGACATATGTTATCTAGAACGACTGTTATTTATTATGTGTCGATAGGTGGTGTTTTTTTTTCCATGGTAAAAAAAAATATTTATTGAAAAAATTCATGGTGCGTTGACGAAGATTTATGTAACGTACTCACTAATACTTATTCTATATTTACAAGCCTATGTTACAAGAAAAAATCCACTAATTTTACAATCACTTGGTATTACGAAAAAAAAAGAAAAATCTGGTAACATGTGTGTACTACGCAGGTTATTTTACGCTATTTTAAGTCAACTGCCATTAAGACCTTCGTTTTAGCATCGTTCTTTTTTCTCTGCAGTGATGCCATCTGGTGACAGGGTTGTGACATTATTTCTAACAGGGATCATGATTGGCTGATTTTATTTGCCGCCCCTTTATACCCGTTTTATACCTGGAGCTTAATTTCCCTCAGGTAGATTGGTGACGCAATTACAAACGGTAAGTCGTAATGCGTTGCAGACAAGCAATTTGAATGGACCAGACGGCGCCGGGAATTTACAATATTAACAATAGATGTCAAGCGTCATTTGGACTTTCTTGGAAGGACGAAACTTGTCAAGACACGTTTTCCCTTGTATATTGCCTTGTTGTTCAGTGCTGGGCCCTCTCGCCGCTGTCGACGACAGCAAAGCAGACCTCCTTTCTTCGAGAATTATTGATTTAAGAACAGCAATAGGTTATTAAGCCAGTGGGGGCCCCGGTATACCTACGTGGTCCCACAGAACAGAAAATATAAGGCGGGCCGGTGGGTGGACCTACATAGAGGTGGACTTTCATATTATTGGTGGGACCAAGCGAAAGCAGTGCTTATATATTTTCTGTTCTGTGCCTGTCTCAGCTAGTATTCAGCTGAGTCTCATCAGAGCGCAAGCAGCAAAGTGAACAGAAGAAATATTTCTTAAGTGTGAAAAGTGTGTAGTATCGTAAAGTGTACGCCGAATTCGTACTCTTTGAAGTATTTTTAAAGAGAATCTGCTTTCTTGAGGATTGCCACCATGGTCAAGGTACACGTACGTAAAAACACTGGTCTCCTCGTGCAGAAGAAGCATCAAAGTCGGCTAAGCAGCAGAACTAGCATAGCCAAGAAAGTTCGAATTAACATCAATCTGCACTCGTACCGCAGAAGTTACCACAGGATGCTGCGGTACCTCGCCCTAACCGGCTACCGTATCAACTCCAACAACTCCAGGGGCGAGACGGCCTTGCACGTAGCCGTCAAGTGCGATGACATCGAGGCCGCTAGTCAACTAGTGCAGCTTGGTGCTGACGTCGACCGGAAGAATCTCAGAGGCGAGACTCCGCTGCACGTGGCCGTGGTCAACTGGAGTCACGCCGACGTCCTCGCGGAGATTGTACCGAACGGCAACGGTAATCTTTATAGAAAAATGCGTTTTTACGGGTTGGACTCTATGAATTGTGCCGTTGAGGGCAGGGACCAGGACGCGCTTGATACCGCTAGATTTGGCCTCGTGAAGATGCTGCTGGATGCCGGAGCAGAAGTCAACGCCAAGGACAACCACGGATGCTCGCCACTCCAGTGCGCCATTTATTCGGGCGATCTCGAGTTGGTGACGATGCTCATCGATGCCGGTGCTAATGTCAACAATGAGAACACGATGAGAGCTACGCCATTGCACGACGCCGTCTTGTGCTGCAACGAGGCAATGGTCCGTTTGTTGCTGAGCCGCGGCGCTAATGTTGCCGTTAAGACTATGCCGGGATTTTCAGAAAACACGGCTCTCAACTGGGCCTCCATACTCAACATCGGCAACAGCCACGACGGAATTATAGGTAAGCTTCTAGAGTTTGGAAGTGATTTGAACGAAGAAAACTCCTATAGCATGACACCGTTCAATCACATCGTCGAGTCCAGCGACGTCAACTTGGTGAAACTCTGCATCGACGAGTACAAAGCAGACTTAAAACAGCTGGCTTCCGACGGAAGGAACGCTCTGGCATTCGCGGTCCTAAATCTGAACGAAAACGTGATGGACCTGGTCCTGGAGAGTGGGATCGAGATTGACCGCAAAAGTCGCATTGGCCAAACACCGTTGATCTTGGCTAGCGAGATGTCGATGCTGGAGAACGTGAGGCGGCTCATCTCTCTGGGCGCCGACGTCAACACTAAGGATGCGCGTGACTTTACGCCGTTAGCTGCGTGCGTAAGAGCGCTGTCTGAAAGAGTCTACTTTGTCGAACGCTGGCCATTAGTCGTTGACCGCACCAATTTCCGGGAGGAAAGAAGACAGGTGATAAGACTGTTGCTGAATTGTGGAAGCGATTTAAACCAACGGGTTTATACCTTTCTAGACCCGCAGCGCCAGCCAACGATCATGCAAATGGTGGCCTCCGAGGAAGAGGACTACGAAACGCTGAATGTAGTGATTGAGCATGTAGCTGAGATGGAGGCAAAATTAAACAAGCCACTGCTAGACGATTATAACCAGATTATATTCGACGAGATGTTAGAAGAAGATCCGAAGATCAAGAGCCACTACCAGAAGTGTCAAGCCGAGCTAACGACCATGAGGACTGCCAAGATCGAGGGTACTACAATCAGTTACTTTTCCGTACTGACGGAGCCGCTGGACGTGGTGGCTCGCTACGCGAGGAACGAGGATTTCGTTAAGGCGTTCGAAGCTGGCGATTATAAAAGTGCTTATGACAGCTATGCATCGAAATTGGAAGAGAAGTTCGTTGCGGCTACCACCAGAGAGAAGATGATGGAACAAGCCTCTAATATACTGAGTGCGACCTTAAAGTTTGCAGATTCGAGCCACCCAGCTTTTGAGCTTATTTTGGAAGATTTGACTGAAGCAAATGTCAAGATCCTGATCGGAAGCACGTAGGATCTTTTTCAGAATTAGAATTTCATTAAATTGTTAATACATGTCATTCGTTTTAAAGTTAGATAGGCTACTGTTTTGATAGATATTGTATGTACATATACATGTAAATATAGGTTAAGTTTTAGTTTTAAGTTTTAGTTTTTTTATATTTTTTTTTGTATAATTATAATGCCAGTGCGATCAGATAACCTTGTTTATCTTTGCGGGAATGCGGAGTGTATTATAATATCTCTGTATTTTTCTTTTCTGAATAAATAAATAAATAAATAAATAAATACAAATTATCTATCAATAAAATACCAAATCAATAGAATAAAAAATACATAAAATAAATACCTATATCTCGAGACTCTCGAGATGATAATAAATAACAGAATTCACATAAATGCATTAGTCTTATTTTATTGTATGCAGTATTAGATAATAATACACTCGTCGTGCAAAACATCTGCAAAGAATGATTTGAAAATTTACAAATTGCGAGCTTCTTCGAAATTTCCTATATTATATAGATCATCATAATTTAGAAATAAAAAATCATTTTCTTCACGTTAAGTTATTTACAATGTGAACGAGATCAAATAAAAATGTGTTTGTTGTCACAATTCTCACTTAATAATATAGTTTAATCAATAACACAATAAGGTTGAAGTATGTATGTACAGTTTCAGTTTGTATATCTGGCTGTGTTCCGATGGGAGCTCCAGTAAGTACAGCAGTAGCGCGGATTTCAATTTTTTTGTTTGGGGGTTGGCAATGGCTACTGGAGCTCTACTGGAAAGTCGTTCCACCGCCTAGCAGTAAAGACTATTAGTGGATACTTAACCTAAAAATTGTGTTGTAGTGTGTAATAGTGCATCGTTATATTATTTTTGTTAATAAAATAATTCAGACACGTTTTATTAAAGTAAAAAAGTAATGCAATGAATCATCATGCAGAAAATGTTGTGATAGTGGATTTTATATTTACTTCATCAAGCAGTAGCGATAATAGTGATGACGAAATTAATGAAGTAAACATGGTCGAGAGATCTATTGGTCTTTTAAATATAATATAATTCTAATTTTATATAATTATTGTACATGTAACAGAATGAAATGTAATTGATTTTTGTGTAAAAAATTTTTTTGTAATTTTGAGAATAAAAACTCCCAATTAATATTCAATTTTATTTATTGCATTAATAATATTACATATTTAATGAACTTTTCACTTTCATTGTGAAAAAATAAATGTAGATTATGGAAATCTGAAACATTTTGTAATAATATATGGTAATGAACATTATTACGCTTATCGTTACTTTTTTCATGAAAAAATCAAACTCTTTTATGTAAAAAAAAATAAATAACATAAGAAAATAAAATAATTATTTTACTTTATAACTCTATGGCACTATAGTCAAAACTATCTAGAACAGCCTTTTTACTTAGCCTTTTAACTTGGTTTCCACGTACATACCTAATCATACTAAACATATTTTTGTATACTATACAATATTATAAATGATATTGTTCACCGTTCTCTTCAAGAACTAATTCAACCAGCGTTTCACTATTTTGAGTATCTTTGGCCATTTCAGTAATTTTATCCTATTATCCTATTATCGTAGATTTTCAAAATTCCCATCAAGGCACTGTGGTATTTACTGTTTACTAGTATAAAAAAAGTTTAGTAGTAGTTTTAGTATAAAAAATGCAAATATAATAGTATTATTACATAAAATAAAGAATAAAGAATGTAACATCATATCAGAACACTATACTTACCATTATAGGTTAAGTGGACACCAACAATCTTTACTGCTAGGCGGTGGAACGACTTTCCAGTAGAGCTCCAGTAGCCATTGCCAACCCCCAAACAAAAAAATTGAAATCCGCGCTACTTACTGGCTCCCATCGGAACACAGCCTCTATATGTATATATCTCTTGTCCAACAGTAACCGTGCTGCCATCTGGACCAAACTTACGTGCTACAGCCTTATGTATATAGATATAATATATATATATATATAGCCTATAATAAGAGAGATACGATTACTCCTTCGGTAACAGTGTGCGCTGGTTACATAAAAAAAAACAAAGGGTTATGTGCATTGGGGTTGATCTTCGTTTTTAACCTCTTACCGTTCCTAGCTATGTATTGAAATTTCAAATAGACTATTTTGGGTGCATTTTCCGATTGGCGTGAGTTGTTTTCGACCGTGAATAAGACGAACGAATAGGTTAAATAAAAAATGGGTCTGTTAAGGTTAGTTGAGTCCATTTATTTATCAAGCAAGTGCTCACAGTTTTCAATTAATCGTGTTGTCATGGAGTGTATTAGTTACTCCAAACGAACAATTATCAGTATGAATTTCTGAAATAAATTTAAATGACTACATTGCGTTTATTTTTTATAAATTGTTTTTCAAATCATATGAATCAGTTATCCGCAGATCAGTGCAAGTTATCATCACTCCATAAATACACACACTGCTGTTGTATAGTAATTATGTGGAAAATATTTATATATTCTCACGATGGTTTTAGATTTGCTATCAAGAGCAGTATAGCAGGTGGTGCTATTTATTACACTGTTCAAGAAGGTCTCTGGGGAACTCCAGAAGAATCTGCAAAGCTTTACAACAAACTGTACAATAACATTAGTCCGCTGGTCCAACAGAATGTACCCAAGGAAGTTGTGGAAGAAGTGAGTTTAAAATTACATGCACCTGCAATATTAAATGTAAATGTATTCATGAAAAATTAATCAATGTCAATTGTTTTATTCTAGATCCACCGTATACCAAATCCATCGGATTTCAAGAGATGCGTAGTTTACCATTGGAATAATGGAGTTACAACCAGTATCAAGTTCCTTTCTGAACTGCCGGAACACGTGTCCAATGGCATTGACAAAATTCAGAAAGAAATAGAGAAAAGTAACTTATCTAGCGGTGAAGCCACAAAGTCTAAAGAATAAAATCTAATGATAATAATTTATTCCTATAGGTAAAGTTTTCGCGGGAGATCATATAGATAAGAAGTGTTGAATTTATTTGTATTGCAATGCAAATGACACCTTGTTATTTCAAATAAAAGATATTACGACAATCAGTAGTTTTCATCCAGAACCATCTGCACTAAGGTAAATCCAGAAAATTTCATTTCATTATTTTAATCATGACCGCATGTTTCCTGAAATATTTCATTGATTCAGATTCATATAAATCCATCATCTGTGCATTCAATATTTCAAGAATACAAAGTTTATTAACCATTCATCTAATTTAATTATTCATCATTTTCTCATGCAGAACTTGCGAATAGATCTAGCCTCGAGCGATTGACAGATCGAACGCGCAGTATACAGAATAGTAGAGCGCGGTATTTCATCGCGGATTAAAATTCTCCTTCTTTTAAACGAGCGAACAAATTGAATTTGGGCTATCTCAATTGCGATCGTTTACCACTAACTACGATAATTTTGAAAAAGCTCAAATTTCTGAAAGCTCGATTCTGCGTCCCACGTCAATTCTAAACGAATCGCATCATAAATATTTTTAAAAGCTTTCCACAACGCACAGTGTCTCCTGTTCGCCACTCTGTGTCCAACCATGCGTTATGTAACACTAAAACCAGTCTAAAATGCACCACTTTTTCATAGGTATACAGCCGTCGTCAAAGCCAAAAGGAGAAAATACGCGAAAAAATGCAGCGAGACAACAATCAGCCCCCCGTAGACTAAACAAAAAGAGAAAGAGCGAGAGAGAGAGAGAGAGAGAGAGAGAGAGAGAGAGAGAGAGAGAGAGAAGGGAAAAATCATTGGGACATCGTGTGGTGCATCGCAGCGCATAAGTATATAAGAGACGCGCGAACTCGCGGGGCCGTGCGCTCAATGTCCCGCGCCGCCGACTGCTGCGGCAGCGGCAGCAACGCGGAGCGGAGTGAGTAAACGCGCGTCGGCGCCGCGCCGTCAGTCGAAGTACGGCTTCCCTCGGGTTAGCAAGCCCGCGAGAGAACGTTAGCAAGACACACAGAGAGTTTGCGCGCAGCTACCGAGACACCGCGGGAACACATGAACTGCTGCCGGTGATATTGTATTCGTAAAGCGTAGAGACGAAGACAGGGTGTTTATTCGAAAGTTGGAAGAAACGCAACCAAGAGGGGCTTCCCAGAGTATACGATAGTTATCTGGTTAGAGACATAAGTGCAAGGACATGCGGAGCCAACAGCAGCTTTCTCTCGCAGCGGCCGCAACGATCTGCGTCATCTTCGCGGCGAGCTTTCGCTATGGTATGTGGAATGATTTTTTTTTTTTTTAATTTCGATTCGACGGCTGAGAGCGCCTATTTTTGACGTAATGCGATGTATGTAGTTTATTCTAGCTGTGCGCGCAATTGGAAATCGATGAAATTCGATCATCGATACGTCAATCTGGTGCATAATTGCCGAGATGTGTCATAAATTCGACATTGATCTCCGGGGTCATGAAAAATTACGTCAAATTTTTCCATCTTAGACTTCTCAATAGTTTCACGTTCGCAAGCTTCGAACACAATTATAGAGCTTACGGAAAAATATTCGAGGATATCCACGTTTGAAAATAAGTGTGCATTTTCTCTTTATCCTTTTGAAAATTCTAAACGTGCTACCACTAAGAATATATATACGCTAGGCTGCAAGATTACGTAATGCTACACCTATTCCAGTGTAACACTAGATCGAAATCTTCGAAATAGTTCAATCAGTGTACAAGCGAACAACACGCTCAAAGTTGAAATAACGAGCCGCGCTATTGGAAAAAGTATTTCTCAAATTTTACCTTGCATATACGTGAACAGCGCTTTTATGTAACTTTTCATTTCCCAATATTTTCGTCGCATTCAATTTCCACTAAAAAAAGTCATCAGAATATCCCGAGTGATTAATTGTAAAAAAAAAAAAAATTCGCAGTGACCGCTATTAAGTACATCACCGCTCTAAAATAATAATCGATTCACCCCATTTATAATTAACGCCTTATCGGTTATTCAAAACCTAGCCCAACCTCAATCGCGAAATCCATTGCAAAACATCAATAATCGGCTAGCTGATTTTAAAATCGCGAGCAATCTATACTTGCGCGACTCTCAGAAGCAGCAGAAAAAAAATCTCTGAAATAGCTTTGGACTACAGACTGTGTACATACATCTGCTGAAAGTAATGCGGCAATTGAGCGAAATGGACTATACCCGCAAATGTTGTGCCATGCACTTATGCCCTGTATAATATGCGACGACGACTCGCGCGCGTATTCACGCCAACCGAAGCGTTTCCATTTAATCGACCGATGCCTTCGTTTAGCTCAATTGACGAATACGTGTGTACGTGTGACTGGTATAGTATATTAAAAATCAACTGCGTATATGGATTAATCGAGCGTTATTATTCACGCGCTAGGCTTTGAATATTATGTAATAATTAATTTTTGTGTTGATCTTTGATTGACATGTGTTCGTAGTCTGAATAAATAAAGGTTTCGACTGGATATATTTATGCGCGAAGCTATATTACACGATTGTTTAATTGACGTCGTGATAAAGTATTAATGGCATTTAGTTGGCGTATATATATATTGGCTTCCATTATTTGTGTGTATATACTATTAAACTCGACTAATTTCGCAGCATATATCCATTAAAATATAATTATCTTATAATTTACGACGGGTCGATCTAATCCATTCGTTCTCGCTGTGCTTGATGATTTAAAATATAGAAGAGCCAATTAACGCGCTGTTAAAATACGTTTAATTAACCACAACTCTGCGTGCATAATCGTAAATTTTTAACGCCGTCAAATCGATTTTCGTAGCGGTATACATCTACAGTACATAGATTCATGTACGCTCATTAATTATTGTAAGCCACTTACTCTTATATACTTTTATTCGAAAAACTTAAAAACTGTCAACATCGCTATCCAGCAGAAATCCAGGCCAATGCGACGCTTTTCAATATAAACTCTCCCGAACGTACAAAGAAGCCAAGAGCGTTCTTCCCTTTCAAAGCATCTCGAGAGCGGACAAAAAATCTCTGCGTTATTACACCCGAACAGGATTCCCGACACTCCGCGGCTGTCTATATAGCTGCGCCTATATATATATATTCAGAAGATTCACACACGCACGAGCTTTGTCCGTTGCAGCAGTGGATCCATCGTCGGAACAATAAAAAGCCACGGTTAATTGAGGGCCATCGCTGCATCAGCCGCGGATTTCTGAATGGCGAGCTCTATGAATGGAGAGGCGCGGAGATTCCGCACGTGTGTTTCGTTGCATTGTTCGCCGCGAGTTGCGTGATGCGGAAGAAGGATCTCGGAGAGAAAAGCACAAAGGGAGACACTATAACCAAGAAGATATATAGCTGTATCCGTGTGGGTTAAGCGCAAGGTCGCGCGATTAACCGCAAGCCCTATACTGTCCTTATAGTCTTGTGGCCGCGAATCATTATTCTGGACTTCATTATAATCATTCTGTTCTATTATGATTGTGTGTACCAAACATTTTTATTTTAGAAACGCTGTCGCGAGTCTAAATTAAACTTGTACGTATGAGTGGACCAAATTATCAAAACAAAGCAGTTTTGGACTAGCTCTTTCATCACTGGCCAAACTCTCCGTTGCTTCGGCCGCTCATGCTATATGAGTTATTTTTTTTTTTTTTTTTTTCGTTCGTTGCGTAATTTTAGAGAAACTTTAGAAATGTCGTTAAACTATGCGCTATTTTAAGGTTTCGGTTTAAAAATATTTTAATCAAAATCCGATATGCGGAAGTTGATACGTTATTATCGATTGCATACGTGCATTATTAATCAATCCTTCGTATTGTTTATCTCGAAACTTTCATTGGTCTGCAGAGTTTCATGCATAATGTAATTTGAGGAGAGGAATATTGGAAATTTTCACATTGTATTCCAATGAATTGAATAATGAGCTTAAAGCTCTATTTTCCAAGCTTATTGTATTATTAGAGGTAAAGATATTTCGAACAATGAGGAAGAGGAATACTTTAAAATATATTCAATTATAAAAAGAATTCTCGGAGAAAGCCAGCTTTCGGGACGATTGTCCGCGTAATAAAGTAAAGTACGAAAAAAAAAAAAACTGGAGCACCCCTCTTTGTACATAATACAATGAAAGCATCCCATCCAGTCTTCGATGACTTCCTCCTTTCTCAATCTGCTTCGAATTTTCGCCCCAGCCCAATAAAAAGCTTAAAAATATCGACGAAGAGTACACTCGTTACATCGTATAAAAAGGGTCGAAAATTCGATTTCCGACTTGGTTGACAATCCTTTCTTCGATCGACCCCGCGAAACGCTTATACTTCCCAAAGATCTTGGCATATCGTAAAATCGGATTCAGTTAGAAAATCGAGAGCATAGCGCGTACACACACACACACACCTAGCCGCACACATGCCACTTTCAGACCTAAAGCGCGTAGCTTGCGAAGTGCTACAAGTGCCAGCGCTACCAGCCTTGGAGGACTTCCCTTGATGGGACACACGGCGCAAGAGTAGCTATATATACAGCGTAGCGAGAGAGAGAGAGCGAGAGCCGAGTTTATGGATATCGCCCCTTATATACTTACCTACCTGCCGCGGCAATTTCACCGCCCCCGCGGTGTGGCCACTCGCTATATACCCAGCTGCAATTTGACGGGGCAATGATCGTCGCGCGAGCGCTGAGCCGTTAAATTCGACGGTTTTAGTAACGCTCGGTTGGTTTACTCGAAAAATATCGGCTGTCGCTATACGGTGCGTAGGTGCAGAGAAACGTTCGAAGAGGGGATATGCCAGCGATACGTATCGAGTTTTCGTCGATTAATTTTTTGTCTGCCTATATACTCGGATAATTTATCTCCGGGACGATTGGTGCTGTCTTGAAAATTCGACGAATCGACGACACTTAACTGTCGCGTCCACGTACACATATACTTACCTGCGAGTCTATATCGATTCGGCAGGTTGGCTTTGAACTCTTACACGACACTTGCGATGCCAGTCCGCAATCATGCGAACGATGCAATTTCATGATTGTGGGTGGGTAGGAGTCGCGATGTATAATAAGTCGGCCTTCGCCTCTGCGTGTATTATACACTTTGCTCGCGACGCGATATGTGTGGATTTGAGCTTTTTTTCGTGTCTAACAGTGCTGGAGTTGATTTGAAGTCTAGATCTGATGAATTTTTATCTGAAATGCGAAGTTAAGTTGAGTTCGTTTTGATTTATGAAATAACTCGTATAGCATAGTTTCTCAGAAACGTAATTAGAGGTTCGCTTGAACTTTAATTATAAATAAGTATAGTAAATTTAATTTGGAAAGCTTGATGGCTTGCAGAATATATTTAAGCAAACTTCACATAAAAACAGTTGCACGGACAGGGGCTTTCTAAAATTTCATTATGCATCGCGCTGATGACCGGAATTTCGACGTTTACTAATTGTGTTAGTCTTGGTCTTCTAGAAAAGATAACTATAATTTTAATGGAGCTGCTTGGCCAAATCGCCTTGTTTACGGCATTTTAAAAACAAAGAGAGAGAGAGAGAGAGAGAGCTTAAAATGCATTAATATCTAGGTCGGATAATTCTAAATAAAGATGTCGATTATTCATCACCGCCTATGCACCTCTAACTTTGCATAGGCGGTGATGAAAGGACCAGTCCAAAACTGCAATCATTCTTTCATATGAGTAATAGAAGGTAACCACCACTGATGTACCCCTCGCAAGGTTATTCATAATAACGAGAACACCCACAAGTCTTCCAAGAAAAAAAAAAGTTGCACATCGCGCTATTTACATTAAATATCAATGCATATAATGTATAGGCCAACGAGTCCGCAATCCCACGTGTCCACTTTTAATCGATGAAGTGCAGGCAATCACTCGTAACGAGGCTTAACAACAAATCAATAGCTCCTCGAGGGCCTCCTCTCGAGGCGATTTTCTAAAAGCAAAGGCACGGAAAGAGCATTTGCCACCTGTATTACGATTTTTCTCGTAGCTCTCATAAACAACGGGCCTTTTCCTTCTGCTACGTAAATACACACGAAATGCTCGGCGGAAATCCAGCGGAAAAATAAAGCAAATTCAATTGCTCGGGAAAAAATATGTGCTCCGAAAGGAAAATACACGGGGTCTTTGCCCGTCTCGCGCGTATATAACAAAGAAGAATGTGCATAACCTTCTTCATCCCCTATGCGAAATATCTGCGGCAGCGTGAAAAAGTCGAGCGCGAATCGCCCCTTCCGAGCATTTTATATCTTTGCGCGCGGACGTGTAGGAGAATTTTACAAACGCGCGAGCATCGCTGCCTGAAAATTCATAATAGATGTGCGTATGCGCGGCGTGTGTTTTCTGAGTTGGCGGGAGATATGAACAAACGTGTTTTTACGATGGTTTAGACTGCACGAAATATCGACCTTGCTTGTTTAAATGTTTAAAAACATACTAGAAATTTAAAGAAAGCATGTTTTAGATATTTGACATTGACTGCCGTGATCAAAAGCTTCATAATGCAATCTTCCTGCACTCTGCAGGTAAAAAGCGACAAACGAAAGAAATCCATCGGAATTCCCACTTGTCTATAGTAGTACATAGAGGTATATCCAAAGCGACACGAAGCTGCTGCAGAGAAAGAATGCGCGCTTGGAATAAACTGCAGAGCAGCAGCAGCAGCAGCAGCAGCAGCAGTCGGGGGAAGCCCCTGACTCCTTGCTTGTTATCGGGTGCGCGCGTTACCGGGTCTTCCTCTTCTCGCTTCTGCCATTTGTCTCGACCAACTCCCTCTTTCACTCTTTCTCTCTCTCTCTCTCTCTCTCTCTCTCTCTGTCTGCCGGCTATCGTACGGCTGATTCCATTTCTACGTCTTTCATTTTTATACCCCTCGCCCGCTGAATCTTTTCCGTTCCACACTGTCACTAAATATTCCATTTCCCTCGACGTCAGCGTTTGCTTTATTTTTCTCCCTACTCTTTCCCAGCTATTATACATATTGTACACGATTCTTCTCCCTCGCTTTTCTCGTTAAGGTATGAATCGTCATTTGCAGATTGCGTATAGTGAAGGACTTGTACAGCCAGTAATGAAGCTTTTTTTTTCTCTCTCGGCTTTGAGTACGATTTTACGTGGACGTAAAGTGGATGAGGCTGAATTGTGTGCATAAATTCTTTGTGCGGGGATTTCATCGAATCGCGCGGTTATAATTGCTGAAAGGATTTTTTCGAGCAATTTTCTTCGGTGTTATTTTCTCTCGGTGTGTTTTGCACCGGATTCACACAGCCGAGCACGAGAGAAAGAGAAAAAGAAAGCTAGCAGTTATAATTGAAAAACTCGCTGCGCGATAAAATGTGACTTTTTTAGCCTTAATTAAAATTCCGCTATATTTCGCATGTCAAAGAAAAATATTAAGAGAACTGCACAGAACTCGAACCTTTGCGTTACATTCTTCCCGTGCGAGTTTCAAGGCTCCAATTAAAATATAAAATAATAATGTCTTCTGATAGCGAGTCTGGGAAATTAACGAACCCCGGAAAGTCCGGGATTTTGGTTGGTTGAAAATTCACGGAATTTGAATTTGAAGTTTTACCAAGAATTTAATCCTGGTTATACACGTAGGAATGCCAGTCAACTTGTCACAATTTTGAATGTAGCTTGGTTATATGAATTTCGAATGGTTTTTTTCTCTTGATAAAATATTTTCGTTCGAATGAATGGACTATTTTAATTTTTGACGATTTTGCTGAACAGATTATATTTAAATTCAGCGTATATCTTGAATTAAATGGCATCAAATCAATATTCGAACATCTGTATAACTGTATATTTCAAATAGATATCTCGTCTTGATTTAAAAAATCAATACACTTACATTACGCCAAAACCATGTGTAAATCAGCATTAATCCGCGATATCGAAAAGAATTTCAACTTTAACATTTCACTCAGCCAAAAAGCGCGCGAACTTCATCATTTTCGCGTAAAAATGCTAACCCGCCGTAAAAAGCCAATATTCCTCGTATTTCAGCGCACACGCGTCTGTACGTGCGCATATAGAAGCGCCAAAGCTAGAAAATCGTCACGTGTGGGACTTCTGACGTCATTATAGTCCCGGTAGGTTGCGCGTATGCACATATTCTATATACATCATCGATGCATTGCCAATATTCGCTGCAGTTGGGAGTGAAAAAGCAGCAGCCGAAACTTTTGCCGCGATGGCCCAGTTGCAGATGCGATAATTAAATAAAGGGACGCCGGTTTATCAATCGATCGCCCTACGCTCGAGAGTATTGAGTTTTCACTTCGTTACAGCGCACTGCGCGTTCAGTGATAATGTGATTAAAAGCTATTCCGAGACGTGATTATAATTTTGTTGTGAGTATTGGCTTTAAAGCATTGTTCAATCGATCTACGAAAAGCGTTTGGCAAAAATCGAGCCACTAATCGCCATCGAAAAGACAACCGGAAGTGCGTTGCGCATATCGATCGGGCGATCTCAGGAAATTTCGCATCACCGAATAAGCGATAGAGATAGAGAGATAGAGAAAGACGCGGACACCGGCATCTGCAGAACCAGTGGCGCGCACTGCGAGAAATATCGAGCGACCCACTTTGCCCGTGGTCTCTTCTCTTTCTTAGATGTATAGGGTCGCAAAGCGAGAACGCAAAGCAAAGGAAATTGATTACTTCCGAGCCGAAAGTTAATTTTGTTGATCTCCCATGACACAAGAGCCGATCAACGAGTGATTCCCATTATTTTTTCAAGTTGATAAGCCGCATCTGATAAACTTCGTGGTTCGAGAGTGGCGATTAATTACTCGATGTACTTTTTTAATTATAGACATGCAATTGTGCCGGTTACTTTTCTTCGCCTTAATCAAATCCAGTGACATGTAACTCTCGCTCTATATAGGTGCGGTTGAGAATAATTAATATAGCGGAACTTTTTATTAAATTAAATAGCGATCGGATAAGAGGGTATAACTTATTCATCAACCAATAAGATTCTTGATTAATTAATTCGAGCTGAATCGAACTATGAATCGCGAATTCGTTCGTACATCAACTATATCCGAGTGTTGTATACATATTTTACAGCAATGTAGACTTACACACACACACTCTTCTCAAGTCTATGACCGGTCGTAGGTTAAGGAGAAACTTTATCGCTCAAGACTCGAGAAGTATATATAATACAAAGTTTGCGTAGCGAAGTTTTTTTTTATTGTTCCCCTGAGGGCTCTTGAAAATTCCGGATCTAATCGTGTGATGCCTTTCTGTTTAATAGCCTTTATACGGCGTAAGTTTGAAAAATTGCAAATTTGAATTTTACTTCAATCCTCCAATGCCCTCCTGAGGTTGAAATATGTACAGTGAGAGAATCAGCGGTTATCGACCCTTCAAATGTATTCACTTAGGACGCGAACAAAGACATTTTTCATGAGGATGTCTAATTAACCAGATCTGCCTGCACTCAAGCAAGAGAAAGGCAAACAAAACCCAACGATAGCAGTAACAGAGGTGCGACGCTATACTCTCTGACGAAAAGCCCCCGGAGCCGTTTGTTTATTGACGAAAGAAACGTCGAGTCTAGTAGTCGGCTGACAAACGTGTCCGTCATTGTCGACAGCTTTGCTCGAGTGCCTTGGGGGAGGCACTACAGACGAGAACTTTTCTTCTGCTCTCTCAAGACGCTTTCCTTTGTGCACATCAGCAGTAGCAGTAACACCATCAACCGTATAGACTAATTCCTCCATCTACACTCGCGATTCCAAAGTGCGATTGATCTCACCCACGAGACTCGAAATATACGCGTGGGAGAGGAATAATTTTGAAATTCCGATATATATCCTCACACGAGACGAAGAGCTCGAGTTTCCTCTCAGAAGTTTCGCACTTTTTATTTACGACTGTTTATGCGCGATGACACTTTGTCGATTCTTTCGCGCGAGCTCTCTCCTTTCCGGTGAGTCGGAAGTCTCGAATGCGTGTAGATACTCTTCGGATGGATCGTCATTAAAGCACTGAAAGAAGTCGCTGAAACTTTTACTGTGTTTCTTCGATAGGTTTTCTTTTTTGCTGTTATTTTTCTCACGAAGTTGGGTATTTCTTTTTGCGACGTGTGCACCTTTGTTGCCGTTTTCATTATACACATTCAGAGACATATATTTTTAATATACGCGCAGAGGGCACGTCAACGTCAATTACAAAAATCCAGGACCGAAATACACCAGAGAAGTGTAAGATATACACACGTCTCGCGAAAGCCATCAGGAAATTGTTTAAATAGATCACGTCGGATATTGGGATTTGACACACTTGCCCCGACCTCTCGTGGCGAGTAGTGGAAGTAAACGTGGCCAGGCGAAAGCATTGCTTAGCATAGGAATTTAAGATAAAATTGTCATTTTTATTAATAATATAAGTGCAGTGGACGTCAGAAAGTTTAGACAATGTAGAAAAAGTTCTAATAATTACTGTTAACAATTTTTGTGCAGTGGGAAATTGTGGGAGCCCAGAGAAAACAAGAATTGAAATCTTAGTTTGTATGTAAACAAGCAGAAGTTTCGGCAATCCAAAAAAAAAAAAGATCTGTTTAATGCATCAAAAATTGTTTTAAACATTACCAACGGAGTATAATTAAAGAAAGATCGTTGGATTTCGTAAAAAATTGTGATTTGTATTTTTGATTTTATCATCAATAAAAGACGGATTGACAAACAAAGGAATTTGAAATTCTTAGTTTTAATGTAAAGCAAAGCAGAGTTTCGGCAAATCCA
>CM053171.1:57989228-58078420 GCA_012977825.3 Pteromalus puparum
GTATTTTTGCAACAAGCAGTACGAAAAATGAGTCCCTGCGTTACGACATAGAGACCTTCACGGCCCTTACCGCGAGAATACAACGTATAATATCCCATTGCCGAACCTATATAATCGCAAAACTGGGCATAGAAAAAAAAAAAAGATCTGTTTAATGCATCAAAAATTGTTTTAAACATTACCAACGGAGTATAATTAAAGAAAGATCGTTGGATTTCGTAAAAAATTGTGATTTTTTTGCAAGCAAGGCATTTTTTACGAAGAAAGTGAGGTTATCCTCTGGCGTTTAAGTACATATTTAGACCTTTTTCGCTTGGGCCCGCTTTACGCGCGATGAATACAACGTATAATATTGCCATTTGTCGATACCTTAGTATTATTCGCAAATACTTGGCATAGAAATTATTTTTTTGTCAGAAAACGAACTCTGCTCCATTTGACTCTGTGTTAATCTCTGGCCAGGCGGCGCCATGTTGGTTATCTATAGCTATGGTCTCCGCCCCGGTGTCAAATCCCAATAATCAGACCCGAGTTGCAGCAGCAGTTTCTTTTCGATGCTCATTTTTGACGAAACTTTTACGAAACTTGCTCTTTCTCCGCTCGCATATAATCGAGTTAGTCGAACGAGCACTTCCTGTGTCTCACTGCATTATCCTGTATATGAAATTTATGTACAGTACTATTCGAGAAAAGCTTAACTTTTCAACAAAAATTAAATCACTAAGCGAATTTCCATTCATCTCGAAGTTGCCTCCCGAAAAGGGGCATCCCTCATGACTCATGATCGCGGACGAATGACTCTCGAAAAAAAGCTAATCATATCATCCTTTCACATGTTGTACATACGCGCGCGGACTTTCCTCGGCTTCACACGGCAGCATTAATCTCCGGTGACTGTCTCTTTTGGCGAGGGGCTTTTTATCGCGTCGCTTTCCCCATAAATTTCCATAGCGCCGTCAATAAATCCGCATCTGTGTCTCCTTTGCACATTAGACGCGACGCGAAGTTATGCTCTGAGGAGGTGCTTTTTCGCTTGAAGATTGCACTTTTCTCTCGCGTATATTATACTTTGTTCCTTTGACGAAACGTACTCGTACTTTCGCGGACTACACGGTTTGCGATATATCGCACAAAAGAACTGTATTTGTCAAGCTCTCTCCCTCTCTCGAAACTGGCTAATCTCCGCTTAATTAATTTTCCAAGGCAATAATACTCGTCCGCTGTGCATATACTGCTAGTAAAAAACGTGCGCGCATCGTGCGTGAATATTTAAATTTAATCTTACAAAGTAGTTCTCTGCATCTATATATGTAGATATAGTCTTTCTGTGTATATACACAGAGAGGCAGCGCAGTTTCATTTTCGGACGACCGATAATCGTGCGCGCTACTTTCTTCTCCGTTTTGGAAAAAGGCTACTCTTTATTTCGTTTCGATGCCCCGAGGGGCGCTTCTTCCTGTCGCTGCACAGGTGCGCAAACACAGAATATGTAGCTCGCAAAGAGCTAAGGAACTTTCGCCTCGGCTATGTATATACCTATGTATACTGCACTGAAGAACACCTGCGGAGGAGGAGACGTAGCGCTGGATTCTCTCCTGGTTCGGGTAATTAAGGAGAGTTTCTTCGCGGGAGGCGCTAGTATTAGGGCTAACGCGTTTAGTGCGCCAGGCTTTATCGTATCGTTGCGGGAGAAAGTGTCTGTATATGTATATAGTCGTTGGGGTTGAATTTATTTCGAGTTGCTTTCGGCAGAGTCATCGCGCTCGAATAGCTGATGGATGTTACACGTCAGCCACGGTGCATCAATTATGCGTTTGCCTTGCTGATACTTTATCAGCTAAAAAGTAGAACAGAAGCTTCGTAATCGAGTGACACGCGTTCAAAGGCAAAAAGACGCGGGAGTAAATTGAATTTCGGTCGCGGTAACGGCGGATCGAGAGTTGTTAATTAAAATCGCTCGAGCACGTGTTGTATAAGTAGATGGGGAGAGCAGCCAGACCTATAGCGACGGGTTATCGGAAAATTAGAGGCATAAGACGTCGAATGACGAGGTACACTCGATGCCAGAGACTTGAATTTTTTTCTCGCGATGCTGCTCTTGATATTGTTCGGCTGCAATCGGAGATTAATTAGAGCCTTTATCGTGATGATTTTTTAATTTCTCGCTCTGTACGTCGTCCTCAATATTGATCGTGGAATATTCCGTACCAAAATAACTATGCGCCGGTAAAAAAACTGTCTGATATCCACTAGTGAATTAATCCGGCATTATCGCAGCTCTGTTCAATCAACATATCCGATAAGTCAAATTAACCTATACATTTTTCAGTTTGACTATTTTAAGATATCCAATCGATACTCATACATCAGTCTCAAAATCCCAATCGAATTTTGAAGCAAAAAAAAAAAAAAAGAAAAAACACTTTCTGCACAAGCGTAAGAATTCAGCGCCATTAAAGTGTCAAGCAGTGGCAACTCTAAAGAGAATAGAGCTGCACCCTCTAACAGCGGCGAAATTTTTTACCCGACGCAGTGTATGCAGAGCGAGCGCGAGAGCTCCTAAAATGTTTCCGTCCAAAAGTGGACTGCTCCAACGGCGCAGTAACTATGCAGTATGCACTCGGGCTGTATATCGAAAGCAAAAGTACAGCCGGGAAATGCTTTCGCGATGTTTATAGAACGCGATAGTGGAACGCGCGATTCTTCTCGGTATATCCGTGCAGTATTTCTTTATTAAGATTTTCATGAATTAAAATATAAGAATTGCATCTGACAAACAAACAGCGAACTAAAAGCGATCCCCTTAAACTATATCATGCTCGAAATAACCACCGGAAGATTAGAATCCAAAACGGCTCTTCCGCGTAACTCGAAAACTTTTCGCGTGTCCAAAAATTCACCTATACAGAAAATAGAGAGAGAGATCTTCATAAGAAGCATAACCGTGACTACCGCGTGTGTGTAAGCACACGTGACCTCGACTTAGCGAGAAAGCGGGCGCTCGCTCGCTTTTGGCATTGATTTTCAAGGTTCACCTTGAAGAGCCACTGCCGCCGCCGCCGCCGTCGCTGCTCTCGAGCTGCGCTTATTACACGAGCAAGACGTTCCCTGATGCGCAGAGACTCGGAGATCCGTCCTTTTATTTCGGCCAATCGATGTGCTGTATACTGGATGCGGAAGTTGCAAGAGCGCTTCATTGAAAGAAACGCGATTTTCAAATCAGAGCTCAGCAAGTAGTAAGATGATTCTTTCATCGGACGACCCGTAAAAGCTGTGCTAAATGCAATTGGGTACTAAACCCGCTGGATTCGTTGGTATATAAAAAATTCCGAGCACAGAGAGGTAATTTCGCGCAGGGGGAGTGTGTTGTGCCCGATTCTTTTATTTCGCCCGGAGCGTTGAAGTTATAGGCTCCCGCGGATACTCGAAACTTTGAATAATGGAGCTTTCGGCCTCGCTCCAAAAATTGATTCGCCTGCCTCCCACGCGTTTATCGGCTTCGATTGGGACCCTCCGAGGAAACGCAGCGATGACTCTTCGAAATTTACTGAATATTCACGCAAACGCAGTCGCGTATTCGAAAAAGTGCACAACTCGAAGAGTTACATAAGCTAGTGCCGGGCTGTAGCCATCAGTAGAAGCATCCGCGCACGGTCAGACGCGAGCGCGCCTCGTCGGGGTCGAGGTCGGGGTGGGAGCTACGCTGTATATCTATGCTCAAGGTCACAGGACTCGCGCAGTTGCAGCCTTGACTTCTCTCTCTCGCATCGCCTGCCCGAGATGCTATGGCTTGCTATATGCGCGGTGTATCGAACGTTTTCTCGGAGCTTATATATCTAGGAGTTTCCGTATGATTTCACCCTCGTGGCCCTCCGAGAAGCCTAATCGCTGCGCTTCTCTCGCAAACGGTCCATCGAGCCATCTCTGTCCTACATGTATATATATACCAGAGGCGTCTATCTTTCTGGCATCGGAAAATTGCTGCGGGGGAATATGTAGGCAGCGGTCGTGGGTCGATGTAGGGGGGGTCGGCTCCTTTTTCGCCCGACTACGTCATCGCGGCGGCGCACCACTGACCCACTTACTCGGCGAGACGAGACTGAGACTGATATCGCAACCGCCGACGACGAGTATTGTCCCGAAGTTTAATGTTCGTTTCTTTTTTGCCTGATAAACGAGGCTAGATTCTGTGGTTTTTTTTTTCAATGGCGAAGACACTACTGGGGGAAGTCTTGATTCGATTAAGAATCGAGAGGGAAATCGTGATTGATATAGAAAGTTAGCTGGTCCCAACTTGTTGCTATAGCGCGTTAAATTTATATCGTCGTTTTCAAAGCGACACACTTCGTAATCGAATCATGTCCTCTTGAGACTCGGTGTGCATCGACCCCGCGAATCAGGCTTTCCGTTTTAATTCATGCGGATGAGACTCTGCTTTCGCTTTTGACGTCGAGGGACGGAGTATAAAAAGCTGTATCGAGTTACGGGAGATAATCCTTCTGGGTTGACTGTTGATAGCATCAGCGTATATAAAAGAACAAGAAGACTGCATTATAAAGTTTCGTGGGAGTCCGAACTTTTTAATGCGAAAGTTCGGTTAAAAAGCCAACTCCGGCGCATTATCAACACACAATCCGATATTCTCGAAACTTAATCAAAGTCAGGATTAATCTTCGGATAAGAGGCAAACAGCTCTATCCAAGAGCACGCGATAAGTCAACGTCTGACCGAACACGACGAAGCTATACCCTCGAAAAATATAAGTCTTACGTAACTGTACAACATAGGTTGAGATTATGTAACCAGGGAAATCATGTGTTCCAGGAGCGGCGGTGATCTGCTACCAGTGCAACAGCGAGTACGACCCGAGATGTGGCGACCCCTTTGACCCCTACAGCCTTGGAACGGTCAACTGCAGCTTTCAACCGCGTCTCGAGCACCTGAATCATCTGGAGCCGACTCTGTGTCGGAAAATCACCCAGAAAGGTCAGTCAATTTTCTCATTAATATCGAGGACCTCGTCCTTTGCATCGATTTTCCATTTAGGAGTATACAAAAATATACATCAGAACGGCACTATGCAAATTACAGTATTTTAAGAATCTAAGCTTTCTACTTTGCCTCGAACTGTGCACGAACCAGGACACAGTGTTTTGCATTCAGACGTAGAAAAACGGACTTCCGATATAAGTGGCCGGAGATACACCGGAGGGACTCTTACATTTTAAAATTAAAATCACAGCTACACATCCCGTATATAATGACGATCGATGCATACAAACAGTCCGCACGTAAATAATTTGCAGTGTCTGCAGGCGGCGAAACTAGGACTTGACGATTCGATATATATATATACGTTATACAAACGCTCGTTATAGAGTTACGATTTTTTCATCCTGTGTATACCTATACGGAATTATACGTTCCGCAAGAAGCTGATTAAATTTCCGAGATAATATTTTAATTCGGACAGATGGCCACTGTAAAGAGAGACGTAAACGCGGCGCCGACCGATAAAGCCAAATGGAAGGGAAGTAATGGTGGCTTAAAAGGGATCATGAATCCCGATTTGCTAATCGTTAAAGCGCGCGTTTATTTCCTCTGCACGTATAAAAGCTCTCGCAAGCTCCCGAGCGCATGAGAGAATTGATATTCCGTATATTTATATACGACTGTCCTTTGTTTTGTTTTTTTTTTTTGCGGATAATAGACTCATCCCTGTTTGTTTATTCCGCCGTATCTTTCCGAGCGATCCACGGATGGACTTGTAGAGTAAACAGAGAATAAATCCGCGGCCGAGTCGGATGTGGCTATTAATCAATTGCTGACCGGTAAGATTTTAAGTTTGCACTTGGAATTGCGCGCGGGAGAGTAAACCTCCGCTAGCTCATGCAAAATGATGATGAAGTTTCCCCAAGTCGTTATTATACGGTCGTCTACTACTCAGCAACCGCATTTAAACGTATATAATATTCGATCGATTCAACCTCGAAAAATAATAAATCTCAAAATCGAACAAAGCTCGCGATAAAGGGCACAGCTGTAAGTACTTATATATGTATAGAGCCATCGTCGAAAGGATCGTTCGAGGATTTGGCAAGAGTATAGCGCGCGTCGATCCGTTCGTTCGTTCACGGCGCGCCGGCCTCAACTCACCGGGTGGCTGGTTCGTATACTTACAGCGCATAGCCTGCATTGCGGCGTCCTCATCGTACCAGCGGGCACGCGAGTCTCGCCCCTTACGTAAGCTCGCGGCCCGCTGCCTCGGTTCACTTTTGATACCTATATAGACTCGGCTCCAATAGTGAGGGCAAATTTCTTTTTTTTTTTGCTTTTTTCACCTCATGGGGAGCGGGTTACAGGTGGTTGCGTAAGACGTATCGGTGCTTTGGGTTATTGGATCGTCGGGGAGTAACTTTACTATATTGAAGAGGAACGCTTTCGTTTATAATTATGGATGAATGTTTATTCTGGGAAGATCAGCTACCTTTATTAAAGATGCTTTAAAGATGAGATAGAGGGATCGCGTTAAATAAGTCAGCGAATCGGCTATCGGATAGCTCTTTTTCATTTCTATATTTGCCGTTACATAACGCATGCTTCTCCGGTAGCATTAAAATTACCGAGAAAGCAGCTGCATTATAGAATCTATACAGCTCGACTAATGAAGTCCTCATCCGGTCGGCCCACTCGTTAATGACGCGATTACAGTATTATAACGTTATACGTATGTATACCTATATACAAATACAGATATAGCTCTCGCGTATTTACCCACCGCAGTGTAGCCCTTTCTCACTGGGGGGTGAGTCGACATATACATATAACCCATAACGCATGCAGAAACTCGCGCGAGTAGTCTAGTTACATAATATGCCTCGCAGCTTTTTCAGGGTCGATCGAAGAGCGCATGCACATACCTATATACAACCAATTTTTCTTCCGCGAACGCGAAATTCAATTACCCGCGACTGTATATACCTAGCTGTGAAAAATTGGTGATAATAAGCGTGATTCATATATACGGCTCGTGCTGCGTCTAAAAATAAGAAAAATCCGATGTGTACGTGGCCTATACCCTCCACATAGGTATATCCAGCGCTGATTAAGGCGTCGAAAAAAAGCAGGTAATTAAGCCTCCCCCGTGTCCGGATTTTATAATTCTCTTGGGCGCGCTTGTGTCCACCGGACCAAAAACTTCATTCCAACTTCTCCTCCTCGTTCGAAACCGCTTGGACTATCCGAAGCGTGAAGAGACTCTTTAAAGTTTTTCAAGTGATACGAGTGCGGATTTTGGAAGGAGCGATAGTGCAGTCTCGCTGGAAATAGAAAATTTCCCGCCGCTGCCGCCGGTTATTAATTTTCAGCGCAATTTCTAGTCAATTTCTCCGTAAATAGATTGATTGGCGAGTTAAAAATAAATGGAGCGGCGAGATATCGCCGATCCATTTTCAGTCCAATTACGCGGAGATATAAATTGAATAATTAGCGCGGGATTTTTAGATCGTCAAAAATTCCTGGGGCTGATCATTTTGAGGAGGTTTATTGAGCATTTCTCTTTTTTCGATCTAGTGCACGAAGAATGAAAAGACATTTTCAAGTTTTTAAATACAGCCGGCGAACTTTTCATCATAGCGAAGCTTCGTGGATAATTATAAGCTTCCTGGCCACATGTCAATTCGACCCACGTTATGATGGGCGTAAGAATGCATTTTTACGACTCGTCTCTCTGGAAAATTATTAAAATTCCAAATTTTCCATCCGAGTCGCGCTGCCAAATTTTTTCTAATGTTACGCGAAATCAGACACAAAGTTCACACGCCCATATCGTCCTTACTTAACGAGAAGGGGTGAAACGTCAAGCGTAACTTTCTAATTGCGATTATGGAATTAGCCTGATGGATTACAAACCGCACGGACAACTACAAACATGACTTTTCCATTAGAAAGTTCCGTGGCTCTGTATAGACTCCCCTCCGATGTTACCGAAACTTTTCGCCGTCGCTCCGTCTAACGCTCGTCTTTCTTATCGCGGCAACTCAATCGAGAAATTACAAAGATCGCCTCTTAGTATAGAAAAATGCGGGCATTGCAAATATACGCCAAACGTGATCGATCCAAAGCAATTAAAGCAAACTTTGTTGTTCGCAGTGTACGGCAAAGACCGGGTAGTCCGAGGCTGCGGTTTTCTGGAGGACGAAAAGGCCGACGACAAGAACTGCCTGAAGAGGAGCGGCACCCACGACGTGCGGGCACTCTACTGCTCCTGTACGACCGATCTGTGCAATGCGGCCGATCGCACGACGTCGAGTCCTGCTAGTTTAACTCTTCTTCTCGGCCTTGGATTGGCTGTGCTGTTTCTAGGACCCGTCGCTGTCGCGCCCAGGACGCCCTAGGAACTAGGCTATGCCTCATCCTTGCCTAGCCGGTAAACCATCAGAGTTTGCTCTATTTCTCGAAAAAAAAAGGCTTTTCAATTTATAAACTGAACGAAGAGCACATACTCGTGGAGTCTTAAATTTTTCAGATCCTCTTTTCGCCTCGGCAAATGAGGAGCTATATGAAATATAGAGAAGAACTTTTCCATTTTCGTCTTTTTACACGATATACATACATAATTCATCAGCAGCCGCTTTATTTTCGCGTCTTTCGAGAACTGAAGTGATATACACTAATTCGCGCGAATCAAATATTTAAGAATTTGATTTTACTTTTAAATTTACATTCAATTAAACGGTTTCCATCAACTCGAGATATTATTCCTCGATACAAACCAAGTTATAGACATCGCTTTCTAACAAGCTCTTCTTTGTTCTCAGGTTCGCCGAGTCTCGTCGATAAACCAAGGCACCGAAAAACCGGCCGGAGTATCTCCAAAAAAAAAAAAGAAAACAACAAGAAATCAAGAAAGAGATCGACGAACCGAGAGGACGACACAGACGAACAAGAGGATCAGGCGCAGTGTCGATATGCAAATGTAACGCAATAACGAATACCTGGAGAGGAAGAGTCGCGCTGCTGTTATAATACATACATAAGTTATTTCGTTCATCGTTTTCCTTGATTCCATAATGCGCGTCACATTTGATACATTATGATACACACGATCGACGCAAACTGCCAGACTTATAAAAAATAAAAATACAAAAGAGAGGTGATTTGAAAGTTACGTCGACGAGTAATGAGGATATACAAACGGAAATTGATTATGTATTACGATTTCGTATAGACACACTCACGCGTTTATTGATTTCGATACGAATCTATATATAGTGTTCAGCAAGCGAAACGATGCGAGAGAATAGCGAGCCCATATAATTTGCGCGCGCGCTGCTGCAATTATAATATATTATTATACGATTATGCCTATAATTATTATAATATTAATTATAAAAGAAAAGAATACACGAATATAATCGCGTCGGCTGAATCGACCTTTTTAATCGAACGCGCGAGACTTCCATTTTCGATAAATATAAAAAATAAAAAAAAAAAATTATAATAATGGTCAGCTGCCACTGCTGCTGCGCTGCTGCTGCTTTGTTATATTAATGATTACACGACGTGTGTGATAAGCGCGCGGGAGAGCAAACAAAAAGAAGTACGTCCTTTTGCATACACACACACACATTCTCACATACATACATACATACACACACAGACACACACACACACACACCAGCCCATCGTTTTGAGAGCGAGTAAAACGATACGGAATAAAAGGAGCTTTTTTAGTAGAGGAGAGACTCGCGGCTATGTATATGTATAGGTTTTGGAAAGGGATGTCGAGGAAACGACTGTTTTAAGATTAAAATTATAAAGGTTTTTAATACGCTGATGATGATGCGGAGTACGAGTTATAAGTGCGTCGCGGAGCTCTTGCGCGATCGGACGGTTATTATTATTATTGCTATTCTTTTTACGAGTTGAACATAATAACCAATTCGATAATCACGACGCAAAGGTGCTAATTTCACTGTTCTTTGACTTGTTGTGTGCGCCAATATCAAATCAAGCAAATTTATGATTAAAAACACAGCTTTCTGCGGAAAAAAAAAGAAATCGGCGCAGTCTCCCGTCGATCGCGCCGAGGCCCCGACTAACGATAATAAACAAAAGCGCAGGGATTAAAAAGTACGTTACGTAAGTCTAACGCCTAGGATATTAATTAAATACTAACTAGCATAATTAATTAAACCAAGCAAAGCAAAAAGAGAGTAAAAATAAAAGTATAAAGTAAAGTTAAAGTATAAAGTAAAACGCGGAAAAAAACAAACAAATAAGCCACCCTCACCTGCTGCTAGCCTAGCTGCCAGCGACTAATAAGGCACGATTGATGTGCGCGAGCGCCTAGTTTGTACTTAAGTAAAACTAATGATATGCTACTAGGTCTCGAGACTCGAAAGAGAAAAAGAGCAAAAGCGAGTATAATAACAAAGGATTTGCTATGTCGTCTATGAACCTTAAGCTCTAGGAATTTATAAAAGCACTAATCAACGATTCAGATCTTGCGCGACTGCTCCGAGGAGTGTACCTAAACGAGTAAAAAAATAGCAACAAAAAAAAAAGAAAAAATTTATTAGCGGAGATTTCACTTCGAATTCGTAGAGACAGTTCCTCGTTAACAGTACGAAAAATTACTAGTACGTATAGAGACGCACGCGCGCGTGAGAAATTAGCCATTGCAGAGGAGAAACGATCCGGCTTTTTAGCTATACAATACAAACAAGGATAATAAAACCTCGCGGCGGTCGTGATGGATTTTCTGCAAAAGGAAAAGAAAGTGCAGCGGCGATCCTTCCGAGGAAAAATAAGAACAAAAAAGAGCGACTCGCACGGTACGCATTCGCTATGTCCTTTATAACAAATATTCAACGCCGTCGATGAAAAAGAAAGTAGAACATCCCCCGTAAACAAAGGGCGCGAGCGAATCGTCCGGTGCAGAGCCACAGAAGCAATACACACATACATTTGCCTCGAGAGTTTCGAGCGAAGCTGGAACGTCTGTCTACCTTTCTCTCTCTCTTTCTAACTCTTGTTATATTGTTATTTATAAATAAATACGGGAGGATTATGTGCGAGGAATCGATTGGCTTACACATTCTTTTGATACACAGAGAGCCGCACTGCAGCGCTCGTCGGGCAAGTGGCCGTACAAACAGCTTTCCTGAAGGGCGGATCGCGGTATCGAGCTGCTGAAGCGACGTCTTTGATCGCGAGCGACGACGGGTTGTGTGCCTGCTTTTTTAACCGTTCGACTCGCGGCTATTTTAATTATGGAACGTTTGGAAAATTTCCTCAATTATGTAAAGTTATAATTGAAAATTCCGCGAATACTATACGTTAAGCATAGAAGCATCGTGGCTGATCGTAAATTATTATGCAACGGAAAACAACTTGTGTAATGTATATGCGTCGTCGACGCGGCTAAGGTCGTCGTTTCTCAGCTACTTTATAGGTAAGGATTCATTAATCGCTTTTTCTTTCTTTTCTCGTCTTCGGGCCGTTCTACTACTATACCCCACGTTCGACGCTTATATACCGCTTTCTTATAGGCCTATGCAACTTGTTTTTCCCTGTGCTGTCCTACAGTGCACTTGCGCGTATATCACTCGATCCTTCGACTATATAGCTGACAAGGAAAAAACAGAGATTCTAAACGTCAACGACACATATCAGAGCCTAGATTTATCGTATAGCCTATCTCCTTTCGACATGGTGTGTGAACAGTAAAAGTATTGTTGTGCAAAAAAAAGAATCTCGTAGACGAGATCTATAAGTTTCCGAAATTTCAAAAGAAAACGCTTGATGTTCTTCACTGCGACTGTAAACGCTATGCATAAGTTTCTCCGATAACATGCGAATTGAGTATACGCTATATAAATGATTGTAGTACAATAGTCACCCCGATATTTTTCTTTCCTATAAGATACTAATAAGAGATGCGTATAATTGAGCTAAAAAGAAAATGTATCCATAATCACCAAGGACTTTATTTTTATAAAATAAAGATGAAGAGACCCTTTTTTATTGTGCGAATAATAAGGTCAATAAATTTAACGATGTGAACGAGCGATACACCGAAATCCGTAAACGAAACTCACACGCGAATTGACAAACAAAGCTTATATTATACACTATATATATTTTGAAAATCCGAAAGTATCAAGTTTTGCACAGAAATACTTTTAGCCATGCAGGATTTGATCGTCGTGTATGCAAACGAAACATTGTAACTCCGAAGCCATCGCCTAGAAGCCATACATACAGCCGCGGTGTGTCGGACCGCGGCTCCGCACGCATCGGCCTACAAAAGTAATGCACGAATAAGACGACGAGAGGTGGACTTCTGTGTGCAGGTGAACGATTGGGGGCATATCATACATCGAGACATCGAGTCGATGCCGACGTAGCGGTGGACAAGTGCGTTTCTTTCCTCTTTGACGAACAAAATGAATACAAAACCATTCCCTCCGATTGTATCGAAAGAATGTCCTAGTCGAGGTAATGATTAATTTATAATATATATATTATATATTGATGCCGAACGATATTATATTGTACACACAGACACACATTGTATAGAGTATATTATTATTGTAACAATAAAGTGTTAAATGGTTACCAAAAAAAAAAAAAAAATATATCAAAGGATTGTTGACTAAGAATTTATCCTTATTTTTCTCTTGGAAGTGAGGTAAGTTTTAATCATGAAGCCAAAATATAGTTTTCCTTATTCGCGTTGTAGAAAAGCTTTATTATAAAGTGCAAAGTATACAGATTTTCCACAGACAGGTACTTAATACTGTACAACTTGATTGAGATGTAGCTCAATACTTTAAAGGCACCGAACAACAAATAATGTATTCATGAGAAATACATTTTGTTACATTATGAGAGTTACATTCAACATTGATTTGATTCTCAACTAAGATTCTAAAGTTTTTGGTTAATGACACGGTGAGATAAAGTCGTCTATTCTGCCGATGAATTGCTTGTGATGAAATAAAATTGGAATGATCATTAGTCAATTTTCATCTCTAATATTCGACACTTTGATTTTCGCACAACCAAACGTATTTTTATCCAAAAGTATAGTATTATTGTAAATGAAAAACGTAACATTTTCGAAATAAAATAATTTACTCCCATCAAATAAAACGAAAAAAAAAAAAACAATAATCTTCATCGTATGAAAAATCGTATATCGTATTAATTCTACCAAAATTCTTTTGGTACTAAAAATAGTTCCTAAATTAATAAACTTCATTTTTTTCAAGTTATAAAAAATTTGTTGCGAGTCCTTAAACTAAAGTAACTGGTACCGCTCATGACACTTCGGCTCATCCAATTAATATTTTTCTTTGTGCGCCTAATCACCATGCGAACCATGACCGTTATTTCACTGACACAATATGCGATTTATCGACTAGTATTATTAAGATTTGTCGCGTGCAATGAACAGTGTGCCCGCTCCACGTTACCGATACGCGAAGCAAAAATGATATTGAAGTTTAGACTTCGTCGACTAGGTATCTGCGATAACTGTTGTGCTAGCAGTTTTTACCTCCTCGACGGGTGTGAAGGGCGTGACGACCTGCATATTAACCGATATGTGCAGGGGGAATGATAGTTCCTTGTCCAGAGACATAACTTCTTTCTGCAATATTTCAAATGAGTATATTAGTAAAGGATACGTTGAAAAAATTTTAAGAAAGCATCAAAAATACTACCTCTTGGTTTCTTTGTAACGAAAGATTGACTAGTCCAGAATCTTGCAGGTGTTTAATTTGCCTTTGCTCGTTTAATGAAAATAGACGTATTCTAAGAAAATGTAAAATAGATGTTATTTTAGTAATTTTAAAATTTTAGCTTATCATCAACTACACGTATTGTTATGCATACCTCACAACGATGTGATGTTTGTTGTGATTAGCTGTTATATGTTCAGTATCTAGTCTACTGTATCTCTTGAACCTCAGTACGGTCAAGTCTAGATTCACAATGAGATCTAAACCAAAGTGAAAAGCAGTCCAGCGCCAAACGTGTTCTCCAGGAATCTCTACACATCTAGCACAACGAAAACATTCTCTGGCAAAGGTTTCCTCGCTCAAACTTTTTGGCCTGCAACAAAAAGTAAAAAGATGTCATTGAATTTGTGTTTTTTTTTTTTTTTTTTTTTGTTAAATTTTCAGCTCAATCAAATACCTAGATCGAAACGCTTGTTTTTGGAAGAAGCGTGTCACAGGTGAAATCAGGGATCTAGGATGTATTCATGGAAGGAATTAGAATAACGCCACGAAAGTGACAGGCGATTAAACGTTTGCATACTAACCCTGTATCTCTATTTGAATCGATTCTTAAAATATGTAGCCATTGCTCTTTGTAAGATTTATATAACCAGTCTTCAGGCATTAAGTTGTCATTTTGTAAAATTTTTACGTCTTGATGATTAAGTAATAAATATTTTTTCCGAAGTGATTTGAAAGGGGCACCGAATACTTTGCCTTTCTTTGTTTCAAGAAATGGTTCAGTCCATGTTTTATTTCTATAAAATTCTTCATGTTGTGAGGCTTCATCTTTATCTTGTACATGAACAAACAACCTGAAAAATGTTAAGGCATAATTATTAAATTCAATTATGATGAAAACATGTCTATTACAGTATAAAAATTTGACTTACCATACTCTCAACATCATGTAAATACAAAATTCTGTTTGCATGACTACTAAGTCTGAACTGCTTACAAGTTCAGCCATCAATTCTGGACTTATCTCTTTCAAAAATGAAGGATAAAGCCAACCATATCCCATTAAATTAAATTCTAGCCACCTTTTGCAGGTATTCTTAACCTTTGGCACTCCATATGAAACAGCTGCATTGTAATAAGGAACTACAGTTTTTATATTTGTTGTCTCAGCCATAATTTCAGTACATTCGTCTATAAGACCTTGAAGTTGAAAGAGTGTTGCTGTTGCAAGGATGGAAATCACATTTTTTGGCTCAAGACAGACTTCATCCTGGTAGAAAGAGCCAAGTACAACAGTAAGTGCTGTAAAACATAATTAAAATTCTATTAATATTGGTTAGTTTGAAATTGATAGTTCAAAGAAATATTGCATATGTTAAAAGTATTTTTGTGTATGAAAGTAGATGCAAACAAATCTAATATTTCTATTATAATAAATAAAACTTAGGTTGTAAGCACAGTTGGATAGTTAGCTGCCAAGACCATAAAAGTAGAAAATTCAATGCCATTGAAGGAGACATAGAATCCCTAATATAGAAAAGCAGGTCAATCATGGATGGACTTATGCTTGGGCAAACTTTCACTTTTCATTTCAAGATTTCCAAGGCATGCTCCACCCTGTTGCCAAAGAAAATTCTTGTGCAGACTAAGCCAAGAAAAAATTAAGTAATCTTACAGTCAAGTGTGATGTTGGGATCAGTGATCTCCACATTAACCAGCCTCTCGTTAGCCTCACGCCAGGAACCGGAAAACATACTAGCAAAATAAGGACTCTGAAAGAATAGGAATTCATGAATTGTAAAATGATAAATATGGCAATATTTACAAATATTTATGATCCCATGATAATTACTTGGCTTATGTAAACTTTGTGCAGTCTCCATGCTTTCCCAAGCATTACCACCGTAATATCGCTGGCCTTTTCCTCCTCAAACAGTGTCTTGTAAATATACTGAGCCGTGGTCATCAATTTTCTCCTGCAAATTAAAAGCATACATGTTCAAAAACACATATTTTTGTTGTCCCCATTCTATTTTACTACATTCGCTTATGGAAAGAGGATTTTCAGGATGATGTCATCAGAGTAAATAAGGCATGTTACCTCATTCTCTGTGCTAAATGCAATCATACATCCTTTTTGTATCTCAGCTCTTAAAACAACAAGAACGCGACGAGCATCAAAAAGCAAAAAATAGAAGGAAAAAAATAAGAGATAAGTTCCCGAAAGGAGGTCTGTGACACGAGGCGAATGCAAGCGTGAGTCGCGAATTATTTTTAGCTCTTTCCATGCGTGTATAAGTAAGTAAACACACGCCTACCTCTTGGGCGTTTGCAGAGTCTCTTCAATAAACCTCGATCCGGATTCAAAATCATCCTCCTGGATGCGTTTCCTCTTTCTACTCTGATAAACCGAGTTCACCGCGCTATTCGATGCCGATAGTAGCCTGCTTGCGTAGCTCCCCATATTCTTCTTGGCAATTGGCACCGAACGAAAATAAACAATGATCTTAAACAACCGATGATAATCTTTCGTAGACAGTCAGCACCGTGAAATTACACAAGTATTCTATACGCGACCGCGTGGTCAATTTTCCGCGCACGACAGCATTTCAGCCCGCAACTTATTTCCTTCGTTTAGCGCCTCGAAGCTGGACTGGTATCAGTATAAAGCACAAAAACCAAAAATACGACCGCGGACCGACCAGAACGTAAACATTTCCGTGATAGCTGCACCAACTGCGACGATGACGACGGGAAGGAGAGAAGATGCCTGGCGCCTGTGTGTGTGTGCTATCCCCCCTCCCTAACCTCTGCTACCAGTCCGATCAGCAGCTGTTTTGGTGTTCTGATATGATATGAAGATCGCACCGCTGGACAAGTTGCGTGCAACTTGAACATAGCTCCGAGCTCCAAAATATTACTCCGAAAAGGTCGAGCTCTTTGAAGTTGACTGCAACCAGGCTTCGGTTGCGCGAGCCGCGAAGAAGAAACCGACACGTTGCTTGCTGCCTGGACTCTCGAGTCTTGTGTCGACGTCGTTTTATCGGCTGCTGTTGTCCCGACTCGTGGGACCCCAGGATCATGTTCTCGATGGCCAGCAAAATGCTCTTGCCCTTCCTGGGCCTGCTTTTACTCTTGCTGAACGACGTGTCGTGTCAGTACAGGACGAAAAGCGTAAGTTGCCGGATTTGTTATCAGTGGTTGTATCAGCCGACACGTCACTTACCCTTGTGGAAAATTGCTTTGTTGTCGAGTTTTGAGGGTTGCTTTTATACATTGTTAAATGCTCGAGGATGAGCACATCTGCTTGTGGTTTTTTATCTTATTGTTATTTTTGGAGTTGTACTACAGGTAGTTGATTTAACCTAAATTCGGTCTGTATTTACTAATCTTTGATTACAGAGCCAGTCTGCTTCGTTGTCGGATCGAGTGCAACAGCTCACAGATATGGCCATGAAGAGACCAGTGATGAAGTTCAACACCGCTAAGTTTAAGGAATTTGTCAAGACTACACCAAGGAACTACTCTGTGATCGTTATGTTTACAGCCATGGCTCCTCAGCGGCAGTGCCAGATCTGCAGACATGCTAACGATGAGTTTGTGATAGTGGCCAACTCTTTCCGCTACTCCCAGTCTTACTCCAACAAATTGTTCTTTGCTTTGGTTGATTTTGATGAAGGTTCAGAGGTTTTCCAAATGGTATGTGTAAACTTTTATTTGTATTTAATTTTCTTTTAAACAAGAACTTTGCTGATGATATTCTTATTTACAGATGAGGTTGAATACTGCACCTGTTTACATGCACTTCCCAGCTAAAGGTAAACCAAAGGCAGCTGATACAATGGACATTCAAAGAGTTGGATTCGCTGCTGAGGCTATAGCTAAGTGGATCTCTGAACGTACTGATATTCAGATACGTGTATTTAGACCTCCCAGCTACTCTGGAACTGTTGCTGTTGTTATGCTTTTGATTTTGATTGGAGGTTTCTTATACTTAAGGAGAAACAATCTTGATTTCATTTACAACAAAACCATTTGGGGATTTGGAGCACTGGTAGGCATACAAAAATCTGACTTGTATCTTCTATCGAGAACAACATTAACATGATTTTTTTTTTCATCCAGTTCTTCACTCTTACAATGGTATCTGGTCAAATGTGGAACCATATCAGAAGCCCTCCATTCATCTACAAATCACCTAATGGCAATGTGGCCTACATTCATGGATCTTCACAAGGCCAATTCGTTTTGGAGACATACATTGTTATGGTTTTGAGTATCCTTTTAAAAAAATACATATATCCATTAAATAATTTTTTTTATGAAAATTTGTTTCCTTAATATGAAATGAAAAAAGATGGAGCAGTAGTTTTAGGTATGATTCTCATGACTGAAGCTGCTTCTCGCAAGGGTGATGTAAAGAAGAGGAGGATATTCACTATGATTGGACTAGCCTTAGTAGTTATATTCTTCAGTTTGTTGCTGTCTATCTTCAGGAACAAGGCTCAGGGCTACCCCTACAGGTATTTTGAAACGATTCTTTACCTTATAGATACTAATTTATCGTCTACTTTGACTAACTTGGAATAAATTATTTTGCAGTCTCCTCTTCAAGTAAATCAAAAGCTTTCACTGGATACTTCAGGTATTGATATGTATGTACTATGCATCTCAATCACACCAAGACTTTTGTCAAACAAAAAGACTGTATAACATCCATTGACAAATAGTATCCAAATAAAATGGAAACAAACATGTGCAATTTCCATGTGAAGATTTATGCGTGTATAGAAATTTGTGTGAAGGATTGCAGTTCTTACAAGTGAAACTTGTAAATTTAGTTAAATGTATTTCCAGATAACACTGTTTTATTGTGTACTTCAAACGAAATATCATTTTTTAATTAAATAATTAAGATTTCGCATTTAACTTTATCAAAAGATTTATTCAGCATTTTTTTTTATAAAAAATAAATAGTATTTTATAAAATTAAAAACAAGATTCTTATAAAACTAAAAAACACAAGGTATTATTATTTTTCGAGATTTTGGATAGTTTTCAAATGTTCTGAGTGACCATTGGTGAGATAAATATGCACATTCCATCTGTAAAAGAAAGCACACACAATTGTTAGTTTTGTGAAATACTTTATAAATAAAATTTGAATACAAAATTTTCACTTACTTGATTGACTATTACCCACAGAGTGACAAAGTGAAATGTAGATGCACTTCTCAAGATGACAGATAAACATAAATATAAGATAATTTCTGTCAACTGTAATGGCGCAGTGACATAATCAAATAGTTCCCCATGTGGTATTTTATATTTTTTGGTAACAACGACTCCTTTCTTATCTTTTCTCAAGTTTGACAGAATAATATTTGACCTGTACTGAAGGTATGTTGATACAAGGAATATGAGAGCACATGTGCAGTCTAATGTGCTCAGACTTGACCAATCTAAATTAATTTCTGTACCTGCACAAGAAAAAACAAAGTTGAAACTTTTTATTATTTCTAAACTCATTGCTACAGAACCATTCTCTATACCTTTGAGAAAATCTTGTGACTCTCCAACTATGCTAACTACTGTTCCAAAATAGTGAAACAAGCCAACCAAATACAAGCTAATATTCATGTATTGATCACTGTAGACACTAATAAAATGAGATTCATAGAACCTTTTCCAGCAGTGAATTGTAAAAATAGTCATGGCCAAGATGACATTCTCAGCAGGAACTAAAATTTCACAATGAGAATATAATTACAAGTGTAGATTTCAGAAATCTTCAAACCCAAAAGACTATGACTCACCCAGGGATCTAATTGGTTTTCCCAACAAGAAACTAAGTCCTAACTGCACAACATCAGCATGTTTCCCACCCAAAAAGTATCTGTGGACAACCATGGCAATTGCGATGGTGGAAAACGGCCCAGCAAAGGTATAGAAGTGCTTGAACCATCTGTCAAAAGAGACAATTGGTAAATTACAAAAATCCGGAACAACAAATTATCTCACAATGACGTACCTCTTGGGCACCTCCAACTTATCAAGCACAGCATCCTTGACGTCGGCGCAAAACTTGCCGTGCCTAAAGATCTTGGATATCGAAGCTGGCAGGTACTTCTCGAAAAAGTTGATTAGCAGACCGAGACAGCCAGTGCTGAATGCGCTAAATATAAACGCAATCTTGATTAGATTCGGCGTCATGATCGGTATCGAATTAAAATTCACTAAGCGCAATCGCGAAATCGAAAACCGTACACTGCGCGACGACGTGAGCACGTAGATTCCGAAGCGCACTTGTACTACTGTCTTCGTTTGTTTTCATTGAGAAAGCAGGAGTAGAGAGAGGCGCTTAACGGTGAATGAACCGTGTGACCTAATCTCTCGCCTATTACCTACGGGTTCAAGAAACCTTGACGTAGTGATAGCCAGAGAGACTGCGACGTCTCATGCGTTTTGACTCGAGCCGGCCGACTGACTAAACTGACTGAAAGCGCGACTCAATAATCGTAGCGCATTTTATCTCTTGGGCGCGTCGTTGCGATAATGCGACTGTCAACGAGTCGTGGGGAAATGACGATCTTCGGGGGCGATGTTGAAAATACTGCTTTTACGTGCTGGAACATGTTGCGACAGTCGCCAAGTATGACTCGCTAATTTTCTTGAATAAATTCGTCGACGAGTGTCTATCGATTGGCAAACGACAGTCCGTGAACTCTACGAGTACAAAGCGCGATGTAACGTCCATCACTCGAATACCAATGCGGTTGTAGTTGATATTCTCTTCTCGTCGAGTAATAACGATGCACATAAGTACGCGGGACAGCTCCGGAATCGACAATGTTTAACGCGAGGCAATCGTATTAATACAAGGTGCAGTGCACGCTGTGCAGTCACGTGCGTGAGTATTTAATGTTACCTATACATATGCGCCGAAAACAGATGATCGGATAAAAGGTAAACATAAACATTCGATATGAGTGAAATTAGGTTAGGTCACGAGCGCGCGAATAATTTGAATCGACAAGTTTTACATGGTAGAAAGTTTTTATTTAGTCTTATATAACTAATAGTGAATTGCTGTTTTTCAATCCTACGAATTAGTCGAGTAAATTTTATGCACAGAAGTCGATTTTTTGTTTAAATAAATTAAATTTACAGTGTATAACAGATCATCGATCAGTTACTAGTCATACACGCGTAATGTCGCGTGTATATAGATTTTATGTAGAGAGAGTATAAGAATTGTGTCGATACAATAGTATTGAAGATCTTCAGTGATGTAGGTGAATCTGAAATGATTCATTGGCATCTTTTATTTAGTTAAATATGGTAAATAGTTAGGTACTGATCTACAATTATATTAGTATTTTAAAAGTATTTAAAGTATCTTTAAATATATACTTTAAGACTTAATTAATCAATGTTACAACTTATGCATTGGATTATTTTGAAAAAAACTTTCCTTTTATTTGTATAATATATAAGTAAAAACAGTTGAAACTTTTGACAAATGGGTTTTTGTGCAGATATTTCGTAGGCTGAAAAGTTTTTTTTCTTCTTCTTTAATAAACGCTGCGGTATAGTAATGAAAAAATATCGTTGCATATATATTTCTCTCGTTTCTCTCGCACTTTTTCTCTTTTAAGCACGCTCCAACATCTCTTTTTAAGTTTATTATTATCCCATTGAATAATCCGTAATGGCCCGTAATCACAGTTTTACAATAAAATTAGAAAAAAATGCGCCGCTTGATAACAACCTTGTAATATCATAGTACAGACAATTTGCAACAACAGAGACAAAAAACGCATATGTATTTTTGGTTTCTCGCATATTTTAAATGCAAAAAAGTATTACATTTTGGGTTTCCTGGGCAATGGCAATGGATTATATTACCAAGTAATAAAAACGTAGCAATAATAATATTAATAATAATGATACAACAATATTATAATTATAGCAAAATAATAAAAATATGTAATATATAGTAATATTAACAACAACAGTACGACTGGTATTTTTATGATATATAATGCATAGTATCACTTATATGAGTTGTATAAGGATTTCTTTTAGTGCAACAAAAATATAGGAATGTACAACACTGTCAAATTTTGAAACATAAAAAGCTTTAAAAACAAATCCAGCCAACTTAATTCTTTGCAACATGTAGAAAAAAAGAATACACATTTTATCAGCAATTCACTCCAATATTATACGTTAAATATGCAATCGGATTCTGCAAATTAATATAGTCTGAAAATAAAAGAAACAAAGCGCAAATGGAACATCATCGTCGTATATATATGTAAATACACACGCGTTACTCCATTATCCATCCTTTTTGTAATTTACAATACGCGTAATGTAATTTCCAGTGTATGCAGGGAGATTGTAAAAAACGGATGTTTCTGCAAAGTTCTCTAATTATAATAGTACCAAGTTTTAGATTATATACATATTTAAACGTTACATCTTTCGACGCGAGTCGCTATTACAAAATACATCACCCTCACCTCGAGCCTATATGCAGTTATACCCTTCTCTCGATATAGGTATATACCTATACGCATGACACTATTTACGATTAATCATTATCATACGCATGCATATATGTAAAGTATGCGACATAGAATTATTATATTATTTATAAAAAAGAGAGAAAAATACAAAATTCTTAAGAGAAAGTTTTGTTAAACAAAAAGACGAACCAAAAAGGCACGATTGACTGTTCGTACGAAAGACGACGATCACGGACTCAAGTATAACATGTGTGAGAGTCTCACGACAAAAGATACAATAATTATAGAAGATTATTGGAACTTGGCAAACGTAGTTATATATAGGAATTCTCGAATTTTCCGCGGCAGGCATGATTCTGCTCACTTATTGTTACGCTTCGAAACCATATATGTATAATAATATTAATAATGTATATGTATTATATGCGGCAGGCGTCCAGTCGCTCGCTTGTACCAAAGTGTATGTTTTCGTACGCGTTTTTCACCCCCACACTTTTTATCACGTTTGTTTATGATTTGTTTTTTCTTTACTCTTTACTTTTTCCTCTTCGCTTTTCCATTTTTTTTTATTTTTAGAAAACAAGATAGAAAAATAGATATTTATTTTTATGAAATTCGCTTATCTAAAGTGTTATAAAATAAAATATTCTAGACTTCATTTGTCTGTGTACCAAACTACCTCTTTTTGATGGATTCTATTATCAATTTTAATCCGACTTCATTCAGAATATCATATAGAAGCGGCGACTCGACGACGAACCGCGTGTAAACGCTCTTTTTTATATTTGTAAAAAAGATTTTATATTCGGTGGAAGGCGAAAATCGTGGATGAACTGTATGAGAACCGTTTTTTTTTTTTGGATCCCAAGTCAATTTTGATTCTCTTTTTTTCTAAAAAAGGTGCACTACAATGTAATTGAAAGTTACATGTTCGAAACGTATGGCGGCCCTCAACGTATAGAAGCATCGAATGTACGTTCAAATAGCTAATAAAAAACGATTTTAGTATTGCAACCTAAACGAATTAACGTGCCGACGGTTATAGTAAAAAAAGTCTACAGTCAATACGTTTATAATGTTGTCAATAGACTAATGATTCTTTTTCAAAAATTTTAGTATAAAAAATATTTCCTACGATTAATTGGTTTTGGAATGTAGTTTAGAAATGTGAGTTTCTCCGATATATTACTTTTTCATTCTTTAACAAGTTATGCCAATATCCTTATATTTCTAGTATTTCTAGTATTCGTCAGTGGAATGTAAAAATTAGCTAATACGTCGAACAACCGCATACATTTACGAATCAACTTTCAAAGCAGCAAAAAGCACCTCTCGATCCTTTCACTTAAAAATTCGAAGAATATCATACTTTCTCAATCTTTAAAAGCTCCCGCAACTTGCCTACTTTATTTGCCTCTTGTCAAAGTCTAAGCAATCCCACTACTTACATATAAAATGAAAAAAATGTATGTATATAGATTTTATCAAGTGGTAAGAGTGCGCATGACAATTCCAGGCGATTTATCATAGATCTTCTCTATCTCGGTTATAATGCTTTTGATTATCTTCCATCATCGACATCTCAAGCATACAAGGCTCCAAAAATCAGATTAAAAAAATACTACATTGTTTAAACGTGTAAAAAATTTCCTGCACAGATCTACGACAAAACCCCCAGACATTCCAATCACTGCATCAGAGAAAATCCAACTACTCTCCTCTGTTTGTCTATTATGTGTTTCTTTCAAAGAGGGAAGAAGATTCGCTTAGTGATCGGCCTTAAAGTAGTACAGGGACAATCTGATGGTGGCCTGCATCCAATTGGAGAGGCGAGCGGAGGCTCATATGGAGCCGCTGCTGTCCCCGGGAAAGACCATCATGTGCTCCGCGCTGTAGGACGCTGTAGGTGAGCTTCGGGCATCCAACGAGGCGCGACTTGCTGAACTAAAACTGCTCGAGCTCAAGTCCTCGTAGCTCGCCATTGACTGGTTACCACCTGTAACGTTTTCGAACAATTTTTGGTTATAGGTACTTTTCCTGGTGAAACAATTTCATGTCACAGCTGAAGCATATACGTATGGGAGTTTTTTTTTTTTTAAACAAGAAATAAAGAGAACAAATTGCCTGGCTTTTAATAATTTATTTTTCACTCAATAATTTTGCATTAGTATCACATGCACGCTCAATGCAATTCATTTTTATTTATACTATTTCAAATTAGTCATTTGCATATAGAATTATAGATACGCAATCGTGTGATACACTCTGTGGGGTATCGCAGACTTGAGTACACATAACATCATATTATTTTTTGCTTATTTCCTCGCGCTCATATACATATACTCGTCTACAATAGTAATAGTTTTCTTTCTTTCCCAGCTACATCAATAGTTGCGCTGTATAGACTTTTCAAAATTTAAAATATTGCAAATTTCCCTATGATAGACTTTTGCTTTTATTTGGTCGAAAGAGCCTGAGAATTATGAGTGTGGCGCCGGCAAAAATACAATATAGTTTTGACAAAGTAAAGTGTGATTTACTTCGATTTTATTTTTTTATACATGCTGCGCTTTCGTCCAATATCATTTATTCCCCTTCTCTATATATTATGTTCCCTACAGCGACTCTATATAGCCTCGGTACTTCTTTTTTTTCTTTTATCAACACTGAGAGATCCATTCGAAAATTGCCCTAGAATTCAATGACGTAACCATTTAGTAAAGATTATTAACTAAATGAACAGTTTGTTAAATAAACTATGTACGTACAAGCTACGCGATCGTAACTATTTTAATTTTTTTTTTTCATTTATCATGTTTTGTCGTTATAATAATCGTGAACACTTTTTTTCTCTATATAATAGAATATAGAATCCGAGAGGATGCCCACCCCCATGTATTAATGGAGATAGTCCTCCACTTTTATTTTGTTTATTTAATTTTTTTTATTTTATACACACACTAAGCTCGATCGATTGAACGCCAGCTAATTTGTTGCAAAAGGTTGATGCATCCGCTTGCGGTTCGCGATCGAAAATATACTTGTAGATTTTTTTGCTCTGCGCACCTTCCTGCGGCAATTTGCGATAATAATACACATACTTATAAATATCGAAATATGTTATTCATAATTATGTAATGTCTACGAGTTATCCTTCAGGAGAGAGTATTTTGAACTTGTTTGTCTGTGTCTTTTCTTTTTTTGTCGTGCGAAGCGCACTTTCAAGCTACAGGTTGTCAATTTTACAATTTATACACGTACTTTTTGCATCAACATACTTATACACTAGTTTACAGTTTCATCGTAGTTTGCTTTGTTTGAATTTTTTATTTCATTTTTTTTTATTTTGTTATCTGTCGACATTTATATTAAATGAAGGCATTGGTTTACGAGCATTCGTTCAGTTAAGTGGCTACGAGCCCATAAATATATGTGCGTGTATTTCGAATTCTTTTTTAAAAATGAAACGTCTAACGTGATGTCTATATTATTATATGCGTGTAAGATGTTGAACATATATCTAAGAGTTTTATATGAGTCGACGTTATTCTGTCATAGAATGGCATTTGTGAGCACGTACATCTTTGCGCTCAGCTCGCAAAAACAAGAGAAATGACATACGCTAATTTACGATTAAATAACGTCAATAAATAAATTCAGCGTCTAAGTTTTTCATCGAGTTTACAAAAATAATTTAATTATATATTATGGGATCTAGGATCGCCTTAATAAAAAATACTCGCGATTCCGAGGATTATTGGATTAAAAATGCGCAAAGAAGGAAAAGCTTTGCAAACAGACTCTTCCTTGTCTCATGCGACTGTGTGTACACTTAAAATAATAAAATTTGATTTTCACAATTCGACGCTCGGCATTAAAAGGTGTAAACTTTCTTTTAGCGAATGCCGCGCATCTACAAGTCATAGTTAGATAAAAACTCACTAAAACATCATTTGATTGTTTGAAAGTATATATGATCTACATACACTTTAAAATTAAGCACTTGATAACTAATTATCAAAGAGATGAACGTAAAGACGTTTTCACTAATCTCCGTGTTCGAGTCGAAAAGAACACTAAATTCTATAATACAATTGTCAATGTACGTGAGTCGTACATTTTATACATTTCTTATATATCTATGTGCTCGCGGCGGCCTAACGTCAACGCTTTACTTTTTTGTTTGTAATATAACCGCTCAATAGTGTACAATATACAATTTTTGCTGTCTCTTATATACGCGACGCATTGTGGCGGGTTTTCGATCGGAAGATTTGGCGAAGCGTCGAAGAATTCATTAAACTTCGCGCAGCACGTCGGTGATATTTTTTCGTTTTTGCGTGTGCAAGCACTATTTTGAGATCATAATAAACGATTCAACTGCGCAAACTATGTATAAATATAATAAAAGAAATTGTACTAACGCAACGAATGCGCAATATTCTTATTTATAGCACAGAAGATGCCGTTTTTGCTTTAGACAATTATTATGCCGTAGCCTTTTTTCGTTCGAATTCATTCTAAGAAAAGATTATTATAAAAGTGCTGAACTTTTTTTGTACTTCGCCATTTAGTTTTACTTCTTTTTGGACTATTGTTTATTTAGATGCCTTTGTATTGGTTCGTTTAAGAACCAAGTGCAAAGAAAAGATGAAGCTGTGCTCTTGTAAATAAAGTTTTTCTCTCTGTGTGTGTGTATATGTGGCGCATAATGTATACAATTAGACGGATGAAAAATACTGTGAATATTTCTTATGGATGGAATATAAAATAAAACTGTATTGAACTATTATAACTCTGATCTGCTGAACGTCTCGACGTTACTGTCAGATACACGAATTATTAAATTAAAAAGAAAAACAGAAAAAGAGGATTCAACATCTAGGAAGAAGAACAAGAGTATTTCGTTATTTTTGTATCTACTTAAAATAAAAAAAGATACGAATAATAATAACAACTAAAAGACTTACGGTTTGGATCAGAGCGTAAAAATAGGCGTTTTCGCGCATTTATCGTGTAATTGAGAGGCTCTCAAGTGATCCGATGTTCTTTCTCCCTCGATCTCTCACCCCACGGTGCATTCGTTCGCTCACGCGCACTCTCTTTCTCTCTCTTTTTCGCACTCGAACATTGATGAACACCTAATGGCCCAATCGTATAAAATTTGTCAGCGATTAAAACGATCTTCACGTGATTACTCAGTAATTATAATATGTAATTATTATCGTTAACAGTTTAGAGTTTCGTCGACATAAAAGGTACCCCTGTAAACACAATGGTCCATTCTCTCTTTCTCTCTCTCCTCCTCGAGCTCATATATTTATTTTATACACACGCGCGCAAAAGCCTTTTAATTTTTGTTTAGCGGATATCTTCATCACGAAAATGCACATTCTCGTTTCACAGCGGCTCGCAGCTTTTGCGTCGATGGCTTTTTTTTATTTACACACATTAGCATTACCAGCGACAACGATAAGTATAAGACGCGAGGCATTAAGGAATCTCAAAATTCGTTAATGTTTGTTGCGGACGTTTTCGTGTTTGTATTTCGACGGTTGTGCGTTGAAGATCTGCGTTTCGTAGAAATGAAATTTTATCAATTTGTTACACATTTTGATACAATACGATACTTATAACATCAATTTCGTTAATAGTAACTTTTTTAGATATAAAAAATATCTATGGCTCCGATAATATTGAGGAGATGCAAGATATGTATCTTTATACTTTTTATACAAATTAATTCTAATGATTTTCAACGCACAATCTCAAAACATTAACCATTTATAAAATCCCTAATTTAACAGCCAATTTTAGCCACAAAAGCGTCCGCATCTTACTCGCAGCTTCAACCTCAAAGCACACACAACCGTCTTTCTCAGCTGCCCCACATCAACTTGCAGCCTCTTCCTCCATCCTCCTCCTGCTAATCTACTCCAGTTACCTGCATGAAGAGAATATAGAGGGCAAGGCCAGCCCCGGGTACGTCGACGCAGTCCTCTACTCATCTGCGCTTTTTCTTTTTGGATCGGCTGGCTTTCTTGGAAGGCAGCGCTGCGGAGACCTGCGATAGCATCGATGCTGCACCGCTAGTACTGTTTTTCTCGGTGAGCGCGCTAAGGAGAGGCTCGCGATTCTCTTCCTCCGTATCCATGGGTACTACGAGGTTGGAGGTGCCAATGCCCGTGTTAATTTCGTCAGAGGAGCTGGAGCGCTCGGCTAAGACGCCGTTCGTCTCCTGCTCGGAGTCGCTCTTCTTCTCAAGTTCCTCGTCCAAGAGAAACGGTTCTTTCACAAACTCTTCGGAAGGCTCCTCAGAGTCAGCCTTTTTCGGAGTGAGATCGACCTTGAAGACGACGTTGACTTCGTCAATCCGGTCTTTGCTTACATCGACGTTTTCCTTATTGGCCTCCTCCTCGTCATACTCGACACTTTCCACCTCGTACAGCGGCTTGGATTCGGTTTCGTCTGTCTTCGGAATACTTACGCTTCTGCGTCTCACGATCGAGCTCCAGGAAGAGTTAACAGCCTGCTGGCAAACTTCCTCTACCTCCTTATCCGCAGCCTTTTTCTCCAACAGCCCACAAGCAGTCTCCAGCTGCTCAAGGCTGTCCAGTAACTGTTGTTGCTGAGACGGCGGAGGTGGTGGAGGTAGCTGCTGTGTCTGCTTTCTGTTTCTCTTGGACTTCTTCTTCATGAGCTCTGGAGCCGCTAGAAGAATCCGGCAATTGGGCTCGGGAACATTAACAAAGCAGCCGCTGCTTTTCTCCGCACGCTCCATTGCATCAATGTCTATGATTTCCACCATGTCCGGTAGGCTCAAGGATTCATCTACGACCGACACCGACTGCTCCATCAGTGGAGGCGATGGCAGCGGTGGAGGAAACATCAGAGGTGGTGGAGATGGCAAGGGCGAAGGCTCGCGTACCGGAGGTATAGGTGGCGGAGGTGCCACTACCGCATCCATGTTGATGATTTCAACCATATCGCTGGCGGTATTGACCAAAGAGCTTCGCTTCGAGCGGATCCGCGTTTTTTTGGAGTAGCTCTGCTGAGCAGGCTCAGATTTTGCTTCCGGCACAGGTGATTTCTCCTTCGTCTCCTTGAAGCATTTAGCTTCTTTGCCGATCTCCGGAGCGAGAATCACAGGAGCAGGAGGTGTTGGCAGTGGCCGGTCAACTTCTTGCTGCTGCTGCTTTTCCTTGCTGCGCTTGCGTCCGTTGCCGGTAGTGCTCCCATTGCTGTTCTTGCGCTTCTCGCTTTCGGGAATGTCGCAGTGCAGCACGTGCTCTAGGTCGTCGTCGGAAGATAGAACACTGCTACCTCCAGCTGGTTTCTTCGTCGTCACCATAGGAGTAACCACTGTTAGCTCTTCCTTGTTAATGTGCTCCAGATCGTCGTCCGACAGGTCAGCTTTACTGCTACTGCCTTCCACCAACTGGTAGCCCAGCTCTCTTCCCAGCGCGTTCTTTGCTTCCTCGACAGCAGCTGCAGCGGCGGCGGCTGCAGCAGCAGAACTCAGCAGCACACTCTTGACCCTCACGGGCGGCGGCGGCTGGACCACATTGCTGCAGTCCGGCACAGCTCCTCGCTCCGCGCATAGGCTTGGACTACTAGGTACGTCCTTGAAAGCACCAACTCTATCTAGATCTACGGTACAGCAGTTAGCGGTACTAGCAGCCTCGGCACAGAGACTTCTCCGTTCCTTGACATCCTCGATATTCTCATCCGGAACGCTATCGATGATGGCGGGCTCGTTGGCCGATCGCATCTCGGCGCAGATCTCAGTGTGTTCCCGCAACGTCTGTCCCTCATCGTCGCAGCAGTCGCTGCGCAATCCCGACTTTCCCTCCTGCGCGCAGATCGACGAGGCCGAGGAGGTGGTGCCCGGGAGCGAAGTAGGTTCGTCGAACTCGTCGTTGTCCTGCGAGCTGGTCGGGGGTGACGAGGATGCCTCTTCCTCGTCCGCAGAGACAGTTATCACGGTGCCCAAGGGGTTGACGACCTTAGCTACCGGGTGACCCACCCTCTCAACTACCAAGCGTCTCCCTAGATCAACAGAAAAAGCCGTAGGCAGGTATCAGATAACAGTTTTTTTTTTCGAGATTCTTTGGTATTGATTTTTCTGACTGGTTGGTTTTTTTCTTGTTTTTGGTAAGTAATGAGTGAGTGAATGATGTATTCTGATTTTATAACTATTTTATTGTCTTTCAATTGAAAAAAATTGTATCAATGTAAATGTTGAATCAAAATGACTATTTCCATCAACTACCATCAGATAGTTGCATAAATAGTGAGTCTTTGGATGTAAAGGATCGTGAGTTTTTATTTTGCATTAATTTACTAATCATAGCAAAACTAAAAACTAATACAAAATATGTATTCAGTAATGAACATCTCGACAAGCATTCAAAAAGTATCAAATTCTCTCTTGAGTGATAATGACTATATAAGAGCAATGAGAAGTAATGTATGATGGCAAAAGTGTCATGAAGTGTGTAAACAACCAAGCCACTAATTCCTTCGACTTTCGTTAAATTCGATTCAAACTTTTTAGTTGCAAACAGATTATGTAATAATAGATAATAAAAAGAAAAAAAAGCTAAAAGACATTGGCTTGCTGATGTGCTACGCCCGCGACTCTGTCCTGCACCAACTGACTTTAGACAATGAATTTATAGCGAATGAATCAAAATAAAGAAAAAAAGAATAAAGCCTTCTATCAGAGGCAAGATAATGAACATGAAAATTAAAGCAAAAAATAGATACAGTGGTTTCCTACAGAGCCCAGGCACAATCGCTGTTAGTGATATTTAACGCTGCTAGTGTATAATAATATATATGGAGAAAAACGTTCAGAAAGGTGCAATAAAGATACCTGCCTTCGGCTAGTTCTGTGTTCGCGTTTTACTTACGAGGTACAATAAAAACTAGCCACCATATCCTCAACCACGTGCATAAGGAATATTATCAACGCCACACTGTTTTTTTTCTTTTATAGGTATTTACATTTAGGTAGATGTATATCTGCTAGTATAGTTACTATAAGAAGCGCCATTGAGTATTGTTTTTTCGCTAACTCGTTACAGTTCAGCGCTATGTAAACGCAAAACTCGAGTCGAATATCGTGAGAACTATGTAGATATCAAAAACAAGAAATTCTATTTTCTGGCATTTGCTGGATAAAAAATGCAACGCAATGAAAATATTTAGAAATAATGGAATATTAAGTCACTACTGACTGATGTGTATAAACTGTGTATAATAATATCATGTCGAAAAACAAAGGCAAACTCAACAGTGACACAAAGTAGCAAAATTGTTGCCAAGATTAAAAAAGTCTCATGCGTACGTTAAAAATGCACATAATGTATATTACTCGGATTACATATGATAATTCTTAACTGATGTGTTTTATGGCATTAAATAAAGAGATAATCATATGCTTCAGCTTTGAGTATGTTATTTAGTACGTAAGTCTGGTATATAATATTACTGTGAGTAATGCACGCGTCAGTTTGTGACATTCTGCTAAATTAGACGTACCTGTAACTCGATGGGGCGTTGAAGAGGTTTCGAGCATCGCTTCGGCGAGATCCTCCCGCAGCTGGTTTTCGCCGCTACCGATCACGCCGACTTGCTCGTGATCCAAAGCATCTCCATAAGCCTCTACGAATCTTGGTGACTGCTCATAACTGCCTAAAAATTATACGTTTATGAATCTCTGGGTATATTTGGATTCATGAATAAGAGGAAAGTAAATGAAAGTGCTTACTTCCGGAGCCATCGATAACTACGGGTACCAGTGGCCTGCTCGCCGCGTGTGGCATATTCACAGGATTGGATCTAGCCGGTCGCGAACCACTCGCTATGCCAACCTCCACGGTTTCTGCCTCTACTAGATTGGCTGCCACTCTAAGAAAAGAATTTCGATTCCATAAGATATGCCATAAAATGTATAATATACAAAAAGTCGTTGAGAATAATTTAATTACCCGCTGGGTGCATTATAGGTCTTGAAAACAAACTGAGGTCCCATCCACAGTCGGCGATGAGGTCCAACGTGGGTAAAGATCTCGACTTGGCTAAGCCATCGACTCTCGTTGCTGTTCACATCTTGATCGTTCGACGGAGTCATTGGGATTCCGAGTAGTAGACTGGATGGTGGCAACGGAGGAACGATATCCGAAGAGCTCGTCGTTCGTAGCAACGGCCACTGACCCTTGGCTTCAACTTCCAGCTCGATCGACGTCTTGTCACACACTTTTTCTTTAGGCACACCTACGTAAACATAAACATTAGTTAAAAATCCAAAGAATGAATGGACATGGTTCAATTTTTAATAAATAAATAGTTACTTGGTGAACCAGATAAATGTTATTCAACAAGTAATTAGAAAAGTAAGTAAAGAACTTACCGGCAGCAGGTTTGGGATCCAAATCGTATTGGATCATGTTACCGTGGCAAGCCATGATGTAGAGGGAGTCAACGGCTCGTTTCGTCAATTTGTTAGCGGAGTCGCGTTGTGCGTAGATCCAAGCGCGAGGAGGTGCAAAGCAGGCGCAGATTTTCAACGGCAGAGTCACGCTATCATCCGAATGAAGGCGTTGTCTTTGTTGTACTCTAAAACAGAAAGTTTTCATCATTATCACAGTCATCAAAACTTATAAAAGAAAACTTGATCAACATCCAAATATGTACTGTGTAAATCAAATATTTTTGAAATTCTTTACCTCGGCTGTGCTTGGCTGCTGGTATGGTTTAAGGTCGATGGCTGCCTAATCTGAGCTAATGGATGCAAGATAGTCGGATGCGGATACGGGGGTAGTCGAGGGTTTGTATAGGGATAAACAAAGAGCGGCAGCTCGGCATGTGAGACAGGTGAATGGGATCGCGCCCCGTCATCCGTCAGCCCAGCGCTCTTGTGAAACCTGGACAGACGGTTGACTACATGGGGCGAGGAGTGGGTGCGAACACCTACGGGGCCACCGTATGGAGCTACAGGAAAGACGTGTGTAGTGCCGCGGACAGTGGAGACGGCTGCCCAACGGGCATCGCTTGAGAACGTCATGTCCTGAACCTTGGCGGTCGTGTCGCCCCGATGGAGAACATACAAGTGGTGTACTGCTGCTAGACTTGGACCAATTGGATGTGGTTGTATCCTACGTACAAAGTAAAAATTAATATATATTCACGTGTATAAAAAAATATTATTTAGTTCGTGACTCATGAGCTTTTTATGACTGGAAAGTTTTATTGTTTGTATTCAATGTCGCAAAATACCTGAACACGTGAAAATCGTGCCCTCGCTTATCCGCCGTCATCAACAGTGCGCCGGTCTGATCGAAGGTCATGGCCACGATAGCCTCGCTGTGCGCGGCAAAGTGTGCCACGATGGTCTCTATACTGCCATCGTCTGTCTCCTTTTCCTCCTTAGCGGCCTGCAGATCGAGGATCGTGACGACACCCGGCTGCGACGAGTCAGTGGAGTTGCTGTTATTCAACGCAGTCATAGGCGAAACAGAGTTGCCTGTAAGACTCGAGGCCACCGTCTCGCCAAGGCCACGAAGACCTTTACCCAGAGACTTGGCAGCGTATAGAACCGTCGCCGTGTAACTGGAGACTCCCTCACCCTCGCTCCCACCACTGCTTCTGCGTCCTGGGACTAGCTTCTTCTCACTGGAAAATAATAGTTTTCGCTCTTAAAATCGATTTCTCGTTATTTAATCGTAAATCTTGATAAACTGCTTCTCACCTATAAGCTAACCACCGGGTGCCTAGAGCAACAGGGTTGGGATTGGGTCCGGGACTCAAATAGCAGGTAGTGATCGTCAGCACATCCTCGAGAGTCTTGGCATCAAACACCGCGATCCTCTCGGGAAAAGTGACGACGATCGAGCGCTTATTGGCGAGAACATCGCAGACCGGGCTCTTGAATTTGATGCTCTTGACCTGTTCGCCCGTCTTGAGCGATATAAAGCTAACACTGCAAAATTGGGGACCAGGCCCCGCAGAGTCGCAGATCGCTACCATCGGTCGCTTCACCTTGAACGAATCGTCCCGTTCGCGCTCGCCGCATTTTGGACTCGGTAAGATGCGCAGAGTGCGCACCATACCCTGTCGCCAGGATAGCACTTCGGTTGCTTCGCCCGAGGCTGCAATAAGCCATACCTAAAAAGATGAAATATATTTTTAGTTATTATTTCATTCTTTGATCATTTAAAAGATATAGTGTCTTACCTGCACTCCAGTAGTGTAACCCAGAACCAGTAACAAAGGAGGTATGCTGGATCCCTCGTTGTAGTCAGGGAAAAAGGCAGGATCATTAACATCTGCATACTCAAATCTAGCCCATGTTATGGCCTCCCTGTTGTCTGAGTTTGGAGCACTGCTGGCGTAAGCCTTGGGACAAAGAGCACAAGAGTTACTCACAAATCCATAACAATAAATAATACTCAGCAGCACTAGCTATAAATAATGCTGATGCAATTGCATGGGTCCTCACCTGTGGCACTATATCATTGATAATCCCAGCCATGCTGTCGATGATGGACTTATCGCTGATGGGCTGGGGCGATACCACCTGGGCACCCTTGTGCCCACCAGCCCTTCTTGGTGAATCCGCTGACATTGTGCTTGAAGGCCTCTCTCATGTAAAGCCAACACTCTGTCCACCTCCTGTGTGAATAAAAAAAAACAAACAATCAATCTCTAGTGCAAGCACCTTGTATACAACAACAAAAAAAGCACACGCTATACACATACAGGGACGATGACGCGCTATCGCGCATTAGATCATCGCGCAAAGGTCAGCAACAACGGCAGCTGTCCATCTCTTTCTCTCGTTGGCCGTTGGCCGCACTCGGTTATACGTTACATTACACAATGCCACACAGCCGTCAAGTATACCTAAGTGTAATAACCGAGAGTGCACGGTATAGCGCTGAGCATGCAGAGAAAGGAATCGGAGCTCGGCGCTCTCGACGACGACGACGACGCACAGCTGTTTGCCCCCACTACCGAGCCACCGCTGCCCTTGTGCATGTGTATTAGTCCCCGCCGCAACAGCAGCGAGAGAGAAAGAGAGAGAGAGAGAGACTAAACTAAACTACTGCGCGTTCGCTCTCTTTCTCCCAGGCGTTCGCCCACCTATCCTATCTACTACTTTACACTGGCCACCTTCGCTCTTTCGTCACCCTCTCGCTCTCTCCCTCCCCTTGTCTCCTACGCAGAACTTTTGCTGGAGGAGCGAGACATCATCAGCGGTAGCTCGAGTCAGGGCGGCTAAAATAGCAGTAGTCTCTTGGAAACAGAGTCATTATATAGAGTTATATAGGATAGAAGGAGAGGTAGAGAAAGAGAGAGAGAGAGAGCGAGAGAATCGAAGGTGGCGCGTCGCACACACAAAGAACACTGTTATCGTGTATATATATATCATAAACACGGAGAGCGGATCGTCGGATCAGCGGAAATTCGAGCTGCACTCGCGTCGTCATCGAGCAACAATCAAGCCGTGGATTCACCCACATTATACAAACATATACTCGCGTGCTGGCAAGCCTCAGCAACAAAGGATTCCACGAATAAGGCCTCACCTCTCAGCTGCAGCCGTCGATCCCCAGCGCTGCAGCAGCGGGCACGAAGCGTCTCTCTCTCTCTCTCTATTGCGTCTTCATTTCGCGCTCTCCTCTCCCTGCAGTTCCTTTATAAGTACTCGCTCTTTCTCTCTCTCTCTCTCTTCACTCTCGTATGTAGATTAGCGGCAGTGGCTCGACAAAGGGGAGGAGGAAATCTTCCCTCTGCTGTAGACACTGACGTTACTGCGCGGCGACGACGACTCGCTATTTTTCTCCGTTTTTCCGTCGTTCTACGCTGCTCCGACCCGACACAAACACTGCCAGCCAGAGCGCGAGCTGCTGTTTCTTTCCTATCCCTACTCTACTCTCGCAAAGCTACTGCACACAGTACACACATACACATACATATCTGACATCTGCTCTGTCTCGCTCTCTTACACAGTGCTGCGCCTGCGCGAACAGACTTCGGATTATCCGATACTGTATTGTGATTTGTGTCTTGTGTGCAGCAAATGTGGGTGTGCGTATGTGTATAAGTACGTGCGTACGTATGTAATATGCGTGACGATATTAAAAATCGCGCGCTCGCTCCGCGCTGTCTCTGTCGGTTGCGTCGGTTCCCCCGAATAAACGAAGCCTGCCGTATAGTTGTTGTTGCTGCAGACGCTGCTGTCGAGTGGGAGAGAGGACAATCAGCTGATGAGCTCGCGCTCGTTCTTTCTCTCATATGTGCGTGTAAATAAGTGAGTTTGTAATTGACCTACGGCGAGAATAGATCGGAGAATGCGTGTTTTTCGGATGTTTGTCTACGATATAGATATCATGGTATACGGTGGGGGGGTCTTCATTCGCGTTCTTTTCGATTCGCATAAATATAGATACATATACATTCCATTATCCAAATAATGTTAATAGATAATCACATTTTTAGAAAGCTTCAAAATGCCACAGTCATCGACACGAATGTTTTAGAAAAACAGGTGGTTTAATTCGAAGTAAAAGATGCCAGTTACCGTAATTTTATTCCTAATAACTTCGTTGTCGATCACGACCGCGAGCAATAATATCATCCTTGTGATCGTCGACGATCTGAGACCAGCTCTGGGCTGTTACAACGATCCGAAAGCTTTTACTCCTAACATGGATCGACTCGCCGAAAGAAGTGTCCGGTTCGATAAAGCCTATGCACAGGTGATAACATGGAAAAAAAAAGAGAATACTTATACTACTAATTATTTTGAATGAATCCTGACGTTTTATTTATTTTGCAAATCAACAGCAAGCTCTGTGCGCTCCCAGCAGGAATTCTCTCTTGACCAGCCGAAGACCTGACACACTGGGGCTTTATGATTTTTATAGCTATTGGAGAAAAGTTGCCGGAAACTTCACAACCCTACCTCAGCATTTAAAGAACAACGGCTACACAACCGTATCGCTTGGCAAAGTTTTTCATCCTGGTGCGCGATTTTACGCGTATCACGTGATTTTTAGCCAAAAAAGTTAAAAGTAATAGTTATTAAACTTTTAGGCGCAAGTTCCAACCGTAACGACGACTGTCCATACTCCTGGAGTGAAAAGCCGTTTCATCCGCACACAGATCGCTATAAGGACGCACCCGTTTGCAGGAGGCGAAATTCATCGCCGGCTAGTAATCTCGTAAAAACCCATTTCGAATCGTATACTCTACTACAAGTAGTTTTATCTCAGTTCCAGACTTATCTATTGCATGGAATCTGTGCATAATGCGTTCTATCTACTCTTTGTCTTGCATATCTCGAGACTATCTACAATCTATCTCTATAGAGCAACGCTTTTGGTGCCTGACGCTTTCTACTCACAAAGTAGATACTACTATGCTTGGTAAGGCATTTTCTGATTGCCTATAAGCTTATAACTTTGGCAATACCAATAAACATGTACATAGTTTCGAATTACGCGCAGGTATGCCCCGTTCGAGTGTCTTCGATGCCAAACTCAACGCTACCCGACATAGAAACTCTGAATGCGGCCAAAGCGTTCTTGCACGGAAACAGACGAGAGCCTTTCTTTTTGGCTGTCGGTTTTCAGAAACCACATATTCCATTGAAATACCCTAGACGATTCTTAAGTAATTGTTTCGAATTTTCATCAATTGAGTACAGTTTCTGCTATAAATATATATTCAAACAAAAGTATCAACTTGCAGAATACCATCCTTTGAAAAAATTTTCGGTGCCGAAAAATTACGAGTGGCCGTTAAACGTCAGCAGCGTTGCCTACAATCCTTGGACGGATTTACGTCGTCGAAGCGACGTCGAGAGATTGGGACTGGAGTGTCCCTGGGAGAAGATACCGCGTAATAATACAACAAATTTTGTATAAAAAAAATTAATTTTTTATACCATGGATCTTTCAATATCTCTTACATTTTCTTTATAAAAATTAATTCACTTACTATAACACTTTCATGTACAACGTGCGTTCATGCAAGAATGACATGCACTACAATATAACTGCATACAATAATTTTATAATACTTAATTTCACAGAAGACTATGGCAGACGGATTATTCAGTCTTATTATGCCGCAGTGACTTACATAGACGATCTCGTAGGAGATCTTCTGAACGAACTTGAGCGCTTACATCTTATAAACAATACTGTTGTCATTTTAACGTCTGATCATGGTAATTTGCATTTGATACATATATATATATAAAATCTTATACGATTCTTTTTGAATCGTCTTCATTTCGTCAAATGTTGTCATATAGTTAAAACTATTTTTTTTTCCCTAAACTTGCACCGTCAATACATTTTGTACTGTTTATAACATTTTATACATTTTTTAAATACAGGTTGGTCTTTGGGAGAACACGCTGAGTGGGCAAAGTACAGCAACTTTGAAGTCGCCTTGCGAGTACCACTGCTCATCTCTATTCCTAACGTAACATTTAAAATAAACGAGAAGTTTGAACCGTCGGATTATTGTCGCTTGCAAAGTATGATCGTTCAAGAACCTGTCGAATTGTTGGACATCTTTCCAACAGTAGCCGAACTTGCTGGTCTTAAGATTCCGACGTGTTCAAACGAGATATCACATTCGAAAATATCTGATCTCTGTACTGAGGGATCCTCCTTAGTTCCTTTGATCAAAGCTGCCTTGACATGCAAGGTATATAATCTTAGTTTCTCGAAATATATTTAGTATAATTCAGCTTTGTCGTATTACCTAAGTAACAATATTATATAATTTTAAACTATACATTAACTCTCGTCTAATTTGGTAACAATCTGGTAACTCGCGGAAAATAATTTAAGTAAATTTTTTCTTTTACTCCTTAGTCAGTATCATGGAAGATCGGAGCTATCAGTCAATACCCACGGCCCGGCCTACAACCATGCTGTAAGCCAAGTAGCGATGAGCCTCGTCTTTGCGAAATCAGAATCATGGGCTATACACTGCGCACGATTCGCTATCGGTACACGGCATGGGTGAGCTTCTCGCCGATAACCAAGGCACCTAATTGGCATGGGATACTTGCAGAGGAGATGTACGATCATAAAATTGATCAAGAAGAAAATATTAACGTCGCTTATTCGAACCGCTATGAAAGAGAAAAAATCGAATTGAAGCAAGCGTTGGTGGCAGGACGGGCGAAAAGATAAATCTTTACCTATGTACAACTAAAAATGCTTTTTCAATTAATAGTTTTCATACGAAGAGTCTACTCTGAACTTTCGTAATTCTTAGAAAATTATATCGTCAACTTTTGGATCCGCAATAGCCGTGGGTGAAAGTGGATTTTCTGCAGACATAGTGGATTGTTCGGAACTTTTCTCTGGTACACGTTTCTTTTGGTTTGCTTTTGATAGTTGAGACTGCTTTTCCTGCTGATATTCGAACCACGCCTGTTTTCGCTCTTCTTCGTCCAATTCCTCTTCTTCCTGCAAGCAATAAATAATTTGTATTGTACATAAGTAATTTACATATATAATCGCTTAATCTAAAAGAAAGTTTGTTCCAAATCCAATTACCTTATTTTCCAATAACGAATCGTGCTCGAAAAACTGATAAACGTAATTCTTAAACTTGAGGAAGACATCAGCAAGAACGTGATCTCTTGGCACATTGAGTATCGGTTGGTCATCCAACGTCTCTAACTTATATAACTCGGCCAGTTCGGTGTCACGATAATGACGTTCGATTTGATGTTCGTCGAGGACTCGAAGAGACAGTGAAAGCTTAGTCACTTGTCGGTTGTAAATCTTTTGTTCCATTGTACCGGCGCTTAAAAAACGGTAGATGTAACAGGGCTTACTTTGCCCGAATCTAATCAAACAAAATAAATATTATTAAAACTGTGAATATAATAAAAAGTAGATTTAAAAAAAGCTTACCTGAATACTCTAAAAATACTCTGTAGGTCATTAGACGGATTCCAGCTGGGATCAAAAATAACAACGCGGTTGGCTCCAATAAGGTTTATGCCTAAACCCCCGGCCTTCGTCGAAATCAAGAAAAGCCTTGCTCTTTTATTATTTGGATTGTTGAAAGTTTTGCACATAGAGTTCCGCTTTTCTGAATTGACAGACCCGTCCATCCTGAAATAATCCAGACCTTGTTTCCACTCGTCTTGAAAATTAAAGAGATCATCGGCGAAACCGTTTTGTTTTGGTTGCGAATCGATGTGCTTCAAAAACATTTCTATCAAGTCGAGCGTATGCAAGCATTGAGAAAATAACAATCTGAAAGTATATACGAATTAGTTAAAAGTGAAACGATCGTAGCTTCAATCAGAGTTTCTTACATTTTATCTCCTTCCTTATTGCATCTTTCTAAAATTCCGTAAAGAAAGATTAGTTTGTACGATTGAGTAAAGTCAAATACCTGATCGTCTTTAACAAACCTGGACCACCAAGAGTCTAAAATCACGCATAAAAGTTATTACAAGTTGCGTATAAAGTTTCAAAACGTCTATGTTTTTTGAGAAACTTACCTTCTTCAGCCGGTATAGGATTCTTATTTGTAAGATTTCTTGCTTTCTTGGGTTTTTTACTAGCTTTAGCTTTGAGCCGCATACTTGTTGGGTGAGCGATTAATCGTTTAATTTCATGATAATTCTTAAACAATCTGCAGTGCTTTGCATTGATCCTGTAAGGGTAGAAAACATATCGTTAATATTATTTTGCGTTTACAATATAAATCTTTATATTAACCTGGCGACGTTTTCGATGAAGAATCTGTACATCTCAATCTGCAATTCGCTTAATCGAAGCAAAATCACGTACTCCTGCTTGGGTGGTAAAAACGGCGTAAGCACCGCGTAATCGCAACGCTGAACGCAGCCTTCTAACATCCTGTGAAGAACGTGAGCTCTGTGCTTCATGAGCTTCACGTCTTTCGCCGTAGAGTTGTCGAATTGGCCATTAACTATCGGATTGCCAAACCTGTTTTGAAACTCGACTCTAGTTCCAAGAAGATTCGGCTTCACAAACTGAACCATGCAATGATCTGCAAAGAAAATATTACATTTGTCACAACTTTTCTATAAGACTTAAATATTGGTTGCAACTTTACATACATTCGCTCAAGTTATTTTGAAGTGGTGTGCCCGTAAGAATAATTCTTCTTTTCGTTCTTATATTTTGCATCCTATTAGCTACTTGAGAATCTTCATTCTTTAGTAAATGTCCTTCGTCACAGACTACGAAATCAGCACCAGGGTTCAATAAATATGACCTCATTTTTTGGCTTTGCTGGAGACTCCGTTTTTTCTGGTCAGATGTGAACGATCGAAACATGTCGTAGCTAATAACCAAGACCCCACCAAGGTCATGCCAAAACTTTAATTGGGCGATCCTACTCGACGTCTTGTTGATTCTAAATGAGTAACGTTTTATTAATCAAAATTATTTTAAATTTCGTACGTAGATTTTAATAAAAATTCAAACATACTGCGTTAAATCGTAAACACGAATTTTGTTCTCATTTTCGGCATGCTTCAACCATAAGTCAAACTCCTCCACCCAATTCAGGATAGTATTCATTGGGCACACGACCATGACAGTATTGACCCCTGTAGCTCTATTTACCAGTATTGTGTGTACCAGAGTGACAATCTGGAAAGTTTTACCTAGACCCATACAATGCGCAAGAATGCAACCAGAACCCTCTGAGCGTTTGATTTGCTCTAGAGTCTCAAAACAAGATTCCCACATAAACTTTACGCCTTCTGCTTGATGGGGTTTCAGGAACTTTACCAGACCTCTATCCACCTTTATAAGATCGACTCTTTTATCAATGTCGAAGTCTAAGATTAAGGTATCCTTTTCTTTGTTTTTTTCTGTTAATAATACTTGAAGCTAAAAAAAGCGTAGATTTAAAATTGTTGTCTTTCATTTTTAATCGCGAAATAATTATTTTTCAAATATTACTTGTTTTTTGCGTTCAGCCAGACGTTGCAGACGATTTTCTTCATCTCTGCCAGCTCGTCTTGTTCCTTCAGCCACTTCCTCATCGTCAAATAATTTACGAATGTTTCGCCGACCGGCCGGTTTACTAGGTGTAACCTCATTATTTACCACTACTTGTTCTTCACTATTATTTTTTTTAAAGAGGAATAAACAAAAAAAGGAGTTGTGATAATTAAAAAGTATAATAATAATCATGCCCAAAAAGCAATGTATAAATGAGAAGTAATGTTCCGATTTTATGTTTGGAATAAAAAGATAAAAAATAATACTAACGAATTTGTAAGATTCTCTGTTACTTGAGAAGTGGTAGACAATTGTGAGCTATCTCTAACAATTTGACAGTCATCTGAATCTGAATCATCATTTGATGAATTGTTTATGGAAGAATTATCTGATGTACCAATTGTTAATTGCGAAACGTTTAACTGATTTCTTTTGTTTCTTTTTTTCTTAATAATTATTGGCTCATGATCGCTTTCACTATCAGACCTTTAAACAAGTATAGTCATTATTTATATTTAAACACAATCGAACATATTTCAAAAAGATACTTAATTAAAATAAATACTTACTCATAATTCATAGGTATAGCATTTTTAATGGGCTCATTCTTTCCAATTTTATCAACCTCATTCAATCTAAAATTTAAAACTTTATCTTTTGTCCAACTTGGTTTTACTTTTCTGTCATCATCACCAGAAGAATTTGAATTAGGATTCTGCACAGCTGCTTTTCTTTTTTTTTCTTTCTTCTTTTCATGGCTACTATTCTCATCATTACCATTACTATCATTTTTTTCTACCTCAGAGTCTGTGCTATCATCTAAAAATAATAGGTGTGAATAATACTAACAAATAAAAATAACACCTTACTAGTTATATTTCAATGTTAAAAAAAATTCTTTTACCAGATCTTAACAACTGCTGCTTTATTCTTTCTTCATTTTGTTCAATCAATAACTTTTCCATATCTGAATTATTGTCATAAGCAAAATAATAATTGTGGGTGCTACTTTTTTTGCTATCTTCATCAGATGAAGAATAAAAGCTGCTAACTTCACTAATTGAACAGCTTGCTTTAAATTTTTTATTTTTTCTCTTTACTTTATAATTATTTGATAAAAATGGCGAAGGTGGACTACTGCTATCATTTGTACTTGATTCATCGGAGAAAAACAATCTTTTTTTTCTAGGTTTTTCAAGATCATCTAGATTGATCAACCTACAATAGAACTTATCATTACATCAAATATCTATTTTATATTTTACAAATTAATATTTATCAATTTACCTTGCAAATTCATATTCATCCATAAACTTTTTCTTTTTCATTAGAAGAGATTCTTTTTTGTACTTATTATTTTGCTGTTCTGATAAGCGTTCTAAGACCACTATACAATGTGAATTTAATTTTCTATCGGATAAAGAATTTGTGCTGTTTGATACAACTACATTACTGTTGCATACAGTTGAAGAAAAATAAGTTTCATCAGAATCAATACTTGAATTGCAACATTCATTCTTCTTTGACAATAAATCGTTGTCATGACTTTCTGAGACTATTGAGTCATCTAATATTAGTATTGATTTATTTTGAATACAAGTTGAACTAGTAGCCTCTTTTTTTTTACTTTTATTAAACAATACCAACTCGTTGAATTCTTCTCGAGAAGATTTACTTGTAAATTCTTCATCTTCATCACTATCATTTTCTTTTTTTTTTGAATTCGAATACTTTATTTCATTTACTATTTCAATATCAGACTCACTAGAATCTTCAATTTCAATGATATATTTATTATGAATAGATTTGAAACTTGGCAATGGCTCCTTTTTTTCATTGTCCTCAGAAATTGTATTCTCTGTCAAATTGGCATTTACCTTCAAACACTCCTCCAACCACTGATGGTAAGAACTTAAAAAATGGTGTCTTGCAGTATTAATATTTCCTTCTGAACTCAAAAACACAGTTAAAACCTTATCTGCTGTGTTTTTGATATCGTCTAGATTTTTTAACTCATTTTTAGCACAGCTGATAACCATCTGCATATCATTACTTATATTAGTAGTGATTCGACGCAATTCACTAGCTGTGTCTATGATGCATTGAATGTATGCTGTTTTATAAATTTCATCTAATATAACCATCATGTAAATGTATTTGCATCACACATTCTGAAATCAATATTTTATATATATAAATATTTAAAAGTCAAATTTTGTTTACTTGACATTCACATATACAAAAATAAAGTAATTCAATACAAAAAAAAATATTAATCAACACACTGCACATTACTTATGTATGAAAATATCAAAAATGTTGACCATGTCTCTGTTTTGCGGCATTTAATAGGTTATGTTTTTTGAAACTCTATATATATATATATATATATATATATATATATGATCTTTTAAACTGCGCTAAAACTGCTTCCAGCTTCGACGCATGATTAAGTCATGCGCAGAATGAACATTTTTTTAGTGTACTAAGTGTACCGATTACAACCGACGTGTTTTTCATTTTTTTTCACGTTTCTTTGTTTGCAATACAACAAAGATGTACTTAAAAAATAAAACTAGTACTTACAGGGCCTCTATATTCAATAATGATATGTAATATACCGGCTTGGAAAATTTGGCTACCTTGTAAAATAAAATACTTTTGAGAGAATTATAAAGAAATGATTTTTATTGTGGGCTTGCTCATTTCTTTTACACAAGTTTAAATACAATGTTTTTCCACGTGATACCAATAACTCCAACTTTAATTGTACATATTACAGTTTTTTTAGAGTGAAAAGTACATATATATACATATATGTGGTTTTTGTTAAAAATAATGAAAAATGTTTAACTATAAACTAAATACATATAATTTCACGATTTCCAGGATGTCCGTACAGCATAAAATAGTTTCTTCCAAAAAATTTAATCTCACTAACCACAATAATTGAAAATTAAGAAAAAATTATCCTTCAACCAGGAGCTACTTAGCTGAAAGTTTATATACATTGAAAGTAAATACTGATTAAATACAAACAAAAGTTTGCGTATACTTTCTCACTGAATTTAGTGCACTTGTAGCGCTTTTTTTCAATTCACTCGTGATATGAAGTCCAATTTTTTTTTTAATCTTTCGTAGGATACGTTAATAATTAGCAGAAGATATAAATTATATGGAAGTTTCCTACAGATAATGACATCCTCTTTTGTACTAACTTAACAGTATTCCATTATCACTTTAGCAAAACATATTTGACGCTACCTCTACTTACATAATTTAGTTACTATTTACAAAAATGACAGTATTTAATTTTAATAGGAATAAAAAATTAGCGCTAATCTCCTTTATACTCATTCTTTTTGTATATTGTTACTATTGGAAGCTGGGTCAATATTAGGTTGAGTTACTTGCTGATCATTATTAAGTATCTGCAACAAACAAAAGTTTGCGGCATAAGATTCATGGAATCATACCAGCTTGAGGATACAACGTTGTTTTTTTTTGTCAGTCAGAGTCAATCACCTCTACTTCGTCGTTGTTCCTCATTACTGGCATTTGGTTTTGTTGCGGTTGCATCGGCATTTGCATTTGTCTGGCCATGTTCGCCATTGGATTATTCATGGACAGGTGCTTCGGCGGCCGTCCTCTACCAGAATAGACTGGCATTTGATTAACGCCTGGATAATTCATTTGCGGCGTATTCATCAAATTCATTAACTGATTCTGTTGATGTATTGTTTGCTGTTGTATATTCTATAAAAAATTATATGAATAAATCAAGTGAATTTTTTCAAATAAGATCTTGAGTTTTAATTATTTACCATTGGTGGAGCACCACCCATCATATTTTGCTGCGGAATATTTTGTCCGGCTGCAAAAGGATTATTGAAAATCTGGCCAACAGCTTGTTGATCAACAAAACGGTACATATCGAATACGGCTTGTCGAGCTACCGTATCAAGATGTTCAGGTGGCAAATTAGGGTACTACAAAAAATAGTCATAATAATTCAATAATTAGTTTGATATTTAAAATAACTGATGTAAAATAAAAATAAGTATATATTTACGTCTTTTTGAATTAAAAGTTTGATGCTCTCCAGTTCTGGGAACGAGTTCAGATTCATCAATAATGGATTGAATCCCATATTGTTGCCTACATTCATCATTTGACGTTTTCCTTGTTTTTCCTCTTCATACTCTAACCAAGCCTGCTTTCTTTCCTCTTCATCCAGCTCTTCTTCTTCCTATTTAATACAACAACAAAAAAAAAAAGATATTCATTAATAAACCATAGCAGACGGTATCAAGGATATGCAATAATTATACAATACCTTATTTTCGAGCAAGGAATCGTGCTCGTGGTAATTGTAAACGGCATCCTTGTACTTCAAAAATATCTCTGCTAAGAGACGATCTTTAGGCAAGTTTAGTGTCACGGATTTACCCTCATAGGAATCGAATTGGTATAACTCAGCCAAATCGTTGTTACTGTAATGCCGTTCGATTTGTTGCTCATCTACTACTCGGCAAGCCAATGACAATTTCGTAACCTGACGATTGTAAATTTTCTCTTCCATTGTTCCGGCGGCAAGGAAACGGTACACGTAACAAGGTTTCTTTTGTCCAAATCTGTGAAGTTGTAAAAATAGTAAAGTATATAGTTTTTTATTATTTTTATTATAGTTATTTGCTACGTCAAACTACTTACCTGTATATTCGGAATATACTTTGAACATCGTGAGATGGATTCCAGCTCGCATCAAAGATTATGACTCTGTTAGCTGCTGTTAAATTTATACCTAATCCACCTGCTCTGGTGGAAATTAAGAAAAGTCTTGCGCGCGTGTTTTTGGGATTGTTAAATATTTTGCACCACGCACTGCGATTTTCGGCGGATGTTGAACCATCAAGCCTAAAATAATCCAAGCCAAGTGCCCACGTTCCAGTGTGATTATCCAAATTTTCGCCATCTCCACCATCTTGAGTTTGGTTATCAATCAAGTTTAGAAAATGTTCAATGAGAGTCAACGAGTATAAAGATTGCGAGAATACAAGCCTGTAAAAGAATATTACGTTTATTAGTAAATGCCAGAGCACGCATTTATTTTAAACAACAAATAACGTACACTTTGTCGCCAATCTGTTCACTTTCTTTTAGTATACCAAAAAGGAGACTAAGCTTCGTTGAGATGCGCAAATCCTCGAAATGCTTTTCTTCCACAAACTTAGACCACCACGCCGCTTCTTCAACGGATTCTTGAATAGGAACTTCTTCTACTGGCTCTTCTGTAAATGAAAAGTAACATTCAGTTTTAGATTCTTTTCCACATTGTACTAGATGCAGTTTAATGCAAGATGTACCTTTTGGATTTAATCTAGTACTACGAGTGGCTTTGACAGCCGGTTTCTCCTTATCCGAGTCAAGACACTCGATATCACTGTTGCTTTCACTGGAAGCAAGAGAAATTGAACTGGGTTCAGTGTCACTGCCGTCATCAATAAAGTCTTTCAAAGAACCTTCTGAATCACTAGCCTCTAAACGCTTCTTCTCGTTCGCTTTCTCAACTTTCTCTGCATTTAGACGTAACACGTAGGGGTGCGTCCAAATGCGTTGAAGCTCTTGGAAATCAGCGAATAACGACCCATTTCTCTGTCCGTATCGTCTATTAAAATAGACAAAAATATTAATTTTGAAAACGATAAAGGTAAATTTCATACAAAGATAAAAATTGAAAACCTTGCAAAATTATCTAGGTAGTGCTGATACATCTTAATCTGCACATCAGTCAGTCGTACGAAAATTACGTATTCCTGCTTAGGAGGCAAGAAAGGCGTGAGAACCGAGTAATCGAATCTCTGAACGCTGCCCTCTAACATTTTGTGTAACACATGAGCTCTTTTTTTCATGAGTTTAACGTCATATGGCGTTGAATCGTCAAATTGACCATTTGTAATGGGGTTCACAAATCTGTTCAAGAATTCTTTTTTAGTACCCAACAGGTTAGGCTTGACGAATTGAACCATACAATGATCTACAAAAAAATTATTAATATTAAAGAACATTTAATTATTAATATTAAAGAAATAAAAAATATTGAGATCGAGAATCAATTCCATACATTCTTTTAGATTGTTTTGAAGCGGAGTTCCCGTTAGAACGATTCTTCTTAAAGTTTTCACAAGTTTCATGGCTTTACTCAGAGCTGATTCTTCGTTTTTCAACAAGTGACCCTCGTCACATACGACGAGATCAGCTCCAGGATCCACGAGTGACCTCATAATAGACTCTTGCATGGCTTTTCTCATCTTTTTTCCGGTGCTGGTCAAGTTGCGGAACATTTCGTAACCAATAATTAGGACACCTCCCGTTTTTTGCCAACTCTCTAACTGATACTTTCTTTCAATATTTTTCTTCATCCTAGAAGTAGCAAATATTGTTAAATAAATGAAATAACTTTAAAGACATATGATTCTTTTCTCATTTTTACAAACTTACTTTGTCAATTCATAAATTTCAATTTCGTCTCCATCTTTCACGTGCTTTAACCAGGTCTTAAATTCGTTGACCCAATTTAATACTGTACTTAAAGGACACACAACCATCACAGTTTTTACTCCCGTCTCCTCGTGGGTGAGCAGAGTATGTGCTAAAGTGACGACTTGGAAAGTCTTACCGAGACCCATGCAGTGAGCTATAATGCAGCCTGAACCCTCGGATTTTTCAATCTGCTTCAGAGATTCAAAGCAGGCGTCCCACATGAACTTAATACCTTTGGCCTGATGAGGTTTTAGACGCTTCACTAGTTCTTCATGCACAACGACAAGTTCTTGTTTCGTTTCTTCGTCGAAATCTAGCACCAACTTGTCGACTTTAGCTTCTCCTGCCAGCCTAGCGTCGTACATCTCATTGAACTACCGAATAAATGTTTCATTGTTAGACTTCAAAAGTATATTCACTATTAAAAAATAATGATACTAACCAATTTTTGTCGTTCAGCGATACGCTTGAGACGCTCCTCTTCATCTTGCGCAGCCTTCTTCGTGTCATCGGCAACGTGTTTATCTTTTAAGACCTTACGAATATTTTTTCTACCTTTGTTCGGAGAGTCCTGATCTTCGCTGTCACTATCAGTAGCAACTTTTTTGATTCGTTTTCTCTTTGACTTTGGCCTGGAAAAAAATTATAATTGTGAGGTAGTCGTAACAAATTAATTGTTTGTAATAAAAAAAAACTTACTTTTTTTCACTAGAGGAAGTATCCGAGTCAGATGATTTTTGACGGCGCTTTCGACCTTTCTTCTTTTTCTCCTCTTTCTCTTCTTGCTCTTCCTTTTCTTCGTCGGATTCCATCTCTTCGTTTGAATCAGCATCACTCGAATTTATCCTTGCTTCTGAATCAGAGTCCAAAATTCTTCTCTTTTTTCGTTGAGACTTCTTCTTAACGGGGGTTTTGATAGGAGATACTTCTAAGATAGCGACTTCGTCGTTGCTGTAATATGACAAAATATATAAATTGAAGGCTTTTCTATGATTTTACAACACTCACTAATATTTATTTACTTTTCATCGACATCCATGTGTTCTTCCTTGTTCTTCATCTCCTTCGCCTTTTTCTTTTCCTGAGACTTGGAAAACTTCTCTTCTTCGGATTCTGTATCAGTCACTTTGAAATGTAGGACATCATCATCTTTCCAAGCACTCTTGTTTTTCTTTTCTTCACCGTCATCCGATTTATTACTTTCGTTTTCACTTTTTCCGTTCTCGCTTTTATCTTCTGACAATTCCACTGGCTTATCCTTAGATGATTTCTTCCCTTTCACCTTTTTCGATTTCTTAGAATCTTTCTCCTCTACTTCCTCATCACTTCCTTTATCTAAAATTTCATATAATTCAGCATTTCATTGCAAAAAGAAAAATGTGCACTCTATTGGAACAATCACGCTTTAAGAAGTCTTGGAATGTGATAACGCTAAACTAAATCATGTTTTAAAGTATCAAAGTCAATCATCTTACCGTCACTCGAGCTTGATTCGCTTTTTAGTAGAGCCTCTTTTGCTTTGTTTTCAACCTCCATAACTATGTCGTCCTCAACTAGGGCAACGTCGTCAATCAGTACCGCAGCTTCATTACTCCCCGTGTTATTGAGCTCATCCGCTGCGATGTCTTCGTCCGAGCCGATTTCGTTTTTAACATCGCTTAAATGATCTTTCAACGACTTTTTCTCGCCCTTACCACTTTTCTTTTTCTTTTCCTTGCCGTTGCTCGTCTCTGATAGTTGTGACGATTCTACATCGCTCAGATTCTTCTTGCTGGACTTCTTTTTGCTGCCTTCAAGACTGTCCAGATTCGTCATGCTGAAATGGGTTTTGAACAATTGTTTACAACGCAAAAAATAATATGTTAGGTTTTATGCATAATTAGTTTATTCGTTGGTTTCGCTAAATAAAGTATTCTTACAATGCAATGATTTTTTTTTTTTTTTATTATTATCTCACTGTCTGTTTTACTGATATCGGAATTGTTTAATCCACATTTTTTCATATTATTATCATGTAATATAGAGTGCGTGTATAAAGTGTTTTACAAACAAAAAAGTGTTATAACAAATTGTGTGAGTTTTTAAAAACATAATTAAATTTCGTACAAAAAACAAAACGAAAATCATAAAAATCAAAAATAATCAGCAAGGGAGACAAACATAGCAAAGATTTATTTCATCAAAAGATGTTAATAATAGCTTTTGTGAATTAAAGCTTCATTTAAAAGATCACATCAAAAAATATAAAAAAAATGTTTTTTTTCTCAATTTGCATTTACAAGAATTTCGTAGAGTTTTAGTCTGGGTACCTTTTAAACTTTTTATTCGCAACATATTTCTTGGACCTATCCAAAGCCTTCGCGTGCTTTTTGAGAACGCTATTCGACAATCTTTCCAGCGCGACTCGACACTGCATGCGCAGTTTCTTGTCGGCTTTGTAGTGCCGATTTTTCCGCAGGTTGAACGCTAGTTTGCGTCGCTTGCTGAGCGGTGACGCTAACAGATCCGTCTCATCGTCCGAACTGTAATCATCTCGACGCGACGCGGAGTTGCGGCGCTTTTCCACGTCTTGCTTCTCCTCGGCCGCAGAATCCGACGACGACGCAGATGACAAGCTAGCGGAAGAAATGGATTTGGATTTAGTTTTCGTTAAGCATAATCGGTTAGTTTTGTTCAATGATTTATTCGTGGAGTCTGCATCTTTTCTGCTTTCCTTCTTCTTGTGTTCCTCAAATTTTTTCTTGGCCAGCTGTTTTTTCTTCTTGACGAGATCGATTGTTCCTCCGATAACAGTGCTACAGGTGCTGTTTACCGATATTTCCGAATCGGCGTAAATCGCTGCATTGCTTTCGTCGTTTTGTTCGGTATTGGAAAAGTTAGGTACAGAGAAAACACTGCTGTCAGAATCACTGCAGTCAGCGAGCAGATTCTTCAGAGCTACACTTTCCAATTCGTGAACTGTAGCGGCCGGAGGAGTCGGCAGTTGACTGATCGATATTTCGGACAGGTCCATGAGCTGCTGTTCTGCCAGTTTGTCAGACTCTTTTGGCTCATCTTCTTTATTCTTCGACGCATCTTCATGATCCTTTGACTCATCTTCATGATCCTTTGGTTCACTTTCATGACCCTTTGGCTCGCCTTTGTGATCCTTTGGCTCACCTTCATGATCCTTTGGCTCACCTTCATGACCGTTTTGCTCGCCTTCATCACCCTTTGGCTCGCCTTCATCACCCTTTGGCTCGCTTTCATGATTCTTTGGCTCACATTCATCATTATTTGGTTTATCTTCATTAGCAGTTGTCTTTTCTACATCCTTGGGTTCTTTTTCGTGAACTTTATTGTTTCTTAACTCCTTAGATTTTATATCTTCAGCTGCTTCATCTGTCGTCTCGAAAATATCTGTTTTCTCATTCTCTGCAATGGTTGCTTCATCAATGTCCATTGGAATAGTAACATTCTTTGCTTTGTTAGCTAGTAGCATAGTTTTTCTGAGAGATCTGTGGCTCGCGCTTAGAATCGGCGACTTCACTGGTGTATTTGCGACTTCCGAGGCAGTCGACTCAAACAAATCTACAGAACATGCGGAATTCGATCGACTCAACCTATCTTGCTTCCCCGTGGTTTCCATTAATGGGTCTTCTTCCACGTTAATTTCAAGGGCTGATTCCTCCCCACTGACTTCAACTTCAGTGACTTTGCTTTCTACCTTATCTTGAATTTTTAATGCACTCTTGTCTTTTTTACTTAAACGAGTTTCATCGCCAGAAAAGATTTCATCACTATCGCAGTCTGAAACTTCATCTGATGACAATTTGCAATTCCTTACTGATTTAATAGCTGATGCCACTGGCTTCTTGCTGCTGAAGTTATCCAGCCATGATTTATATTTATCTGCAAAAAAACTTTCACTTTCCTTCACTTTTTCATGCATATTATCATGCACACGTAATATTTTATGTGCAAAGAATTTGGCATCTCTGAGTACATTGATTTTCTTCTTAAGAAGATAATCACTTATACGTCCTAATTCTTCTTTGAATTCATCAACAATTTTTTGTACTTTATCGATTCCTTCGATCGTGTGGTGTTTTAACGAAATTTCTTCTTTTGTTTCAACCTTTATTAATTCATCGTCTGATTTACTTGGCGTGGTAATGTGAGAATAATCTTCTATCATGTGTTGTCTAAGACTAAGTCGAGTTTTAGATGGTTTCTTATTTTTAGTCTCCTTAAACTCTTTGCTTGAATCTGAATCAGATTGACTTTTATCTTTGACAGATTTTCTTTTTACAATTTTCTTATCTACTTTAAAAGTTGACTTAGGTTCGTCAGATTGGATTTTCCGTTTTTTACCACTATCGCGTTTTTTACCGTTTAATTTAAACTCAGGCGATGAATTTAATTTTCTGTTTTTTAACTTTTTGGAGCTGACACTGGTTTTTGATACTTTAGATATTTTTAAATCTTCAGAACTGGAATCTGAAGATACCGATAAAGGACTGGAAGAGTCTTTTCTGGATTTCTTCTTGGTAACACCAATAGGTAGTGATGGGAGTATGAGTCTGCTGCTTCTCTGTTTTTTCAGTTCCGTATCACTGCTGTTCTCTTCATCATCATTATCACACAACTTACTTAACACTTTTTGAATTTTTTTCTGTTTCTGCAGTCTTTCGCGCTGTACACCTGATATTCTCCTCATTTCAGGTGCCTCAGCATCATCATCATCGCTAACCTCATCACTACTACTTTCATTCCAGTCTTTTCCTTTAGTCCTTCTGAAACAAAGTATCAATGTCCATGATACTTTACTTGCTTGCAAATACCACTCAGACGTTTTTTTGCAATCATGCATATTTTCTACTCGCTCTTCAAAGAGAGCACAATCTTGTTTCAGTAACTTTTTCATATCTTCACATGTGTCTTATAGACACACCGTTCCTGACGAAGAAGACAGTTCACGTTTTTTCTAGATTTTACCTTAATAATGTTAATGTGTTCACAAATAGAGCACATGATTTTCGTATCTTGATGAGTTAATGTGAATTTAATTCTAGGTTCTATGTTAATGTGCTATGACAACCATTTTATTTATTTTTTTTCAAAAAATTAAAAAATAAATATCTTTTAAAAACTACACACAATTACTCAAAAAGCGGAAGATAATATGCATGAAACGACATTAGGATAAGAAAAAATAATAAATAAATACAACCAACTGTTGAGTATGTCAAATAAAGTATTAAAAATACAAAAATTAATAAAAAAAAAATTAACTCATGCAAAATGATATGTAAATTAATTTACAAAGATGTTTAAGTTTATGATTTTAACTGTACAAATCCTATCAATATAAAGCAAGAGTTAGTTCTATTTTTCAACTTTACCTAACATATCATGTTTACATGTTAGTAATCTGTATCTATGACAATAATAAGAGAATGTCGAGTCAAAGAATTAATTTAATATTAAATAACAAAAAACAATTTATTCACCTATTCTTCGTAGCCATGGTTGTTTGAATGAAATATCTTTCTCTTGCAACAAAAGATCCTTGTTAAGGCTTGAAAGACAAAATACAAGTTTTTAGTTGTTGCACGCATTGCAATTTCAGATCTTAACAATTGTCTGCATACTCACCTTCCTTAACTACTCGCAGTACTAATAACTAGACCAGTGTGGTTGACAAACCAGCGCTTGATGCAAAAAACCTTCGACCTGACAAAATCTAATTGCATCCTTGTAAAACAGTGCACATATCTATCTAAAAAAAAACAAAAAAAAAAATTAACGAAAAGTTAATCAACAATTTGTATCTAAATCGATTCAAAACGTGACGATTACGATCAATTCTGCGACACAAGCATAAAAAAACAAAAAAAAACTCGAAACTTACCTAGTCTACGAATTCTAGAAGACGACAAGAACCAGACTCGAGACTGCAACCCGATGATAGCGAAGCGCACAGCGAATAGCGGAGCCTGAAAGACGAAGCTTGATAAATAATTCCGCGTGAAGCACGCCTCGACGGCGGCGGCGACCCCAGCCCCCGTCGAAAGATGCAAGCTCCTGCGATCGATCCCCCGGCTGGCTAGACATCGCAATCAAAACACACATGAAACTCCTAAAAATCATGTCTACACACACCTACGACGCACGTCTCCCTCTCTCTCTCTCTAGTTCGGAGAAAAAAAAGTATGACAGAGTAGATAGACGAAGAAACCGCCCACAGGAGGACACGAATCCACTATACTCACCGAAGACAACGTGAAAGCAGACAAAGCGACGGAGTCGAGGATTCTGGCGGGTCCATGCACGCTCGCTCTCACGCCGATAACCAAAAAGTCGGACCGCGAGTTTTTGCGAGCAAGGGGGAGATAAGCAGCAGCAGCTACGTTACTATGTATGCAATCCCTCCTCCTCTCTCTCTCTCGCGCGCCGCCCCTGCTTATGCTAGGTAGGTTCGGTTCGCGATGCACAGTACAAGCCGCGAATGCCGCGATGGAATGAGAAATTTAGAGAGAAAGAGAGAGAGAGAGATGCGCACGCACGTTTTGTTTTTTTCTTTTGGCGGCGAGCAGCGCGCGGGACCGGTCGACACTCGCATCAGTACCTAATTAGAAGTACGACTAACGACACTACTCCGAGGATGAATGCTCGCTGAATATAGATATACGAGAATATTGGAAGCTTACCCCGTTACTTCCTGGTTCGTGTCGCGTCCTCGCTCAAGAGCGAATGCGTCGGCGGCAGCGACGGCGAGCGGGCTATCCTTGGCACCGTTGGCTAGAGAGAGACCATACAGACCACGTCAAGGCTGATATTGGACAGGGAAACACATACGCACGCACACTAGACACTACAGAGTCCTATACAGTCTACAGAGTACAGACGGATGCACACCGCGGATGCGCATGCGCGACTTTTGCGCCTTTTTTCGAGATCGCGCGAGTCTTTGATATCACACCAATTGTTATTATTGCGCACAGTCCTATACAGTCATAGACGATATGCAAAACGACGATTATCTATAGCTACGCGTCGCTCGGTATCTGAACTCGTGGATCGCGACGCGATCAGCCAAGATTCGAGAGCCGGACTACACTGCGTGTGCGAGCGAGAAGATCTGAGAGGATCGTCGAGGCGCAGAGGGCGAGGCGCATGCGCTGGAGGAGGCAGCGAAAAAATGAAATGCTTTGTTACGCCGACGACGAAAGAGTTGGCTTTCCCGCTTGCGATTTGTTGAATTTTGAGAGAGCGCGCTTGTCGTTTTGAAAATTCACGATCGGTTTCGAGGATCGGCCAATTTTTCGGCCCTTCTGGAGAGGGTTTTCGCATCAAGTTTCGTTGGGGGAGGCTAAGGCTGAGGCGCTGGGGAAGTTTGCGTTTTTTTTAATCGTATGTCGCGAAATCGAGTTTGTTTAAAGGAAATTTCCGCGCGATTCGATCGGTTTTTCGAAAGAATGAATATTGGGCTAGCATTCGGGATTGTTCATTTATTTTTAGAGAAGAAATCGAGGTTACGGGGTTGTAAAAAAATGAAGGAGCTATGGGAAGGAAATTGTAGCGCGTTTTGTGTACAGTTTGACGAACCGCTACGGGAATCGTTGTTATTGTTGGTGAGCTACAGTTGTTGACGCGAAAATGTTCTTTATAGGCCTTGTAATTCCTCTAACGTTACTGCTCCAAAATGGCTTATTATTGATCTGCGTTGCGTGGAAAAATCAGCATCGGTATAGGTATATAGTATGCGATTGAAGTTGAAATAGTGGTTTTCTTGCAACCTGACGATCATCGTAGATATAATGATCTTGTTTGTAAATAAATAGTGTATAATAATTTATATATTCTTGACAAGTTTTTTTAAATAAAATGTGACTGAACAATTTCAATATGTTACTTTACATTACTATGAAGTTCTTTTTCTCAGTTTATGATTTAAATACAATGTATTTGTTCTTTCAAAATAATCATGTTAAAAAAATTAATTAAGTAGTTTAAAAAAATAATCATGTAAGGAAAATAATGCGATATATCTGAGTGTTTTTAAATTTTTTGTATATTTGTACATTAGCTTCAGAGTTTTATCATAATTTACATCTTGCTTTCAATGGCTAATCGATTGTTTATACACTTGCAATCAATAAAGTAAATAATACTTTCCTGATTAGTTGACAAAGAATGTAGAAATGTGATTGACAAAATCACCTCCGATAACAAAAAGCTAATATATGAGTACTTTATTATAATTGACGAGCAGAGGTGAATGAAAGTATATAGAGTAACTTTTTAAATTTTATTTATCGAAATACTAATAATCTATAATATAGAAAAATGAGGTGACAATTCAGGCTTATCTCTTATTATTAGAAATATAAGAATATTTGAATGATTAGAGTTTCTTTCAGCTGTTTGGTCATCATCATTACGCAAATAATCCTTAGTGCACTTAGCCTCTTCCCCGACCAGTTTGAGGTGCACTCGTTTGGTTTTGCTGATTGAGCCATGGTGCGCTACCTGTGCCTCTGCCTCGTTGATTCTGACCTCGACCTCTGCCTCTCGCTGAAACAATAAATCAGATGAGCAAGCAATTCTTTCTCATAATTCTAGTAAATTCAAGCATTGCATCATACCTTGTGCTCGCAGAATGGCAGACTTTCCTCTGCCTGCTGTCCCGGAGCCCTTCCCACCAGGTCTCTTAAACATCGGTGCATTTTTCAACATATCTGGTAGTATTAGAAATCTGATTTTCGATCCTCTGATGTAAACATTCTCCAACTGTGCAACACGACCGTCTCTGTAGGTGACCGTGATGTTTTGCATCTGACAGTTCATATTATCTTCGGCTTCTATGAGCTTGCCTCGGTACACCTCGCCGGTATTCGTCTCGCAGGTTATGATGTGACCCTCCGCTTCGTGCAGCACCTTTATTGGCACGCCTATCGACATTTTTGACTGATTTGTACGTTTGTTGTCTCGAGAAAAATAGGCTGATCACTTCTGTACTGCGTTAGCTTGATAAGTCTTGAACAAATCGCTTTTTGCGTCGAATAAAAAAATTATTTACTCGAGGGACGCGCGCAATTATTGTTGTCCTGTACTCATGGCTGATATGTTGGCTTTTTTCTCTTTTCGGAGCAAAACTAGTGTAGTGTAGCGCCGCTTTAACTCGGCGTATATATCTATATCTGCCAAACAACATGTACCTACATAGATATAGAAAAAATGTTGAAAAATGAGCGTGCTACACTAGTGTTGAGGAAACGCAGCTACTGGCGCGCTGCGCTTGCGCATCGCAGGTTTTTAAAAACCATCGATCGATAAGTTAGAAAGCTCATTGAATTTTCGATTGGCTGCTGACGGTAGCGTAAATAATTAAAACTGCACATCTATATTTTTTTTTTGTTACATGAAATTTACAAAAATAGTGTTTGATAACACTGTAAGTACATACCTACATACAAATTTGATTAAATTAAAAAATTTCTTGAAAATTGATGGTAAAACCATGTACATGTAGCGACCTCAAGCGACGACTTATTAACAGCTGGACGTTCTTCTACAGATTTGGTGGTATATGATTCGCGTTGGCGCGCGCCTTGCTGCTCTTTCCGGTTTGAGTCGTCGACCCGTGCAGACGCACTGCTGCAGACATGACGTGAGTACAATTTTTATCTGTTAATTTTGCAACGATCGGCTAACAAATTGTTGCATTTTTGGAGAATAAAGATTCTGCCGATGTTAATAAATTGTATGCTCATGATATTTTCGGGGTCTTTGAGAATAAACGGTGTTTAGAGGGTTTCATTATTGTTATTTCCATATTGTTCTAGTCTAGTTGTTTGAAAGGATATTTGTTCATAAAAAACTCTTTGTAGACTTTGTAATATATTTGTTCTAGTATTATATTAGTGTACAATTCTATATTGTTATGGGATAATGGTTTTTAAGACATGCTCTTCGAACATGCTGATATGTAGAGGTTAGGATATTCGAACGTTCTCAAGCGCGAGTTGGAATTGTTTGACTTTCGTATACCTGACGTATATATTAATTAATTTCTTCGTTGTTGATTCTAGGTCGAAAGTTTCGCGTGACACTCTGTACGAGTGCGTCAACGCCACAATCACTGGCGCTCAAGAAAAGAAGAGGAAGTTTCTGGAAACTGTGGAACTCCAAATTGGTCTGAAGAATTATGATCCCCAGAAGGACAAGCGTTTCTCAGGCACCGTCAAGTACGTTCTTACCTGCTTCGGAGTCCTCTTTTTGGTTTAAATGTATCGATACTCAATTTTGTTGATTTATAATTTGATAAGATATCAAAAAGGGGTACTCCGTATGTCAGGAAGCTAGGCTCTGCTTAGCGGACCTGCACCCAGGGTCTTAAATAAATTGGGGAGGTATTATACCGCAAAATTTTTTTTCGAATGACAGGGTCACAACCCTAGCTGTGATCCTGCTGGTAAGTCATTTTGGGCATACCTTCATGAAGTTGGGTCAGTAAAGAATGTTTTTAAGCAAAGTAAAAATTGTTAAGTAATTATCGTTATTGGCTGTGAAACAAATTTTATTGACTTTACTTTGAAAAGATATTTATGGCTATTGTCATGAATTATTTTGTAAAGCAACATTACTTTCTATATATTAGCTCAATGATGGTTTATATTGCATGTATTAACAGATAATATGTGTTGACATCATTTATTACTGAGAGTTACTGCATAGTCAAGTAATGAAACTGTGATCATTTGCTGGTATATGTGAATAAAAATTTAATTTTAATTTTTCAGGCTAAAGAACATTCCTCGTCCAAAGATGCAAGTCTGTATTCTTGGAGACCAGCAGCATTGTGATGAAGCCAAAGCTAACAATGTTCCTTTCATGGATGCTGAGGCTCTTAAGAAGCTTAACAAGAACAAGAAACTTGTTAAGAAACTAGGTTGGTTTACTTATACGGCCTACTTATCTAAAACAAAAGAAAAAAGATTATGCATTACATTGATCCTTCCTGAAAGCACCTGCTCTATGCATTTACCTTGTAGTGAAGGTCGTCTATGGAAGGAGATTAAATTCTTCACTAGGTGTGGTCAATGTGCCCATCATGTTGTACCTCAATCCGTGTTGAGACAAAATTAATAAATTTGAACAACATTCTTAAAAATTAAGTTTATAAAAGTACTGTACTAATGCTTTTTGTTTTGGAAATTACAGCTAAGAAATACGACGCTTTTCTGGCTAGTGAATCTTTGATCAAGCAGATCCCCCGTCTGTTGGGTCCCGGTCTTAACAAAGCCGGTAAATTCCCTGGTCTTCTCTCCCACCAGGAGTCCATGATTGGAAAGATTGACGAAGTCAAGGCCACCATCAAGTTCCAAATGAAGAAGGTACGTTTCTTGATGATTATTTTTAAAACCTAGCCGTTCTTTTGTATCTTTCGAACGTATACTAAACGATATTTTCCATTCCAGGTATTGTGTCTCTCGGTCGCCGTAGGACACGTCGACATGACCCCAGATGAACTCGTTCAGAACGTCCATCTGTCGATCAACTTCCTCGTCTCGCTTCTGAAGAAGCACTGGCAGAACGTCCGATCCCTTCACATCAAGTCATCCATGGGAACGCCCCAGAGGCTGTACTAAACATCTTTTATTTTGTTTTCGACTTTAATACCGTTTACAGAATAATAAAGCAACACCATCAGCTTTTTAAATATTTTGTTTTTACTAGGAATCTTCCTAACCCCTATTCATTTCTTAATATTATATGAAGATATTCAAATTAACAGAAATGTGTAATATTGAACAAAGAGTTATTTGGATACTAAATTGGTTAGTATTTCAGTATTTAATCATTCCTAATATTCTGTTGATAAATAGCCAAAAATAATTCGTTGCCAAGAAATCGCGGCGAATCCTAATCGCGACTGTTCGACGAATTAGTTACACAATGGTCAAAGTGCAAGAATAGATCTATTTTTAACGGATAAATTTTGACATTAAAAAAACAACAGATAATGAAACGAAATCACGTATTAATTATTATTCAGCACAACAAGTGTTCATTATTTAACGCGATAAAGATCGGGAGCAATAAATCACTTGGAAAATTGAAACGAATTTAATAAGAAAAATAGTCGTTGTTATCAGCGACAATTGTTGTTTTATTGGTATAAGTGACAAGATAAGACTCTAAATATTCCTATTAGCACAACCTACCGAGTCACATTTGATAATTTCATAAAAGCTGTAATTATTTGCAACAAAATAAATTCAAAAAACTTCGTCCGCTTCCTCTCTATGATTCATGCTTAATAGACGCAATCAGCTAACTTTAAAAATATGCCATTATATGCCGCCGTTATCTCAAGCCTGCGGCGCGCTCCGAAACTTGAAAATAAAAAGCGACAGTAGCGCATCTGTAAAACAGTATAGCTATTTCCAGCAAAACGTATCCTGCGCTTTATTAATCGCTCGTCGCACTCGCCTCAATCAAGCTCATCATCTCGAGAATATCTCATGTTATGGCTGCACGCGTTCTACTTCGGTCGCACGCCCATGATACGAAACATCTCAGTTCTATCCCATATAAGTGGCAGCGCGAGATATAAACAAAGGCAAAAAAGCTACCACCCGCATAAGAGAGCATCATCCTCTCTCTCTCTCCTTCTATTTCGAGAGAGGATGCGCCTGCGCTCGGAAAACCTACTGATGCATGCAGGCGCGTATCTGGCACTGCTGCACTCCATGGGGATGCCATCTGTGCACTTGAGAGAGAGAGAGGAGAGGGAGAGAGAGAGAGAGGAAGAGGAAGCGCGTCGTTTCTCTCGAGATCCCTTTGTGGGGGTTCTGAGTTCTCTCTCCTCCTTTTTCCGCCCTTTCTTCGTCGTACAGTATTATAGGTATATATACACGAGTACTACAGTCCACTCCTCTCGTTCGCTCTTCTCTCTGTATAGTACACAGTGCACGCACTGTATAGTGTTATGGTGGAGGAGAGGAGCAAAGCAAAGCCTCCATCAAGAGAGAGCGGAGGAGTAAGTATATAGGCTCAGTTTTGCAGCGTAGCCTCGCACGTTCGGACGCGGAGAGTCTCTCGCAGGCATACATAACGAATGCAGAGTGCCGAGCGCGCAACAAGTAGCCCCCCCCTTATATTGTGTGCGTGCGTGTTTTACACTCGCACCGATTACTCATCGGCTTTCCAGGTAAATAAAGTCTTTCTCGATTCTCTCTCCGATTATCGCCTCGATTATTTTGTCCGCGTATACTTTTGTGGCTCTCCTTTCTCTTCGTGATGCTGCACACGCATCTTCGTTCGCTGGATGGCCTGCGATGCTGCAGCCTCTCTCTCTCTCTCTCCTCTCGATCCTCCGTATACTTACAGCATCTATATATGCATACGCGCGTTACACTGTGTGGCGGAGCTAGCTGTACTACTGGGACCCACTCGGAGGACTTTTCCGAGGGCACGCATCGATCGTTGCAAAAATAAACAATTCGCCTCACGCATGCAATCCCCGAACTCGTTCTCATTGTCGTCTATATATCCTCGCTGCCGCCGCCAAGCGTCGCATACAAACAAGGCGCCGTCGCTATTTTTCCCCTGATGTGTTGTATGCTTAATTAATAAGCGCGTCCGTATACTTACTTACTCACGCATGTATTACACTCACTCTCGGCTGACAATCGGCGAGTGTCAGTCCTCTCTCTCTCTCTCTCTCTCCCTCGAGTTTGTCGCGCGGCTTATCAGTGATATCTGCGCTTACGGCCGAAGCAGGAAGTCGGCCGCCAGTAAGTGCTCCGCTCCGCCGCGAGACGGACCAGTTTCATTCTTCTCGCTCGTACTTACTTACTTATACACTTGGTGTTGTGATTGCGTATATACACGTACACACAAGTATTTCGGACTCTAATATAAGACACGGCACCTATTTGTTTATCTCGAGGGCGGCGAATATTTCGCGCGATAACAAAACGGCTCTGGGTGTCATAAAAATACCAAAGATCGGCTGTTGTGTCTTATAATACAGACTTATCTCGAGGAAAAAAACTATGCCGAGTCACATATATAATGTACAGTGGTTTTTCGTGCTAGCCAGTGATCGTTGACTCCTCTTCTTTGCCACTGCGACTTACTGCTGCTGCTGCTGCTGCTGCTGCTGCTTCGTCTTCTTTTGTTGTGTACTTGAATATACATATCGCGCGCTCTCACTTGCGCTTTTTATCGGTATCAATGTTATGCGCGCGATGAGAAGCGCAAGGCCGACCGCTACTGCCGAATCTCCGTGAGTATAATATACATAACATGCCAATAGTGGATTAAAATACCGCACGTGTGTGTCTCTTCGCGTATATGACAATGAACGCGTATACTTACTTTAAACGGCCGATGCATAATTCAGTTTCGCTTTAAATGCTCTTTCGATTTCGTTCGCGAATGTCATTTCACCGCGCGCGCGCGCGCGCTTACGTACGAGGAAACCTTTGCCGATTTTCCAAGCATTAATTGACTCTTTTTTTTTTTTTTTTTAAGGAACTTACGTATGTATCATTTGCATAGCTTTCACTTTTATCGTCATCGAATTGCTCCAAAACATTTACACCTGTTCTCTACACTCGATCGGTCAGTGCAAGCGGTATTTGCGTGGGTTCCCTACTGTATCGCTGATTATGACGCGGAGAGAGTGCATTTTTCCGTCGCGCAACGACCCATACCACGGCCGCTGTCGATCTAAAAGGCTCGGAATTCCTGATAGCGCGTATCACGCAATGTTATTATCAGAGTCCGAGGATCGATTCGCGACAGAGGCATATCCGTCACGTATAAGGCTCGCGACGATATTCACTGCATGACTACCTATATACTACTGTTCTGGAGCATCGAAATATTCCCGAGTTTTTTAATTGTTCATTTGTTTATCTCCTCTAATTTGGCTTTCAGTTCGCCAGTAGATCAGCAAAGATCTCACGTTTTTTTTCAGTTATGCTGCTGTCACTCGATGGGTTTATGGCATTTTTTTTCATTTATTCTGTTGCAGAATTCAAATTGAATGACAGAATGATTCCAAGGAAACGACTGCAGGTACTCCTGTACATATTGCAGATATTCTATGTGTTTGGTGATGGAGACCCAGGAAGTGATGGTTTGCTGGTCAAAGATCTGCCAAATAATGTTATTGACGAGCCTGCTTATACAACGACGCCGCCTGTACTGATTGCTTCTATCGATGACGATAAATCGCTAAATATCTCTCAGAAGATTTATAACAGTTCGGATTATGGACAAAAGGAGGAGGACAGCGTTGATACTCACGAAAATGTCATTGTAACTGACAAACCGGATCTCTCTAATTCTAGTAATATTTTTCACTTTATTTCTTGGGGATAAAACGATCCGAGCTTTAAATACTGATTTACATTTTGAATTTACAGATAGAATAACAAATATTGAAAGAATTGAAGTAACTAGAGGACCAACTTCTTTGAATGTGTCATGGATTACTTCTGGTGGCAATGCTGAAGAATATGAGATAAAAGTTTGGACCTCAGAGGAAGAGTTAGGTACTTATAAGTCAAACAGGTCAGAGTACTCAATAACAGGATTAGAACCCTGTCGGGAGTACAGAATAGGTGTGACTGCTATTCCAATAAACGAGAATAATCCAGAATTTATTAATACTACAACAGAGTTTGAAGGTAAAAAACTCAAGATATTAAATTTTTGTTTATCTGGAACATATTATGAAGAAATACATTTTTTTTTAGAACCTGGACCAGTAAGAAACGTAAATATAACGTTGCAAGAGCCCTTTTCATTAGCAGTAAAATGGGACCTGCCTCAAAATGCAAACAGATGCATACAAGAGTACAAAATCATTGCTGATACTGTAAATGTCCATAACAGGCATACTGTGACTGATTATACAACTGAGACTAAGTTTGTTTTTGAAAATTTACGATCCTGTCTCAAATATTGGGTATCAGTGTCTGTGATTGATATAACAAACAAAACTTCATCCACAACAAATCCAATAGAATCTGTTTTGCCCATTTATCCAAAAGGTGAGCTTCGACATCCTTTTATATTTTAACACATGATTTATCACTGTTCATCTAATTCCATCGTTTTCTATAATGACAGTGGCTCCTGCACCCTGGCTTAACATATCCGATGTTAGAACTATCAACACCACAAAGGAATCAATAACCTTGATTTGGGACGTGAAAAATAAAGAGGACAACTGTACTTTGAAAAAAGTGATTAGCACCTGCCATTATAATTACACTAATGGCAGTGGTGTCAGCGTAATAACCAATGGAACAACCGAAATTGAGATAACCGACAGATTAATAGATAACGTCACTTTGACTATTAAGAATCTTAGTCCTTATAGTCACTACGCGTGCACTGCTTACTCTATCAATGAAAAAGGTGACAGTCCGTTGAGCGAACCCGTTCACGTTCAAACCAGCGAGGATAGACCATCAGCGCCGGAAAATTTTCAAACACTTAGTAGAGAAAACTCAAAACTTTGGTTTAAATGGGATCCACCGAGGTATAGGCCAGGAAAGTTACTAGGCTACAGAATAAACTTTACTTGGGTCCCTTGCTCGCCGGTACCTGACGGTTGCACATTAATGAGAGAACTCGTTGTTGATAACATTGATTCAACACTGACTAAATACAGTTTGACGAAAGAAGAAAGTTATTCTCAGTATACTGCGAGGATAGAAGCCAAAACTGGCGGTGGCTGGAGTCCAAGTGTGGAGATCAAATTCGACAGCACAATAGGAGGGGGTTAGTATTTACATTTACTCCGACTCGTGATTTCTGCAGAATAAGAATTGTTTGTAGAGATTCTAAAATATTTCACTATGATTTTTTTAGTACCTGATAAAGTAACCAATCTGACAGTCACAACCAAGCGTCGAGACGACGATCCAAATGCTCTGGATACAGAACTAAGTTGGGGTTTACCTTGTTCTCTGAAAGGAATCCTACGTCGCTTTAATGTTTCCGTTTATGGTACGAGACCGGGTTTAGAGAATCACAATATAACGACGGAGGTAAACGTGACGGATGACTTCGACAAGAACGAGATATTTGTCTTGGATTTGGGTGAACTGAGACCCCTTTATACCTACAAATTCGAAGTATTCGCTGAGCTGCATGGCTCGACTGGTTCTGGGGAAATCGCTGATCTTGAATATAAATATCCCGCTGGAAGTAAGTTTGCCTTTTGATGAATAAATATTTTTCATAAATTTCGGATACGATTGTAATTGATGTTTGCGCAGTCCCACCGCAACCGGAGACGGAATACATCAAGTCCATTACGTTGGATCCGCATAAAGCTCGACGAACGACTACTTCCGCAGCAATTCTATTGCCTCTCTTTCCTGACGCAAACGGAGACATCAAGTACTACGCAATCATGGTATCGGGCGTTCCTTTCGATAATTCGTCGTCGTCTGGGCGATTCAACATACAGGCCGAAAGGTGGCCGAATGTTTCGTCCTGGGAGGAAGCGATGGAAAAAGACTTTCAGATACCTTATCAAGCTACAGAACCACTTTGGAATCCCTTTCGTAAGTATTTAAAAACAGTTAATATAATATAAATAACGCAACGATAGATTGCTCTCTTTTTACACAATATATCAAACAAAATAACTCAAATCGTCGAGAAAACGATAGAACGCCTTATCGATAAGTATTGATTCATACGTGTATTACTTTTATGACAATCATTATTCATTTCGTGGAGGCTCCGACCTTTATCACAACCGCTAATCCCGGCAGTGTCTTTTTTCAAGATATATAATTAACAATCACCGTCTTACATAATACTCGCAGCTATGCGCGTCAATCCCCGCTGCCGATCAAATAATCTTATTTTGATACATTTGACTCCAATAAAGGAAAAGATTAAGAAATTTTTTATTTGTCTGATGCAGCGAGCTTTGTGGTAGATTACGGTCACATGAAAGCGGTCAAGTTTGTCGTCGGCGAGGACACAACCTGTCCCGAAGTTTCGTCAAATACTAAGACCAGGGCTTACTGCAACGGCCCGCTAAAATCTGATACCTGGTACGAGGTGCGGATGCGCGCGTTCACCGACCAGGGCTACGCCGATTCCGTTTCGTTCTCCATCAAAACCAGTGAGTATCATTAACATAAAAAGCTAAGAATATTCTACTAAATCTCTACTTATATGCGCTGTACTACTACTTTTCTAGACGCCGAGTTAAACGTGGGTCTAGTCCTCGGAGTAGTGTTTGGTATCCTCTTCATCGGCATTCTGACGACCCTGATGTTGCTGGTCAAGCGCTGCTCTTTTAGACTGTAAGTATCACCCATGTGCACCTCTAATCGCATCTATCAACACTCATCAATCGATCGACGGATCGAACCGATCAATATTTATTCCGTGACTCATGGGAGAGAGAATGCTCGCGCTCTCCTCTCCTCTCGACAGATGTACGTACATACTTACGTGCAGCGGAGCGGGCGTTTTATATCGTGAGCGAGGTCGTCGGCGGCAGCGAATCTCGGGCGACGCAGTCAGCGGCGAATCGTCGGCTGCTGCAGACCGCCGGCCGCCTCTAGCACAGTCCAACGCTTTTGTCGAGGAGCTATTTTCGTGTCATGGATATTTTTAAGCACGCACGCCGAAGGTGAACACGTTTCTGCCTAACGAGAGAGGATGTGTGCCACAAGTAGATTAGTGAAAAAGGACAAATCGAGCAAAAGAGTGAAAGATATAGAGAGAGCTTGACTTTGATCCTTTTAGTACGCAGCTGTGGTCGCTCGTGTAGGCCGAGTGATGTGAATGAATGAGCGAGAGAGTACCAGCTCGTTTACTCGCTTTTTTTCTCTAATGAGCTGTGTGAACGAAACGTTTGTCGGAATGACGGAAGCGCAGTGTCGATGAGTACTTTAATTATTGTTTGCACTCTTTGGAGAATTTTTAGTTGGCCGACTGTTCGAGATGAGCGTACTTTTTACGATTGATCCGTTTTGTTGTATTGATTATATTCGTCTATTAAGCGATTAGAAATGAGGGGAAAGTTTTCTGTTGGACAACGATATAATGATAATGGGCAAATTGATATTGCTGCGGAGTAAAAATAGCGACTGCGCTTGTTTTCCTGTTTTTGTTGTTGCATTTATAATCGAAAATGCATCGAATGCGCATGCATTTAAACTTGGACGAGTACGCATTGTAGAAAAATAATTTTCTAAAGAGAGCAGCAGAGCGCGAGGAAACAAACAAGCATGCTCGATTCATTTCCCCCGGTTTCCGCTCGATCGACGCTATTTTCGTGTTTCCGTAAACACCCAGAGCGCAGCTTTTCCGGGAATATATATAATATAAGTCTAAGACGCACAAGCTGATCTAATCGAATTTCCAGATTGCTACAGAGGATTCTGCAGTCTAACATACCCGAATCACCGGTGCCGGATCCGTTTACGCGCAGGAAGTTTATAATTCACTGTCAGCAGTTGGCCGAAAATCCTGGAAAGCTCAGCAATGAATTTCAACTGCTGCAGACTCTCAGTGTTGATCTGCAGATGCCAAGCAATGCCGCATGTTTACAGGCTAACAGAAAGAAGAATCGTTACTCTGACATCTTGCCATGTTAGTTTTGTTCATTGATGATTTGACTGTTCATCACTTGGATTTTTTAAACTATTTTTTCTTAATAACAACTTTTTATTGCAGACGATTTTTCGAGGGTGAAGCTCGAGGTTATCGACAATGATCCAAACACTGACTACATCAACGCTTCTTTTATTCGGGTAAAACAAGATTTAACTCGATAGATGTACCTCTTTATGACATCAGTAAACTCATGTATGATAAAATTATTTTTCAGGGCTATTCTGGAAATGAAGAGTATATTGCATGCCAGGGTCCCAAGGAAGATACGACTTATGATTTTTGGCGAATGATTGACCAGTATGACGTCAAAATGATTTTAATGCTCACACAATTGGTGGAAAAAGGAAAAGTAAGATGGCTTTGCAATTCTCGTTATATTATTCAAAGCTTTGTGTTAACAACTTTCTTTTTGTATTTTAGGAAAAGTGTCATCAGTACTATCCGACAATAAGGGAAACATTTAATTACGAAAAATTATCAATTAGATGTACAAGTGAGCTGGATTATCGAAATTTCACACAACGCACCTTGGTGCTGCAAAAAGTAAATATCGCTAAATGGCTTCTGCAGTTACAGAAATTACATACATTTAATACGACGCATTTATTTCGTTTTAAATTTTTAGGATGACAAGAGACGCACAATAACTCATCTTCATTTCAAAGACTGGCCGGATCACGATGTTCCAGATGATTTTGATGCCATGATTCATTTTTGCCAAATATTCCGTAAACAATTTTCGACTGTTAAGGGACTAGCTGTTATTCATTGCAGGTTTGTTTTTTTTTTCACTAGGATTGCCTGTATTAGTGAGAAATTTATAAAAATCCACATCTCTTTTCTAGCGCCGGGATTGGAAGGACTGGAACGCTGATTGCCATAGATATTTTACTTCAGTCTATCAGAGACAATAGAAAGTTAGATGTGTTTGGAACCGTTTATAGATTGAGAAGGCATCGTTTAAATATGGTGCAACGAGAGGTAAGAAAGACGAAATGTTAAACAGACATCTAATCATAGTTATTTGAATTAAAAAGGTGTAATCACTATCATTTTTTCAGAGTCAATATGCTTACATTTACAATTGCATAAGACAGGTGTTAAAGAATCCATATTTCTTAAAAACATGTATGTATAACTTGAATACTAAAAATGCGGAAGCTAGAGAATTAATTTGGATTCATCGTTTTAATTTTTTAATTGTTTGTTTTTCAGATAAACCACCACCCATAGATCCAATATTTTCTAAAGACAAAACAAAGAAAGACAGGAGTGATTCAAACACAGAATTGGTCGACAGCTTTGATACTCGTATGTAAAATTACGTCGACTGTTTCTTTTTAAAACAATCAAATACCTACCTCAAAGTTTTAACGGCTACCAAAAAATTATTAAGTTTAATTATAGTTTTATTCTTATATTACTTTTGTGGATTGCAAGTGATATATACTTCTTATTAATATTAACCGAGGTACGAAATCAATTAAAATGTCCTTGCTATAAGTGCTTGTTAATGTTTTGTTCCGTCTGCTTTTCAGCCATTATTTTTGTTGGTGAAACGTGGTAGGCTTAAATGCTTACAATTTGTACTGTCCTTTAGTATAAGTCATGTGTATGATCGATTTGTGTTTGTAATATATGTTGTATTTTTCACATTCCAGTTAGAAAAAATAGTTTGTCTACTTCAATTGATTCAATGCAACCATTATGTCAATCATCACCACAAACTACGCCCAAGATTCAGATGAATGGTATTTATACTTGAGATTTTTCTATCGCGAATTGAATTTCCTTATTGAATAGTCATTGCAATACATAGTAAAAAAAGTTTTGTTCGCAGGCTTAAGATACTGTAAATCGACAAGTGCAATTGACACCAGAACAAACCACAATCGAATTGGTAATTAATTTTTCTATACCCGAAAATCATGTGATGATGTTTTAGTTTAAAGTTTTTATAAATTGTGATTCAATTGATTCTAGGGCGATATAACAGTGAGGGATATGCCATTTGTGAATCAGCGCGCGATTCTTTTTCAACGACTAGCAAAGAAAGTACAGACGAAAATAATGATCTCAAGAGTTCAAGTAGTTCTCTATACGAGAATGTTGAGCCGCTTATACGACCAAGTTCCAGCCAAACGATTGCCGGAAGTAGTTATTATCTGACAAATGGTATGTATATGAAGAAATACATTGGGCATACAGTCGCAACGACTTAGTCGTCTAATCATTTTTTAACTGTTTCAGATTCTGGTGAAAAAGATACTTCTTTGTAAGTAATCTACTGTGCCAATGCAAGCTTCATGTGATTGGTGATCAACGACAAGTTTCGTCATGACAAGATTAACTAGATTTTATTTAACGAGTTAAACGTGTAAAAATATCTATCGCAGAATTAATATTTTAAATTTTTAAGAAATTCGGAAGCGGCTATGAGAAAGAGAAACACCCAAGTGCCATCGGTGATAAGTGCCACCGATATCGATATATTTACAAGAGAGGAAATTACTTTTTGTAATATTTACATTGTTTGCTTATGCAAAAGACAGAAAAGTCTCCTGTAAACAATCGTAAGTCTTTCGGCAAGCTCCTGAAGGATAATCGACTTGCCCAAACGTAGTTTTAAATTTGTACATATTTTAAAGTTATGATTTTTTACAGTTATTTAAAGTTAACGTAATCACAAGCTAATGTTCGAAAACAAATGTATTTACAATTGAAACGCGCTGTGTGAAAGAATTAATCGTGTCTATATTCGTAAGATTTTTTTTGTATCCCCAATTTTAAACGAACCAAATACATTTTGTGCGCTGTAAAATTCCATTTGCAGGCGCTTGACGATAATTAATTTTATTTCTCTTATTTCTGCTAAGCCTTTAATTTCCATCGAATATCGATTTCGTTGTGTACTTTTGAGAACTTCAGAACAATACTTCTACTCCGCTTTATCGATCGCACAATTCCTCACGTGCGAGACTCGTCGGTCGCTCATTCGTCAACACAGACTTGTTAGCACGTAATGCCATACATTAGACACTTAACTGCATCCACAATTGCGTGTAGCTCACTTATACTAGTCTAAAAATCTACTACTGGAGCTTTTCTACTGAATGAGCTACCGATGAATTATAGAAGAGCACCGCGCTCCACACGAATTGCGCAACTGCAACTTGCATAATGAAGGTCGCCGGCACGCGCCTATCGCATGGTCGAGTGCCAAACGCTCCACTGTACCTATAGCGCTATAACGAGGGGTTCGTTCTGTTCTCAGCTTTAAAGCATTGTGTATATACATATAGGTACAAAATAGACTTGGACGTCATGCGCGCGGCAACGACGAGTCCGACTCGCACTCGTCAGTTAGTCGCGAGCATTCGCCGGTAGGCAGTGGTAGTATGTGCGGATAGTGCAAAACATGGCTGCAAAGTACTTTAAATCTTTGGCCAAATCCGAATTCAAGGCCTTCCTGGAGTCGTTCGATTTTGTGCTGTCTGATTGCGATGGTTCGTTAATTTTTAGGAGAGTATAGTTGAATCGATTCTGTCACAAGACAGTTCGTCAAGTTTTAATTTAATATGCCGTGCTCAGTCAGAATGCATTCTTGACACTCGACGCCGATGCATCTAAATTTAAAATCACGGCTATTTCTGTTTCACGCACATAATGCAAGCTTTAAAAGCTCCTCGCTCTCGATTCGCCGACAAACAGATATTTTTTTTATCTAAAGCTGTGTACAAAGCGCAAACGTTTGTTTTCGGTAGCTCGCATACACGGAGAACTACATGGCACGCGTATGTATAGATCAATAAATAAATCAGCGCTTATGGTAGATAAAGTTTGCGATAAAGCTCGCCCTTGGAGCGATTCGGCGAAGTGTGTCTTATCAACTTTTGACGAATCGATCTTAACTACCCATTCTATGTACAGCTAGATAAGGTCGTGTATTTTATCCTTATCGCGATACGCTAAGCCTTAGAGTATAAAATAAATAAAACAAAAATTATGATTCAAAACATTCCGGCGGACAGGTGTGCTGTGGAGAGAGAAGGAGGTGATCAAGGGTTCGCCCGAGACTGTCACCAGGTTCAAAGAGTCGGGAAAGAAGTTTTTTTACATTACCAATAACAATTGCAAGACGAGGGCGGAACTCGTCGACAAGTGCAAGAGTCACACTTACGATGCCACAGTGGTGAGCATATTATAGGGTTGCTTTGAGCAGAAATAATAATTTTAAAAAATTGCATTAATTTAAATTTGTATCACAACAGGACGAAATTTTATGCACTTCGTACTTGGCGGCGGTCTATCTCAAGGAGCAAAACTTTACGAAAAAAGCCTATGTTATCGGCAGCGAAGGCATCACCAAAGAGCTCGATGCTCACGGTATCAAACACTGCGGCCTCGGGGTAAACAATAAGATCCTATATTTAATTCATCGTCGTATTATTGATTATTGTGCGAATGTAATATATACGGGCTTTTCATAGCCAGACATAATGGAAGGCGATGAGCTGGACATATTGATGAACTTCAAGAAAGATCCGGAAGTCGGTGCCGTGGTCATCGGTTTCGACAAGCACTTCAGCTACCCGAAGCTAGTCAAAGCTGCGACTTACGCTCACGATCAGGGGAATCACTTTATCGGCACAAATCCGGATTTTGAGAGGCCGTCGCCGAACGAAAATCTCTTTCCAGGTCAGTGCGCTGATTCACGGCAATGAAGGAAAAAAAAGTTACGACTGGATTGTAATGTATGTGTATTTTGATTGTTGAAAAGGTGCCGGCTGTTATCTACTGGCGATCGAAGCTGCCGCGGGAAGGAAATCCGTTGTTCTGGGAAAACCCGAGCCGTTCGTTAGCGAGCTCATCAAGAAAAAGTACGGCGTTAATCCTGCTCGGACTCTGATGATTGGGGACAAGTAAGTTTCGATTGTAATAGTCTACATTACAAATCGATTGTTTTCTACAACTTTTTTCTGTAACGCAGTCTCAATACGGACATTCTCTTGGGCAAACGTTGCGGGTTCTCGACTCTTTTGGTGATGTCTGGCATCACCACGAAAGAAGATCTCGAGAAGCAACGGCGAGACTCTCCTAACTCGATTCTACCCGATTTCTATGCCGATCAGCTGTCTGACGTCCTCGACTGCCTGCAAACCTCTTGATCCTCATCAATTTATAATACTATCTCGATCAGCATTTCTGAACAAGAGACTGCTACTTTGCTTGCCTCGAAGATTATTTTTATATCAACGCAGTATTATAACAAATGCCTAATTACGTCGTCTATCATGTCTACATGTACATACGTATTTAAGAAAAAGAACAGGAGACAAATAAAAGACCCAACTGGATTGCTCTTATTTGCACTGCTCGACGCTCGGCGAGAAATTGCAGGCCGTCACGCAGAAGCGCAGCAGCTGCTGATCTAGTGGCCTTGATGCGCAATTCCAAAATAATTTTCATTGCCTCGTTCGTGCTCCTACTTATACATCACTGCTAGTGGTGGGGAACACGGGGCCAGGGTTGATTTTAAAACACTGTTTGATGTCTGGATGTATATATGAATACTCATTTATAAACGCTAACGCATATTTAAGTAAACTATAATTGAGTATCAAGTTGTCATTACACGGCAATAACGTCGAGCCTCGATTTTATGACTGTTTTATTTTAAGCGAAAATTGCCCAAGTGCAGAAAGACAAGCTCGTCACGTCTCTCTTTTGTTAAATTGGTATGATGAAACAGAGTCATTGACTGTTAATGGAGTTTGGCTAACGATCTTATGCAATTCTATATAGACGCTTACATGACTTACGCAAATTGAATTGGGCAAAAAAATAATATTTTTGCATGGTAATATCTTTAGTTACGGAAAGAAATTGCAAAAACCTAAATTTCTTGTAATTAATTCAAGTCTTTTACTCATAGTCCTGTATTTTTACATTACTAATATTATGTTTTTTCTTATACAACTTGTATTTGTAAGTATCAATCTAATTTTCAATAATTAGTCAAAGGTATTTACATTTACAGACTGAAATGAGTCAAATGATTTTACATGATTGCATCAAGAACACCTGACAAATTTTCTATTCTTTTCAAAGCACACGTATCATTCACCATTTCATGAATTAATGACATTATCTCTTTTGTGTTTTAATATAAAACAACTATGAGTCACGTATGCATTAAAGATAAAAAAAAAAAAATAAATACATACACACACACACACACACACACACACACACACACACACACACACACATATATATATATATATATATATATAAATTAATATCGGTATTTGGTTGAATAATCTTTTGGTGACACTACTAAACCTCTACCCTTTCTGGCTCCTCGGTACACTGTCTCAATGATGTCTATCATTTCTTGTTTGTCCTCCAGTGTCCAGTTGATTTTGTTGTTATTACCAGTACCCAGATCAATCATGATGTGCTTGTTCCTGAAGAAAAACATGACTGTACAGGGATCGTACAATTCGTACCTGTAAAAATGAAAAATTCATTTTATTGTTTGCATTCCTATAAATATAGCAAGAGTCAAAGAAAAATAATATTTAAAAAATTACATTTTGTTGAAATCCGGAACTTCCGTTATGTCTACCAGATAAATAACAGCAAAATTCTTGACTTTCTCCGCTATATTGTACAGGACTTCGTCCATCTTCATGCACATGGGGTCCCAATCGTGACCAAATCTTATTACCTGTAAATCAGAGGAATAAAAATTAAAATTTTGCGAAAAATTATCAGTTCTTATGGTATTTTAGTACATACTAAAAGAAAATATAAAAGAAACAGAAGTAATCTTACAGGTTAACTTACCACAACACGATCTTCTTCGGACAGAATGGCTTGATCCACCTGCCATCCATTATGTAAATGCGAGAGCATATAAGACATGTTGGCTAGTTGTTATTGCACTCACTTGAACACAAAAAAAACAACGAAGAGCTTAAGATTTTCACGAAATCTGCGAGAGATATGCCAGACGTCAAATACAACAAACCCCGTCAACCCGCGAGATACCGAAACCGAAAAGTCTAGAAAAAGGGACATGACGGGACCTCTGGCGGTATGTTCCTGAACTCGAGGTAGCGTCGCCTTTTTACTTTTTAGTTTTTATTTTTTTAAAACAAGTATGGAATAATCGAACGGTTATTATTTTGTTTTATGTTTTGCATAGGGCCACCAAAGTAATGCAAGTAAATGAAATAATTATTTAAGATATTATTGCAATATTAAGTAATTCTAACCGACCTATAATAGTGGATGCCGTTTTCTCAACCGATAATATTACGATTTTGACTGAAGCTTTTTTAAATTTTGCGCGGTTTGTTCTTGATAAAAAAGTACTGTCATGGCCGCCCATCGGACAAAATACAAAATACACGGAGTTGTATATCTATATATTATAACCCCTTGTTTTAGTCTACTACACGGTCTACCACCTATAGGTATATATCATATCTTTTTGCAGCACCGAGACTCGTTTTTCCGATCGTGGGACATATTACCTATATATTAGGTTAGAATTTGTGATAGTAATTTGCTACTTTTTGTTACGAGGGCGTAGAGATTATTAAGTATCAGTGTTAACCTTGTTTAAATTTATTGTAAAGAATAATAATATAACCTCGTCTACTAAAAGGCAGCAGCTACAAATAATTAGAAATAATCGCCTTATTTAAGTTCATAAATGTTAAATGATAACAACGTTATTATATTATTCTAGGTGCGTCTTTTAGTGTACACAACATAAACAGTTGACAACATTCACTGGAAGAAGAAGGTATGAAAATGAAAAGTAACGATTCACTCGCGATTTAACTGATAACGCTTAATCTTGTCTGTGATTAGCTAATCATTTTTTTTTTGTCATTGTGTAAATCTTTCGCTAAGCGTAAAAATCCTCCAGTAATCGTGTCGGCAGTTCATTGAGTAATTTCATCGACTGTATTTTTTTTACTTTGTTCCAGTTATTTTCCACTGAACTATGGCAGCTGTAAATCTCAAGTCACTCAGCTCAGAGAAAATAATTGAGTTCTTTAATTCATTCGATACAGTATTAACCGATTGTGATGGTAAGAATTATTGCTTAGTTTATGGGTTACCCAATATAGAAGTAGAGTTACTTAATTTGAAACATACTTTAACAGGAGTTTTGTGGATGGAAATGATACCATTGCCTCATTCTGCAGAGGTAATGAATACCTTTCAGGAACTTGGAAAAAGAGTATTTTATGTAACGAACAATAGTACAAAGACAAGAGAAGAGTTTGCCAAGAAATGCAAGGTGCTAAATTTTAAAGCAAGCGAAGAAAACATTTTATGCACATCTCACCTTGCTGCCAATTACTTGAAAAACATATCTTTCAATAGGAAAGTCTATGTTATTGGAAAATCTGGTTGGTATCATTTTTATAATTCAATTATTTTCAAATCAATGTTATCACAACAATCAAAAAAATTTTATTTGTATCAGGTATCACAAAGGAGCTGGAGAAGGTTGGCATTGCTCACTGCGGGGTAGGTCCGGATCCCATGGGCGAAGACATTACTACTCTTTCAATTGAGAAAGATCCAGATGTTGGTGCAGTGATCGTAGGTTACGATGAGCACTTCAGCTACCCCAAAATGGTGAAAGCAGCCTCTTACCTGGCAGATCATGATGTTCACTTCATTGGAACCAACACAGACGAGCGTTTCCCGACATCGAAAAGCATAGTAATGCCAGGTACAGCCCTTTACACGTTAGTAAGTCTTCCATCATTGCATTAAAGCGTAAAATGATTGATCATTTTGAAATTCACCAGGTACCGGCAGCTTGGTGCGCTGCATCGAGACCTGCTCCGAACGCAAGGCGACGATCATGGGGAAGCCGGAGCCGTACGTGGCGGACATGATCAAGCGGCAGTACAACGTGGATCCGAAGCGCACTTTGATGATTGGCGATCGGGCGAATACCGACATTCTTCTGGGTACTCGTTGTGGCTTCAAGACTCTTTTAGTCCTATCCGGAGTCACCCACCTCGAGGAGGTTGAAAAGTGGAAACAGTCAACCAAAAAAGAGGAACGAGACCTCGTGGCCGATTACTACATCGACACGCTGGGAGATCTATATCCGCACTTGCAGAAGTTGAAGAAAGAGCAGAAGTGAGAATCCGGATGAAGTCTGGAATGTTGATGTGTATAAATAGGAAATATTTACAGGACGAGAAGTGGGATCGGTTGAGCCGATTTCCGGCATGACATATTAATTTATAAACATAATTCCGCCGCATTGCGAGTACAGGTACTCCGTTGCGATGTAACTGACTTTTACAACTGCCAGTCTGGCTTACTGCACAAGTCTAGTCCCGGAGACAAAGCTGTGTTAACTGTATGACTACGATGTGTTGTATACAATTCACACAAAGAGAATCCTAGAGAGAGAAAGAATAGAATAAAATTCGTACGTTCGCATACGAAAAAGCACAACTATCTGAGTTTACTTCATTCAGAAGCGACACCGCATCACGCGACCACCTGTCGAGCCTATAAGCGTCGCGTATATAACTCTCGTTCCTTCGCACATGACACGATACACTGTACTACTCATAAAGATTCATCCTTCCTCGTACTGTCATAGATTTCGTTGTATCAGCGAAAGCTCTCGCAGGATATACTTACGACGAAGGGAGGCAAAAGCGCGCGCGCGCATTGCGCAACGCTTGGCTGTTGCGTAACAAAGGTTAACAGCATGCGCCGAGTGCATGGTCAAGAGCGAGAAAACTGCGCGAAAAGCGCGTGGTGGTATGCCGGGTGACGGTATATAATAGGTGATAGACGCGTGCACGTGCGTCGAGTTGCTGCTTGTCATCTCGGAGCTTATCAGTCGGCGGCGTTGGTTTATTGAGTTAGGCTCAGTGCAAAATTGCTCGTTGCGTGAAAAGGATGGCGGCCTGCAGGTACCTCAAAGATCTCAGCAAGGGAGAGTTTAGGAAGTTTTTGGAATCGTTCGATGTCGTGCTTTCCGATTGCGACGGTGGGTACAGCGTGAAATTTGATATAAATCGTAGCGAAGCTTGCTTTTAAAAAATGCTGAAATTTAACTTTAAAATTACTTGAGTGTAAAAAAGTTTGATGTCTACGCGTGCAAGCTCTGCGATGCCTTCGCGCGCTGTTTGAGTAAACTCCTGCTTTTTCAAATACTATGATATTCATGCCTAAAATATTTACATTTTTTTTCTAAATATCGATTTTAACGCCAGGTGTCCTATGGCGCGAACACGACGTGATCGAGGGTTCGCCGGAGACGGTTGTTAAATTTAGAGAGTTGGGCAAAAAATTTTTCTACATCACAAACAACAATAGCAAGACGAGGGTGGAGATACTGGATAAAATCAGAAGTCACACCTACGACGCGAAACTGGTAAAGCTAAAGTTGTTTTCTGTAAATAATTTAAAAAATACATATACCACTTCTGTAATAATTATCAATACATGCAGGAAGAAATTTTGTGTTCGTCGTACCTCGCAGCAACCTATCTCAAGCAGCTTAAATTCAAGAAAAAAGTTTACCTGGTCGGAAGTGAAGGAATCTCTCAGGAACTTGATGCTCATGGTATTGAGCATGTCGGTCTTGGTGTAAGTGTACATTAAAATATTCCCTGATCTATAGACAATTTGAAAGCACTTGTACTCAATATAATTTTGTTTGCCCGTAAAATAGCCGGATGTAACAGAGGGCAACGAGTTGGATATACTGTTCAAATTCAAACCTGACCCGGAGATTGGTGCCGTCATCGTTGGCTTTGATAGGCACTTCAGCTATCAGAAGATAGTCAAGGCTGCGACCTATGCCTATGACAAGAATGTCCACTTTATTTGCACAAATCCGGATGTCGAGAGGCCGTCTCCCAACACCATCCGCTATCCAGGTTTGATTTGGATACAGATTAAAAAAATTACCGATATAATCGATAAAAGATTCATTCTTAAAATAATCTCTCAGGTGCTGGCTGCTTTTTGACTGCCATTGAAAAAATCGCCAAAAGAAATGCCATAATTTTGGGAAAACCCGAGCCGTTTGTCAGCGAAGTCATCAAGACGAAATACGGAGTCGACCCTGCTCGTACGCTAATGATAGGCGACAAGTGAGTATACCTAATCACTTACTGCACGTATAAAATGAATGCTGAAAAGGGGATTTAATATTTGGAAACGCAATGTAGTCTCAACACTGACATCCTCCTGGGTCAGCGTTGCGGCTTCACAACCCTCCTGGTCATGTCCGGCATCACGACACCAGAGGAGCTTGCAAGCATAAAAAAAGATCCTAAGGGATCGCCCATCGTTCCTAACTTCTACGCCGACCAACTGTCTGACGTTCTCAACTGCCTGTAGTCACGCTCCTAGTCGGCGTTTAACATTTGAAAGCAGTATTATACGGTAACGGTTTGGTGCTTGATTTTCACACATCAAGAGTATTCATATACTATAATATATATTCGTAAAGAGAACTCTATTGTAAAATTTGTCTAGTTCTATAAGAGAGATTCTGCCTTTGTTTTATATGAGTATACGTTGTATCCTGCAAGCATCGATTTGCCAAAAATTCTCATACAATACAGTATTATGCAAACTATATCTCTGTGCGCGCATTCTTTCATCCTCGATAAATACAAGCGCAAACGACGAACACGCGCGCGAGAACGATAAAGAGCGACGCAAATCAAAATAACGAATCATCGCGCTCTAGTAGCGAGAACAAAAGAAATTTTTTCCCCGCTTACACGTTTGCATCCGCTCCAAAAACAAAGCATTCTTCCGCGACGATATAACGTATCTCCGCGTAGCACGTGTGCGTAATAATGACACTCGCTAATTGCTTGCAATCGTAAAACATGCTCTCTGTGTGCGTTGACGGCGTTGCTCTTATTTATTAGCGTCTACAGTTTCCGAGAGGATCAAGATGACAACTCATGCAAAAACTGGAAAGGCCTTGACTGATAATTCCAAAATTACGTTCATTCGCCCGAACGTGATTCCGCTGCAGCTGTCGCGCGTTATTTGCGTCAATGTGAAAGATTTTTCTGCCAAGCATCGGAGTGCATTGTTCGAAGCAGTATTCGAGCATCGAGTCATTCAAAGAGTGAATTGAGTCACGCGCTGTCGTAAATGACGACTCAGCGAGACAATATAATAATTTTTTATCGAAATTCTTTCGTTTTATTGACGCACGCAACTATATTAGAGCAGCTTATCGGCACTTTTTATCCAAAGCACTGCAGACGTAAATTTATCGCGTTGTTGTAAAACTGCTTATAAAAGAAGCGACTTTGAAAGTTTTTAAGAACAAGGTTTAGTGTCGACATAAAATTATTGGATAGAATAAGGAAAATGGATCGTTCTCGAGCTCTTTATTTACATAATTTATTTCACAATATGTCCTTTGATTTGCTTTCGTACGATGGTTCTGCAACTCGCAATGTATCATAAAAGTATCCTGTTTTGAGCTTCAATTTTTCTCACATACTATAGGTATTCCAAAGTTATATAAAAGAATACCATTTGTCCTTAATTACTTAGCCGAATTAACGTATCATATTTCATGATCTCAAAACGAAAAATGATTAAATTACATAACTGATACACGAGCTAGCGCTTCGCGGACGTGTTTGTTTTTAAAATTAGCTTCTAATTCGAAAATATTTCAAACCTGGCAGTCGAAAAATTGCTGTCACTCATTCGCTGGCTATGCCGCTGTCGTCGTGGTTTTACGTCACTTATCTGTCAAAATTCAACGAAAATTTGTAAAATATTAAAAAATTGAATTGAAATCAACAACATTCCCGCCGCGTGAAAGCTCCTTTAAAATTGCAAATATAGTATGGGATGGAATGCAAAAAGATTGAGCTTACTCTAGTATAAAGTAGCGCAGAGTCGGTGATGTTGGACGCAGGGTTTCCCACTAGGACGAACTAGTACGAGAGCTTCATGCCGTAAGCGACGCTGTGCCAAAATACAGCACATTTTGTTACTTGACATGCGGCGAAATGTATATAGAGAAAATCTGGTCTGCTATACTGGTCCAGGATGTCATTTGGAACAACACGAACGAAGGGGGCTTCTTCAGCACTTTAAACAAGAAGCTTTTTACTGATATATCAATTGACACAACAATAAATAAGAAAGGAATAACAGAATTAAATTCAAACGTTCGCATACGAATAAAAGGCGCGACTATCTGATGCTGAATTGACTTGTTTATTTAGCATCCATACAACTCTCCCTTTCTTTCGCGCGCGAAATGATCAACTTTATACAAATAACTATTAGTCATCGATCCACATGCGCTGCCTGCGCAGACATCGTGGAATTGCCGAAAGTAATATATTTACTTAGGTATATATAATTATACATGCGATAAAGGGATTAGGGGCATTATTGCCCAACACTCGGAGTTTTTGTATAACAAATGGTTAACAACACGCGCCGAGTGCATGGCCAGGAGCGGAAAATATGGGCAAAAGCGCGTGGTGGTTTGGCCCGCCGGCGCTCAATATAGCAGGTGGCGGACACGTGCACGCGGTGTTTTTGTCGAGTTGTGTACTGCTCCTTGTCTCGGAGTTATGGCTTATCAGTCGGCAGCGTTCCTTTATTAAGTTAGGATCGGTGCCAAATTGTCATAGTAGTGCGAATAGTCATGGCAGCCTGCAGATACCTCAAGAATCTCAGTAAGGGAGAGTTAAGCAAGTTTTTGGATTCGTTCGATGTCGTGCTTTCCGACTGCGATGGTGAGTAGCGTGAACTTGGAACTTGAAAGTTATAGTGTAGCTTTTGCTTTGTGTGAAAAATGCTGAACTTGATTTTGAAAACGCGTAAAAGTTTGTAAAGCGCTGGTGCACGAGTTTATGGTACACGGAGAAGAAATTTGGAACGATGTTTGGGACGTGCGAAATATTTAAACATATCACAAGTTGAAAAATTTTTGATAATCGTCGATCAGAGCTTGCAAAAACGTAGGATCATTTCTGCGAAGGCCTACTTTTAATTGCCATTTATTAAACCAACGCGAGTGTATGGGGGCCCAGATATAAATTTACATTTACGTTGGGGTACTGAAAATGAAGATTCAAAATAGACATTTATTGAAGTAGTGCAATACTTTGTTCATAAAATTAAATATAGGTATGCTTATGGCGCGTATATTTCATGAGATTTTGTAAGCAAACTGTTGGACTAAATGAGTCACTGCTCGGAGTCACCGTCTATACCGGATTTCGCTTAGATAATTCAACAACAACTTTTTGGCTGCGACGTAATCGGACTGAGATATGAGAATAAAACCGAAATAGAGTGTAGTAAACAATATGACACGTGGAAGGACCAACGGTTGAATATATAGATACTGGAAATTTTGGATAGTGATAAACTTGAATTTAAATATAGAGATGGATTCGGATCCAAACACATCCGAAGTATCGGATTTCCAAAATTTCTTTTTGTGTACCAACTGCGTAATGACTTGGTGTGCAAGCTCTGCGATTCTTTTGCATGTTTCTCAAGTAAAGCTCTTGCTTCTTAAATAGCACAATGATTCTGTTTAAAAATGTTGTTTCATCATGATACAAATTTTAATGTTAGGTGTCTTATGGCGTGAACACAAGGTCATCGAAGGTTCACCGGAGACGGTCGTTGCATTCAAAGGGATGGGCAAAAAGTTTTTCTACATCACAAACAACAATAGCAAGTCGAGGAAGGAGATAATGGACAAAATCAGGAGTCATGATTACGTCGTGACACAGGTAAAGCTAAAAATCATTATAAAACACATACGACTATTCTTCAATGATTATTATTAATATGCATGAATATGCAGGACGAGATTTTATGTTCCTCGTATCTCGCTGCGGCCTACCTCAAGCAGCTTGATTTCAAGAAAAAAGTTTACCTTGTTGGAAGCGAAGGTATCGCTCAAGAACTTGATGCTCTGGGTATTGAGCACGTCGGTCATGGTGTGAGTGCACAAAATCTATCTCTAAAATATTCCCTAACTAAAAAGAATTCTAAGTAAAATGTAATTTTGTTTACTTCTAAAATAGCCGGATGTAACGGTGACTGATGAGCTGGATGTGATCTTTAATTTCATACCCGACCCGGAGGTTGGAGCCGTCGTTGTCGGCTTTGACAGACACTTCAGCTATCAGAAGCTGGTCAAAGCTGCGACCTATGCCCAGGACAAGAATATACACTTTATTTGCACGAATCCGGATTTCGAGAGACCGTCGCCCAATACCAACCGTTACCCAGGTTTGTTTTGCATAGGATATTGATGATAATTCATATAAGTGACGAGAAATTAATTCTTCAAATGTAACGGTCACAGGTGCTGGATGCTTTTTGAGTGCAATTCAAAAAATCGCTAAAAGAAAGGCCACGATTGTAGGTAAACCCGAACCGTTCGTCTCCGAAGTCATCAAGGATAAGTACGGAATCGATCCTTCTCGAATGCTCATGATAGGCGACAAGTGAGTATCATTTCAAAAAAATATCATTGCAAATTAATGAATTTTAAAGATAAGAAACATTAATATTTAAAAACATTTTACAGTCTAAAAACAGATATCCTGCTGGGGCAGCGTTGCGGCTTTACGACCCTCCTGGTGATGTCCGGCATCACGACGCCAGAGGAGCTTGAAAGCATTAAAAAGGATACGATGGGATCGCCAATCGTTCCTAGTTTCTACGCTGACCAACTGTCTGACGTCCTCGACTGCGTGATGTCGCGCTCCTACAGTAAGCGCTTATCATTCGAAAGCGTTATTATGCGATGATGCTTCGGTTCTATTCATTTACACACATCGAAAGTATTCATACTATGTATCTTAGTCAATAATATAGTGCTCTGCACAGAGTATACTTTGTATCCAAGCATCGAATTACCGATAATTCTCATACAATACAGCATTATACAAATTATATGATATTATTGTTCTTTCATCCAATAAGTAAATTAAATTAATGCGAAAACAAAGTATTCTTTCGCGATATAACGTATCTCCGCAGTACACGATCGCTAATTGCTCGCAATCGTAAATATGCTCTTATATTTATCAATTATAATGTCTGGAGTTTCCGAGAGTACCGAGACGTCGATTTACACAAAAACTGATAAGTCTAGACTGATAATTCCAAAATCGCGTTCATTTGCCTGAAGCCACAGATGTCGCGTAATTAGAGATATCGCGAAAGATTTTTTTCATCAAAATTCTCAGTCTCTGACCGACGCATTGTTTTATTGACGCGCGCAACTGTAGGACACAACTTATCAGCGCTCTTTACCCATCATACCGCATACGTAGACGTGAATTTATCGCGGTGGTTGTAAAAGGAGCGGGTATATCTACTTATAAAAGAAGCGACTCTGGGAGTTTTCAAGAACAAGTTTTAGTGTCGACATAAACTTATTGGATAGAATAAGGAAGATGGATCGTACTCGAGCTGTTTATTTACACAATTTATATTTTACAATATGTCCTTTGATTCACTTTCGTATCATAGTTAAGTGCAACTTGTAATTTTGCGGAGCGCAAACGAAGCGTAACTGTGTTATCCTGTTTGCGTGACAATTCTCATATAAGTATTCCAAAGTTATATAAAAGAATCGATTTTTCCTTAATTACTTGTATAGCCGAATGTATCAGATTTTAAGATCTCGAAACATAATTGACTTACGCTTAGCTTTTGTTTTTCAAATTAGCTTTTCTACGAAAATATTTCAAAAGGTGCTGACGAACGAAAAATCTCTAAGTATCACTCGTTAATTCACTGGCTAGTTTTGTAGTTGAATTTTTCCTACGTTTATCAATGCCCATGTCGTCGCCGTTGCGCCAACTTGCTACAGTATAAATCCATTTTCCACTCGACACATTATGCGGTTACCCTGTATCTATATTTATATAGCACTGGCTCAAACGCAGCAGCCGTATCTCTCGCTGGAAAGTAAAATCAATCGTCGCTTATGTCAATAATACATAACCCAGTGTGCGTTTTACAATTCTTATCTTGGCGACGCGTGCATTAATTATGTGCGATACGCAAGCTGAGGTTCTCTCGCGTTTGTCTGTAAAACGTTTATGCGCTCGCTATATCGCGAGCGTCTCGTGTAATGAATAATTACGTTTGCGGCAGCGGGATCGTATCACAGAGGGTGAAATTTCAAGGATTTTTTCTGAATCTACTTTAGGACAAGTCTATCTCTGGCCTCCGACGCTCTTTCTCTCTTCGATATTGACTAGATTTCATCAACGAATTTGTAATTTGAATTTATATATGTACAGTCTGCAATAGGGGGACTGCTTTGCAAGCGTATTGCGTGTACGATCCACATACATTTATATATATGTCTAACGAACCTTTAAATACCGTCTCTTTGTCTCGAAGCGCAAGTATATATTATATACATGAGAAAAAGCTCATCGTTCAAAAGTAATCGATCCTTTTGCTCCGAGACAAGTAGGCAAACCAGTAGAACAGATTGATGGCGAGGAAGAAGAGCGGAAAGACGAGCCTGCTCGCCCTGTCGATCTTCGAGACGGAGTTGTATCTCGGCATCCTTCTGGGATGCCTCGTGCCCTGTCCTCTCCTGAGCTTCTGATGCGGCGGCTGTGGTTGGCAGGACGACGACGTGGACGGTGTCTGTCGAAGCTCCGTCTCGGAGTCGCTCGACTCGGCGTCGTTTTCCGTCTCGGAGTTGAAGTAACACTCGCCCGAGCCGTACTTGGTGAAGTAGTGAACCACCGCAAACTGGATTATCGTAGCGAAGATGAAGCCAAAGGAGAGGAAGACGAAGAAGTCGAGCGCTGTGGGGTAGGGGACTTTCGGCAAGTCCGTGCGGGCTTCCAGACCCAGGAACGTCATAGTGAGAACCGTTGTTATGCCTGCCTCGGGGAGGAAGAACTTTTGTAATCATGCGATCGAAGAATCGCTGTTTGTAACTTTCGAGTGCTCGTCGTAATCAACTCTGCAAACTTTACTCGGCTCTCTCTCTTAAAAGCTCGCAATTATATATGCAAGTACGCGGCCCGATTTCAAGGAAAATATAATGTAAAATGTTGTACGTTACCGAGAGATACACGATCGGCGGTGGCCTCCCTGTTGAGCCAGAACGAGACCCAGGAAAGAACGACGAGAAGGACACAGGGCCCGTAGACCTGGATGAGAAAGTTGCCCATGTGCCGCTTGAGGTGGAACGAGACCAGCAGCATCGAGTACTCTGCAACGAGGGAATCTGGGCGTCAACGCCGCACGTTAATATAATTCTGTACTTTTGGGGGCGTAGAAATAGGACTTTTTCTATACACTTCGTTCTATTTCTACTCGAGACTTTCTACTCTCGGTGCTGGAATTCTATATGTGCTATATGTTGTGGAGGAGCGATGCATATTTTTGATGCAGTGCATTGCTCTGTGAAAATTTCGCTGAAAAGTGGCTGGCGAATATAGGTACAAAGCTCGATTTAAGCTGCAGAAGCTGCCTTCAAACGCTTTCTTTCCCTCTACATTTCACAGCTGAATTAAACGATATTCGCGCGCGGTCGTACTCAAGAAACTGGGTCGTATGTAGCGCTTATCATTTTGTGTTATCTCCGCAAGGATCGTTATTTGAGAAAATCGAAACTTTGTAAAATAATTGAAAATAACAACATTCTCGGCGCGCGAAAGCTCCTTTAAAATTGGCATAGCTGCTCTCGTCGAGCACGTGGATAATTAGCCGCGGCACGTCCTTCCGTGCCAGTAAGCACTCGATTGGTTTAAACCCCAGCGACGCGCGACGTAGCTGTAATAATTAAAGGCAACAACTTCTTCTTATCTCAGCGAGGCGTTTCTCAAAGCCGTGGATATTGCCAATATAAGCGTATACTTGCAGCGTGACTTTGCTTTGATGCGTGGGATGATGCAGTGCGACGAGGAGGAGGAGGCGATGGCCGCGTGTTTTCTACGTGATAATCAGTGCTGTGTGAAAGGGAGCTTTTTGGATTCTGTGAGATTAAGGCGCGAATTTCAAACTCGTTGAAAGACTCATTTTGGAATGAGAGAAAGTTTGCGTCGTAATGATTACTCGTCGTATTCCAAGAAGCTCTCTGACGAGTATATTCTGCACAAGTTCTTTTTTACTCGAAAACACACTTTCTACAAGGCGCACTTTGATCGCAAACTACTTTAGCCGCGCGGTAAACGCATCGAGGCGATAAAATTCCCGGCAAGCATCAGTCGGAAATACAATATGCGGGATATAAAATGCAAAAAGTTGGAGCTTACTCTGAGAGAGCGTGGAGTCAGTGGCGTTGGCCGTAGGGTTGCCTACGAGGTCGAACTGTGAGAGCTTCATGTCGTGGGCGATCGCCACCTGGCGCGCGCTGTTCCACTTGTAGATTACGTCGCGCGTTGTGTAGCCGTCTGCCGACGAATAAAAAAGAGATACGTCATTTGGGGCAATTTTTTTTTTCTGCTTTCTACAAGGGGATGCGTGATTTGTGTTTGCTTTGATTTGCTTTGTAAGCATCAGTGAATTTCGCTTGACGAAGCATTGAAAAAAAAGGAAGCGATATGAGTTAACTGTAATCAGTGTTCCGAGAGTTATCTATCGTCGTCGGTTATGAAGGATTAAAAGAGGATATGCAATACTGACAGCTTCCAAACTTGAGAGGACATCTCTGGGTGTCCATCGGGAAGTCCTCGAGATTCATTGGACAGGCGGCTTTGATGGTGAGCCTGTAAGATGAATTTGGGAATCAGTGAGCTCACATCCAATCGCAGAGGGAAATCGTTCGATTACAGCCGAGGGGGTAGTGGTTATAGTATAGGCACTTGACCTCCCGAGCTGAGAAATATAATCAATTTCTCGAAGGCCTAGAATTTTTAACCGTACACTCGACATCGGACTTCTGTTTCAGTTCCGAGCAATTTTTGCGTTGCACCAAATTGCGTATAGCACATCAGACAATGCCAGAGGCTAGGGCACATGTGCGGCTTGCCGTCGAAATTCGCCCGTGGATTAGTCGTGACGAATGAAGCCACCGCTGCGCGATTTGTTAGAGCTATATATAAGAGTATAGTCGGAGATTTTCCCTCTTTTTCCCACGATGATATAATCGCTCGGGTTATTCGAAACGTTCGGCATAGCTCTTATAATCACCAATTAGTCGCGCAATAATTATATACTCGAGAGTGTATACACTTTACAAACCTCGAGCTGTAGAGAACTCGGCCATCCTGATAGAGCCTGACAAACTTGTTGGGACTGGTGATGGTATGGAGGTAGCTCTGTTTGCCATTGTAGAAGTAGGTGTCGGGCTTCCAGATTCGTGCAAGCATCGAAATCGACAGCGCGAGAGTCTCTTTACCGCTTTGGAAGGCCAGCCGACGGTCCATCCAGATCGTGGTGAAGCATCGAAACGACATGCTTGGCGATTGATGTCTCTTTTAGCCTAGCTTGGATAGGTGTCTTCCTAGCTCGGAGTCGGTCCACTCCCACGATCTGGATGGAAGTAGCTAGTCCATAGTTAGTAACGTGGTCTGTGGGTTGGAAGGCATTCCAAGTAGTTATGATAAATATCCTCTCTGATCCCCCGCCCCGCCCCGTCCATTTCA
>CM053171.1:58078547-58150889 GCA_012977825.3 Pteromalus puparum
TCCACGCCACACTGGAAGTACAGTCCATAGAGTACGTCGTGGTGAACATTCCATATTATATAAAACTCTCTGATCCTCCCCCCCCCATCAAATCTTACAGCAGCACCCACGTCAAACTTATACGCAACGCGCAAGTCTAATCTCGGATTTTCAATCTGCAGCACACGTCAAGACGCACAGGACCTGAGCTAGTAATTATGTATCGCCGACTCAAAGATGAAACGATAGAGATGAACTACAGCTTACCATGTCAACTCGGATATGGGCCATGCTGCGAACCATGAGTCAACTCGACAACAGCCGAGACTCAAAGTCTGGCGAACGCTGTTAGTAGCGCGCAGTAGTTAAGAACGTGCTTAGTTCGTATGTTACTCGTGTCCGCTCTGAGCGATGAATTGGATCCGCTTATCTTACAGCAGCACCCACGTCAAACTTATACGGCAAACGCGCAATCTAATCTCGGATTTTTCAATCTGCAGCACACGTCAGACGCACAGACCTGAGCTCGAAGTTATTCCGTATGCGCCCGACTCAAAGATGAAACGATAGGAAGATGAACTACAGCTTACCATGTCAACCTCGGATATGGGCCCCATGCTGCGAACCATGATGTCAACCTCGACAACAGCCGGAGGACCTCCAAAGTCTGGCCGAACGCTGTTATCGTAGCCGCGCAGTAGGTTGTCTAGCAACTCGCTTATGTTGCCGTGATTGTTGCTCTGTGTCCGCTCCCGTCGAGCCGATGACTTTGGCTCCGCTTGTGCCAGCCTATATATTTTCTCATAGTTTTTCCAATGAATATATAAAACTGACTTGAAAAAGAAAGCTCGCGACCCAATTGCCGTCTCGAGTTTTTTTTTTACGAGCTCCTCTATATTCAAGCTATGTTGTGGGGGACGAATTGCGCTATACATATAGGGTAGAAAAAAAAAAGTACTCACAGAAGAAGGCAAGAGGCCAGCAGTAGCAAAGCGGAGCAGCTGCACGTGATCTCGTCCCCGAGGAGTCTCCTCATGATCATGCGCTACTGCAACCCGCACCTCGCCGTCGTCGCGTCAATTGCGTTTCCAACGGCTCCGATATAGCCGCGGTTTCAGACATGATCCTTCGATGTTCTATATGTGGTCCGACACACGCTACCCACAGCTCTTTTCGATGCGATCCTCGTTATACGACTTCTTCCCACTAAACATATAGCTGTGTATATAGCTTCTGTAAAAGAGAGGGATGTATTATCGTAGATTCAAGAGATGTCGTATAGTTTGAGCGTAGTATAAGTTCTGCGGCCAAACTTGGCGTTAATTAGTATATAGCAAAGGGGCGCGATAGTTATTGTCACGTAACGAGGAGTAAGCTTCTACGCTCGCTAATACGCCGCAAGTTTCTAGTTCTGTTCCTCTCTCAAAGTTTACGAACCGCGCAATATGCCTGTTCGATCGGCGAATTAAAAATCCCGCAATACGACGACGATGATGATAATAATAATAACGAGGCGAGAAAGCGAGAGCATCTGTTTATACGTTTTGGCAACCACTACGTCGTAAATATACACACGTAAATCGAGTCAATCTCCGCGAGCAGACGTTATTTACTTTCCATCATATCCCAAAAGTTACATTTTCCGTTTATTTTCGTTCTCCAAGCACAGCGGCGGTGGGAGTAAATTTTTAAAGCGCGATAAAGATAATACGCTATACGAATTAAACAATATTGGCTTCTTATCGAGAGAGGAAGCTCTAAAATTCGTTCCGCTCTCTCATTTCGAATTGCGTCACGTATATAGCGCGCGGTAGTATACCCCTGATCTCGTTTGACGTTTACATTTGTGCGGTGGCGGTGCTCGCTTTTCTTCGAGACTCGCGCGAGGAAGGGCTGATCGAGTTGCAAGATAAGTGGCTTATCGATCTCAGCTCCGAATATATATAGTTGTAATTGCATTTGGAGAAATTTAACAACGATGGTCCGATAAGTACGCGCCGCTATATAGCGGCTTTGACAGCTTATTGCACGCATGGTTATGTTTATATATATATATTCTAACCTCCAAGTATAGTGAGTGCAGCAGAAAATTCAAAAACCTTTTCATCGCTTTTAATTTGCCAGTCAGGGTAAAAAAAAGCTCCCCACTGAGATGTATTACACATATAAGCGCGATCAGTAAATAGTAGTCACCCTCGCGTGGCATTATACACACGTTTGGAAATAAAACCTCTGCAGTCCAGCTATTCGCGAATACACAGCCTGCGCTCGTTATATATATAAAGGAAAATCCCGACAAACAAACCGCGTCAAAGGCGGCTCTTCTTTTGCGGCGGCAGCTCACGGGCAATTACACTGAGAGCAGCGGCGACAGGGCTAAATCAGAGCAGCGGAACGAACATTTGAGTTTGAGCGGTTGCAAAATCAGCCGGGGTTTACTCAGCCCTGGATTACACGCGTCGTTGCTGTATAACGTAAACCCTGCAGCAGTGTATAGGTATGTACATCTCTCCTATATATACCTATATATAAGTGACTTTGAGTCTCTGTCTATGTGTGTAGGTATGCACATCACGCTCGAAAAGAGCAAAGAGCGACGAGGCGATAAGAGATATATAGACGAGCTGCCCCAATGTGTATAGGGTATGAGAGCAGAGTCCTCTCGGCGTAACTTCCGCCGCCGGGCCGACAATCGACGAGGAACTACGCCTGTGTATATAGGTATAGGTATCGTTGATGGAATATCTCCGCCACTGGCCACCAACAGTTTACACACACTCTCTCTCTACTCTCTCTACTCTCTCTACTCTAGTCTGCCTCAGCAGGAATCGAGAGCGACTCGCGCGGCAAATATCGAAAGTTTATACAGCGAGCTTTTAGTCGGCGAGAGATTCTCAAGAATCGTGTAAAAGGATGACGAAGGAGTGCAGAAAATCACGCTTCCTCGAGCGCGTACTCTCGGTTATCACGAATCTCGGTGCTCTGCGCGGCTCCAGTGCCAGGGACATCCTGAACTATCTGTTGAGCAACTGTGCCGACAAGTCGAGCAGCAGGAACCTCACCTTACAGGTATATATACACTCGCACGGCTTATTCTCGATGATCACTGGGCCGGAATCTTCGAGCGCGCGATTTTTCGGGCAAACACATAGAGCACCGGGCAATATTTTCCTGCGGAATTGAAAATCGCGCGCACCATTATAGGGAGAGGAAGCTTGTAATTAGCGCCAGGGGAGATGAGAAATTCCAGGCGGGAAATTTGAGCGCGTGAGCTTGCACATTGGATTCGCTGGGTTTATTTGAATAAAGTACGTAGCGATCGAGAGTTTGAAAACCTTGATCGAGTCTATTTCCTCTGCGAGTCACGCGTCAATTCCCAACTTTTTGAAATAATCGATGCGAGAAAGATTTTCATTCCAACAGTTGCAGCAAGCTCTGAAACAGGCAGTAATCGCTGGCCTTCTCAAGCTTCAAGGCGGCCGTTACAAAATTTGCAAGTCGTCTGCCCCTACGCCAGCAAAGCCCAAAAGCGAAGATGAGGAGAAGTCGAAGCCGAGTCAAAAGAAGAAGAAGAAGAAGAAGAAGAAGCAACGAAAAAATTCGAGGCGAACGCGCGAGAGACGCGGCAGGAATTCCGAGGCATCTGGAGCTACAACGACAGGTAAGCGTATAAGATAATTTTTTCCCTCAGAAGAGGAAGCATTCCGTCGCGAATTTCAGTTGAGGTGCCTGATGCGATGTATTATGCGGCGATTATCCTCGCGCGGCGCTACATTAGCCCCAACTGTACAATACTTCATCAGCTAAAATCACAGAAGCCGTTTCTTAGCTATAGCTCTAAAGTAGCGCAATTAAATCCTACAGAAAAGCGCGGTGGCAACGAAGGCAACGACAGTAGGTCGAGCGGCCATCAAACCAAGTCCGAGAAAAATCCATCGGCCAAGTAGCGTCGACGAGCGGTCCCCTCGTCGACGGTGAAAAAAAAAAAGGAGCAACAATGCATACGTACCGCAGCAGTTTTGCTCATCGGCGTCTTCAGGAAAAACCATGTCAAGAGAGCTCGACACGTGTGTGCACTTTGTGTGTCTGTATATTATAAGACGACACGTCTATACAACCACCGCGACGGCTTCGTGCTTTCTTTTCTTTGCAGATTGCTTCGATTCAGCCGGAAAAGCTCGAAGAGGGGTGGGGGGGGGGGGCTCTATTCTTGGCGTTGTTCGCTTGTCGGCGTGCTCTAATCTTTCCGTTTATCTTGCTTTCTCCTAGAGTTACCGATGGATTTCGCGCGGAGATTGGTGGAAAATTTTTATGTGAAAGCCTGTCCTTGTGAGTCCCTGTAATACGTAAGTTTTTTGCACTCTGGAAAGAAAGATTTACGCGCGTGATTTAATTGAAAATAAATTCAAATCGGAATCGATACAGCTTGTTTCATTCTCTACTCCCTCGTGTGGGCACCGGAAAAAAAGAAGTGCAGAGCCGCCGCGACAACGAGTGGCAGCTAACAGTGTGGCTCTAACGATCACGCGATCCGTCGTCCGCGTCGAAATTCGCGGCGAACCCGAACTAATACATATAACATGCAACTCCAATTTATACGGCTGAGTTCCTATTAGATTCGGAAATTGGGGATGCGAATCAATCTTCTCTCTCTCTCTCTCTCTCTCTCTCTCTCGCGGAAATAAGAATATTCATTTCATTATACCACGAGACGAGCGACGAATCGTCAACATAAATATGGATAGGAGCGAAAAGACGAAATTGAGACTGATAATTGAAATCACGACAGCGGAAAACTCGAGGCAAATTTTATGCCAAATCTTTTACAACTTGTTTTCAGCCAGCATCTTGCCGCGCGCGAAATGCTCGATGAATCCACGGAGAAAAGTTTCTTCTTTTATAGTTTGATTGATTTAAAGCGCGCATTGTATGCTAATGTCCGAATTATTATTCAAGTCCTTATCGAGCGCAAAAGCACTTACACGTGTGTGTCGACCCTCAAGAGACATAGCAGAGCAGCCGTCATGCGCTTGGTCCGTCAAAAAAAAAAAAAAAATCCCCCTCTCGAACGTCTCACCGTGAAAAAGTAGGTCGACGTCGCTGAAATTTTCAACAAATTCCGTTCCTGGCTCTACTCATACCTGTAAATAAAGGAGTGCAGTAGCATCGAGCGGATAAAAGCCGGGCGGTAAACAGAACTAATTACAAATAGAGCAAGAGTCAGGTCGAGAGGTGTGTTGTTTTTTTTTTTTTTTTTCGATGGGTTAAAAGCGCACGCGGATGTAATTTGTCGGACTCTGGACAAACGCTGTATATACTGCATCGATGATTACCGAGCGCGCGCGCGCGTTTTCAAAGGCGAGATTTTTTTAATTGGATATCGCGCTCTTCCGACTGGATGATGTCGCACGCGCGCGCACTCGGATTTGTATCGGCGAGAGGATTCTCGATCAGCGAGTTTTACGCTCGAGGTATTTGCTCTGCGGACTGATCGTCGGCGTTTGTTTGCAATAGAAAATAAAAGCTTTTTTTTTTTTTTGGCGCGAAATTCGATACGAACGATCAAGAAGTAGCGCACACGTGCGACGAGATTTAAAACTCTAAGCGTCCCCTTGTAATATTGAAATGTACGGTACATAATGTGCCGTTGGAAAAAACGATCCCATTAAAATCCTTCCGGCGTGTGTCGTCCCGATCGGATTTCCCAGAGAGAACCGATCTCTTGTACCTATATGTATATACCTCGACGATGATGTGTTACGGGCAAAAGCTTGGCGCGGCACGTTGTATGTTCTTCCACGGCGAGCTTTATTTTTCCGAGTTCGCCTAGGCATGCGACTCTGATTGGAAAGATTTCCGCTTGGCTGGAAATTGCGCATTCGGATAAATGATCGATCCGCGAGCACCCATGTACAGCATGCACACGTATACACATGCTTCGAGTTTTTAACGTCGTTGTGCGAGCTGTGACCTCCTTGGTCCCAGCTTGTTAGAAGCTTTTCTCTTATTTATTTTTTTTTTATTATTGAGAATCGAGACTCGGTGATTTAAAAAGCAATCTTGCCAAAGTCGGCGAGCCGTCGTAAGCGCATGTCGGTTGCATCGGGATGAGCACCCGAATATAATGCGGAATCATCGAAACAATCGATTCGCTGCTTTTTCGATTAACGCCGTGTAAACGGATTGTATACACACGCTTGAATTAATATTCTAAAAGTGTCGCTGCGGTTCTTCATGGATATAACGGGCTTAAAACCCGCCGCCTGGCTCGCCGCGAACAATTAATCTTGCAAGCTCCTTTTAAAAACTTCCACCGCGGGCTAAACACTCATGGTCAGCTTAATAATTCACGGATTCGCTTATTTTTATAGACAAACGATAGTTCGCATTTCAATCGCACACGTCGCGGTGTGTCTTATCAATTGAAAAGCAGTGCCTAAATAACCCTCCCGGGAAAATCATGACAGTTCTTACATACCCGCTCGAGAAATCATCCAAGCGTCATAACGAAATCATGATCGCAGAGCACACATTATCAGCAGCACAGAAATCACGCGCACGTGGAGCGGAGCCGTTAAATGCGAATCCCAAGTCCGTACTCAGCGACGCGCGACAGCTGACTGACTGACTGACTGCGCGCCGCGAGATCCGCGAGTACCTATACGAGCGACCCCCACCGCAGCCGCGCGCATCTCTCTCTCTCTCTCTCCTGATGCTCATCTCTCCTTTATTATGAGACGTTAGATTATATTATGGGCATCAGCTGCGGCTCTATCTCCTGAATAAAATCCCTTCGTTCTATTCTATTCGGATGCTTAGTAGATGTGCGTTATAGAGAGAGAGTGATATAGACACGTGCAGCAGCAGCGTAGAAAGTTGACGTTATATATATAGTTTTACGAGGCCCTACTCGGCTCTCATCTCCCGGCGGGACAATGTCCCTGCAAACTGTGCGCCGTGACTTTATATTCGTAATGATGAGTGCGCGGCGCGAGATGAGAGATCCAAGTTTCAGGGATTTTATGATTTTTCAACTGTTTTTAATCCATTGAGTCGCGAGCGCAAAACGTCGCAGTAAATTCATTATCCTGAATAAATGATAAAGCTCGCGTCGTGTGCTCTCCTCGAATCTGATTACATTCGTTTCATTGTCTTGGCCACTGGTCGCCTCTTGAAATCTCATTAACGGCTTTATTCTCTTCCGATAGTCCTCGGCGGTGCATTAAATATGTACCTCCGTGAAATTTTCAACTTCGCCGCGATTATTCTCCGTGTATGTGCAGGAATCAATATGACGGCAGGACTGCAGCGAAGGGATGAGAGATTATTCTCTCGTCACGGGAGTCATGAATTTTCAAAGCCGGAGAGAGAAACGTGCGGTAGTGAAAGCCTGTCGGACAACGCGGGTCTGAGTCAATCTTGACAAATCACTCTCGGAGATCTCTCGCGGAAGTCGCTCTTTTCGAGTTATAACATCACGGGTATACCTTATACGTTAACACGAGATAGAGCAAAAGCGGCGTATAGTCACACTTTGGAAGCGGCAAAAAAAAAAAAGGCCTCGATCGAACCGCAGCCGCTAATTGAACTTTGTGCCTCGAGCGTCTCTCTAACGCGACAGTTGACGACTCTTCTCATCGCTGGTGCAAGGCCGCGCGAAAAAAATTCTTCAGATAAGTGGCTGCCTCTCGACCCCGCCTCATCAGCAATATTCAAAAGCCGCGCTCTTTAACACGACGATCGAGCTTTTCGCTCGCGATTCATCCTCTCTTCTCGATCACATTTAATATTATAATGCACGAGTAATTTTCGTAATCCCCCGCCGGCACGGCTTGTATGGATTGATTATATTCTGCCTTTATACGAGTATACTCTATATACAGCGGCTGAGGTATGATCAAAGGGGGCCGTGCTTCTGACTTTCTTATCTTGGGAATACGGGAATATTGTGTGGATATTTTCTCGTTTTTGAAAAAGCGCTTGATCAATCAGGCTACCTATATATGACCAGATGCGTGTGTTTGTACGCGTATGTATGCATATACCGCAGGCGACGTGAATCGCCAAGTGGTATCGCGCGCGCGTAATTCAATTGTAATAGCGGGAAAATCAAAATTCCATCGACCCACGCCGTATAAGGTACTCGCTGTTGACACACTGCAGCACCGCTGCTACGTAATGTATGCAACTCTCGACAAGTCTATACACACCACGCATCGCTATATAGAGCTTGCGGAAAGTAACACACAATGTACGCTAATCGTCGAATCATGACTCCGTAACTCAGGCGCAAGCTCTACTAGGGCGTTATTTATTATCGCTAGCGCGCGCGCGCGCGCGCGATTTAAATATCTCGTCGAGAACGGGCTGGGGCTTCAGGGTAAAAAAATCTCATTATCCTTTTTTGCGCTAGTGTGTGTTGCCGGCTTCTTACCACTCGAGATGAGCTTGCATTTTTCGGGCTCCTCCGTGGGTAATTAAATTCGCTCTAATTGAAGAGCGCAAGCGAGCACCGATGACCCGAGTCCATTTACAAATCCGCTGAGTGCTCCTAATTTCGACGATTTGAATATACGCGCCAACTCGGCGTGCTCTATACGTCCATTTGCCTGATGGGAAGGAGTGTGTATATGCGTGTGACTACAATGTCGTTGGATTTATGCGCTCTTTTATCTCGACTCAACGATTGAAAATATATCTGCACGCGCAAGACGCAATGTAAGCAAGGAAAATAAAGAAGCTCTTCTCTCCGTACGTCGAGAGTTTAAGCTCGAGGATATGACTGAGTGCCCGCATATAGGCGAGGCTGAAAGTTGGAATGGCTCTAAAAGCTTGAAAACTCACTTTTCGAGCGGCGCGCTATTAACTCGCCCTCTCTCTCTCGCGTTCGCGCGAGTGAAATATTTTTAATCGATGGATTTTCAAGACGACGCGTAGATAATAAATCCCCCCGTGAGCGCGGTTATTTTCAACGATGGTCCTCGATCGAATCAGCGGGAATTTTTGAAAAAAAAGATAGCACGTACTGCTGGAAATTAAAGCGACACGCTTCTATATAGCTAGAGGCGAACTTTGCCACCCGAATACGCGCAAGTGTATATTCCAGTAGCCCCGCGGAGGAGAGACGGACTTTTATAGAATTTCCCGCGACTGATCGAACAGCTGTGCAAATATAATAAAAGCACGATTCGCTCTCTCTCTCTCGTAGCTATATAGTGACTGCTCTCTCTAACGAAGCGACTTTTTTCCAAAGTTTTTGGCTCCCGTCCCGGAAGTCGTTGGCGAGACAATGTCGATTGTCCGTCCTCCCGGTCAATTATTTAAAAGTCGGATCTGAGTGAGGAATTGGGTTACACGATCGAGCATCAACATCATCAGCGATGAGCGACGATGCGGAACGAGTTGAGATAACACACTGCTATATCTGACGGAATCACGGCTGGCGACCACCTCAAAGAAGCCTCTCTCTCTCATCCCTGCAATTCGCGCGGTAAGTGACGTGCAGCAGAGAAGCGGCAGTCGATCGATTAATAGCAGTTCGCACTACGCAAAAGCTGCTCCCAGTTGTCGGCATCGCCGAGGAAGGAGGAAATTGCGAGCTGTCTCCGGGAAAACAGAAATGTCTCTCCGGCTGTCAGAAAGCTCGATCGTTTGATCAGCTCTCGATCGTCGGTGCGAAGCAGTGACGTGTCCTTATTACGTACTAATTGTCGCGTACTATATACACAATGTGCAGTCTCGCTTCGTTATATTCTTGGAAAGAATTATTAGGGGATAGCGTCTCAGTAAATCCACGAGTCTTATATGCGCAGCGACGCTGCAGAGAGGCTCGATCCCCGAATTTTGAGCCCCGGAACGTGATCGGCATAGAGAGCAGTGTGTGCGTGACGCTTTTAAACGGTGGATAAAGCCCGCTCTCGTGATGCCCGGACGTATGGACTTACACTATATATACTCAGGGTAGAGAGAGAATTTTCAAAGTAGTCTATTAGCTACATACGAGGGGATTCTTTTTCAGAGGGGTGTACGCCAGTGTTTTCAGGCGGACGGTAGTGCGGCTTGCGTATAATCCCCGTGTAATCGCTGCCCTCAGAGATTATAATATGCGGCTGCGCAGGGACGCGAGTCGAGTGCTGAAATTGAATCTCAAGCCGCCTGCTCTCGGCGCTATCCTCTCTCTCTCTCTCACTTTGCGTATAACGAGTATTACTCCGCTCGGTGTAATGTGCGTGCTTTCACGCGAATTATCAAGCGAATAGCACACGGAATGAAAAATAATAAAAGTCCATATCCGTCTTCGAGATTATCAGAGGCTCTTCGCGTCGATGCTATACAGGACTAGCGGTAGATGCGGCATATGTCAGACACACATCAGCCCCTTCAATTATTGCCCTAATTGTCGGACAGCGCGAGAGCGAGTGAACAGGCGAGAGAGAGAGAGAGAGACAGCTGCAACGGCTCTATAATGTCCAATTGCGTTCGGAGTTTATAGGCAATCGAATTATCACTACGGCCGGACTATATCCTACCAGCCAGGCCGATCCGGTTAGCTGTGTGCTCTCGTGTAGCCATGGAGGATTAACGGATCGAGATTCAACCTCTCGCATCTAAAACTGAATATCTCCGCGTGGCTGCATCGGGCTGGATGGACACCTCTGCGCCGGGCGTAGAAAGTTGTTTTTTACAAAAGGAATCGAATGAGACTGGTTAGAACAGGGAGTCTCTAATCGTGCGGGATTTTCTTTGATTTTTCGTCCTCTTCAAGGCTATAAGTTACATTTCTGAGAAATGTGCCAGGGTACTTATATCCAAATCGCCCGATCGGCCCGATAAGGAACGGACTCACTCTACAGGATTTTTCAAGTTTTTCCGTCCCTTTCAAGCCTACGTAGATGCTCGAAAAAAAAAACACAACTTTCTAGGCCCTGTGAACCCCTCGAATCAACTGTCAAGGGATCGATCTGGCCCTTTTTCGAAAATCCGAAAAATCACGACCATGATACTGCAATATTCGCAACAGAACTTCGTTACACCAGATGCGCATTCCAGGAACTGCAAACAATAGAAGCATCACGATAATCCGAAGAGAATAGACGAAACAAAAAACACCCTTTCGACGAATCGCCTACACACAACGCAAGAGATGAGAATAAGCACAGCCGCACACTCACATCGACCTTGAAGGTGAAAAGTACTCTGAGTAATTGCTTTCCTGCACAGCATAATTTTCAGCCGCGTATAATACAGGAGCGTGAGTTTGACAGAAGTAGCTCTCTCGTGATGCGTATTGTGCTCGAGCTTTTCATCGAGTTCCTGCGTGACAGCGCGTCGATTACGCACAGCGTCCGATTAAATTAGCCGATGGATTTTTCGCTCCATTCTCGCGATACAATAATAAAACTCGCGATCGTGATGTGAGAGCCTCGAATACATGTATATGTATACCCGGAGAAAAAAAAACCGAGCGCGGGACGAGCCTCCTCCACGAATCCCAATTACGGTGCATTGTAGTGCCGGTATACGACTAGTCTAATGACGACTCTTGATCGAATGCATATACGCTGTTGCCGTCGAAGCGGGATTTATTAACGTCTCTGTTATTATAGACGAGTTGCTGCTTCGAGTTATCAGGATTCGTTTTTTTTTTTTTACACCTCGTGAGAGAGACACACCCACGAGAAACCGGAAAAAACGACTACTTGGATTATCGTGACATCGCAAGTACGATCGATCTCGATTCTACGATTTGAAAAAAGTGACTAATGGTTTTGATATTCTTGCAGCGTTTTAAAAACGATTAAAAGCTTCAGTATCAGTTGGAAAACGTACGTTGGAGCTGCGCGCATATAATACGAGCGGAGTGCGAGTATTTTAAAATTGCGCGCTCGCGCACTGAAGTAATCGGAAAAAAATCATGCATTTTAATGCAGTGGATGCAAATAGACACGTGAGTGTAATCCTTCTGGAATTGCTTCTGCCTTATCACCTGCGGTGCGGTATATTATCTCTCGACGTTTTTTTTTCCCTCTGTAAATCAGCAATTTTCAAAAAATCACCTTGCTCCCCTTTCCGATGAAAACGCGAAATATATAACGATATCGCAAAAGAAGCAAAAAACGAGAAGGTCTCGAGCAAAGATTACTGTAACCAATTAAACCGATCGGCCTTGCAACAATAATAACCATCCTCCCGCTCTCTCTTGGAATAGCAATGAATACGCGTAAATCTATTCTCTCGAGGCGCACTTTGTAATCTCTCCCGTCCCATCTAGCGCTCCAGCGGCTAAACCAGTATCTCTTTTAATGACCATCCAGCGAAGAAGAAGAAGAAGAAGAAGAAGAAGAAGAAGAAGAAGAAGAAGAAGAAGAAGAAGAAGAAGAAGTTACATAGTAAAAAGCACACGACAGCTCGACCGGCATCTCGAATCATATGGTAGTGGGGGTAAACCGGGGGCCGCATGTGTCTCGGCTCCTACGCCGTTTGCCAGTCAAGTTTTAGCAGAGACGCAGACAACATACCTTATACTTATACACAGCAGGATGGATCGCTGGCAAGGAAAAGTCGCTGTGGTGACCGGAGCATCCTCTGGAATAGGCGCCTACATCGTCGAGCTTCTCGTCAGGGCCGATATGAAGGTAGTCGGCTTGGCCCGGAGGATAGACTTACTCCAACAGATGGCCACCAGGATGGCCAAACACCATCCCGGTAGATTTTACCCGGTAAAGTGTGATCTGCAGAAGGAAGAGGATATCCTGGAGGCTTTCAAGTTTACCGAGGAGAAAGTGGGACCGGTGAACATCCTTGTCAATAACGCTGGATTCTTGGTCTCGGAGAGGATTATCGGTATGTTTGAATAATTATATAGCTGGGAAAAATTGATCGAGGCTAGACGTATCGATGACATGTATAGCATAACATGCAGATAAACGAAAGTGCATACTTACACTGACGCTGTGTACTATAACGCGAAGATGATAGTAGTCGAGTTATATCTCCTGCGCGAAAATAACGGAGCGCGAGAGACCTTGAATCTACTGCCAGCGCATGCATTGTCAGCAAGTCGAGTTTACGCGATATATATATTCACCGGTTAACCGACACTGTGTTTTTCTGCCTTTGACGTTGAAATTCAGGCACTGTTTGTACTTCTTTTTTTTTAAGTCACGGATACGCGGGTTATCCCGTTGTAAATCGAGTTTAAAAAAAAAAAAAAAAAATTCCCATATTACTCAGATGGCTCGACGGAGAACTTCCGCAAGATCCTGGACCTCAACGTGCTTGCGGTGGCTATCTGCATCCGCGAGGCTACAAGGCTGATGCGCAAGCACAAGGTGCGCGGACACATCGTCAACGTAAACAGCGTCGCGGGCCACGAAGCTGCACGGATCCAGGTGCCCGTGAACCTCTACTGCGCCAGCAAGTATGCCGTCACCGGTATGACCGAGTCCGTCAGGAATGAGCTGTCCAGCCTCAACACCGGCATCAAGATTACTGTGAGATTACCGATGTTCCACATTTTTTTTTTCTATTCGTATTTCTACAGTATAGAGAAAACGACACGGATTTTTTTTTTTTTTTTTTTTAATACACATGCGCGCACACTCGACGTAGAAAAAGCGGCTTTGTCGCGCATCGATGGGGGAAAAAATAGCGCGCGGGGACGTTGTGCAGTCAAGTGTCCGAGAGAATTACCGGATGTTTTGATGTGTGCACGTTATGTGAATTTCTAGGATATATGCAAGCGCGAGAGGTCGGAAATTATAATTTCAAAAATCGATTTGCTATTCCGAGACTACTGTGGATTTTTGAATTTTACAAAAGTTTTTATTATTTCACTGTTGAACAGAGCGTCAGTCCAGGACCAGTCCGAACCGACATGATCCGCGCCGCGGGCATCCCCGACGATCTGATTGATAAGGTTCCCATCCTCGATGCCAAAGACGTTGCCGATGCCATCATTTACGCCCTCGGCACGCCACCTCATGTCCAGGTAAGTCAATCTTCGTCTCACATATACTATAGATACACGGAAGTTCGAAACTACTGATTTTCGCTCCATTGATTCCTGATCGGTTACGCAACGATCGCTTCTCGCGATAATAAGGGATCATTTGCTTTTTAAATGCAGTGTATATATACAGATCACAAAGTTACGTTTCTCGTTTAGTTGCGCAACGCAGCAGCTGATGACTTCATTTAATCTTTTTTTTCGCGCGCTCTCGCTGACTTTTAATTGGGCGCGCGTATACCTTATCAAGTTTATATGATACGAAATGCATCCATAGCAAAGTACATATATACGCGTTTATCGATAAAATTTACCGCGCACAGCGAGGCAAAAGACACGCGGTTCATTTATCTCGTCGTTGACATTTTTCAGGTAAACGAGCTGACGATCACACCATTGGACGAGACGGTGCAAGCTGTCAGAGCCTGATAACGGAGAACCTCCCATGCCTGCATAGACACACGCTATTTTTCTAGTACCACCGCATGTACGATGCATAATATAGTACAAACATGTATATTACACCAAATAAAATATCTTACCTTGTATACGGGATGTATAATTGTATAAGAGTGACAAATACGGCGTTGGCGAAAAACCGCTTGAAAATTAAAACGGCTTCCTCGGAAGAAACTGCTCTAGCCTTACTATTCAGCGTATATAAGCGCTTGCGAGCAACGCGACGACGCTTCGAAGAGACGAGCGATAAATAATGCATCGTCGCGCTCTCGTATAAATAATGTATCCCTATATCTAGTCTGCTAAGACAGAGCGGAGCAACATCCGATCTATTGTGCATGAACGAGAGCTTCGACTGTTGCAATAGAGGCGATTATTTGCATTGCTAGATTCCGAGAGGGAGATTAAGCGAGCGACTGCTCTTATATTCCTTGGTATATTAAGTAGTATACATACGTGTAACACAATTTGTATAACGCGCCTAGCGTGAGATAATAATTCATTGTTTGTTATCGTCGTATAAATTAGTCGCGCACATATACATGGCTCGACATCGAGTGTGATACATTTCGTTCGCGAGAGTCGTGCAAAATTGAACAAGTCGATCAGTGGGGATGATCCGTCGTTTTTCATTATACAATTATATCGCAGTGTGTCCGAGTGCTCATTTTGTATTATTCAACGGCGCTTAAAATTAAAACGGATTTTTCTTGCGTCTAATTTTGCGCTTATAAGTAGGTTGTCGGGTCGATTCCTCTCGAGGGTATCAGCAGTTCTTTTTTTCCATAGCAGTTTATTAAAAATTTCATTCAAAATACACACGAGCGTTCTGCTCGCGGATTGTTTGCGCGCCAGCTTTTCTCAACGGATATTTTTTTTCTATATTTTCATAGTAAAGTTAATCCGGCCAGCTTAGTTTACATAGTGCTGCGCTCGTCGAAGTAGCTATATGGCTATTACGAGCCGTACGCAAACATTTTTTCCAGCGGCGCTTAAATACCTGATGATGCATCTCTGATCCTTATCGGAGAAAGTATCTTTACCGAGAGCATCGCGAGGGCATTATTAACGTGAAGTGCAGGTGACCTTGACATATTATCTCGACACCTATCAGTGTAGTAAACCGAAGGTCGTTCGTCAAAATCTATCGACGTGAGAAGAATAAGGCGAAAAAAAAAACGAATTACGGCGCAACCTTCGACCTCGTCCAAGCGGATATGACGTTCCGCCGCACGACTCTCAGAAACTAATTAACCGATTTACGGCTCCTACTACTACTCGCTCTTTACGAGCCTATCATTCAACTAACGTATACGTATATAACTCAAAACTCCGTGCGTGCGAGATAACGATCGCGAAGAAAAGATTAATATCTCTTGCGAGTCTCCGCCAGTATATGTATAAGGTATAGCTATTCGTTTGTCTGCGTCCAAAGGTATACCGAAAAAGCCGACGACATTCACCTAATGCGACGAGGAAGAAGCTGAGATAGAGACGTCAGTGCCCCGAGCTATAAAGCCTTGAGTCGGCGATTCTCGAACTCATTGTCGCGTGTAATTAACTCGGAAAAATCTCCGATGGAAGCTGATGCTTTTTTTTTTTTGTTGTCTTTATCCCGACGCCTTTCGCTTCCTCAAACTCTTTTGCGCACACTGTGTGCGTCGGTGGATTCGTCGAGTGCGCGCCGTGGCGAGAAGCTCTGGAATTGAAGGTTTGTTGTCGGTTTACGTTCGATGGGATATCGATTATCCCACGGAATTCCAGGAGAGAGAAATATATATAATACGCTTGTTCGACGAGTATAAGCGCGCGCTCGGGAGTGTTTTCAATTAGATTTTTCTTAACGACCTGACACGTGTATAGTGTAGTTATTATTATCGCACGTGATTTATGAATTTTTAAAAATAACTCGCCGTTCTCTCGCAGTAGCTGAAAACAATTGATCATCCAAAGTCACTGATGTGCTCATTTAGTGCGGAGTCGAAAAAAAGCTAGAAGCGCGCGATAATTCAGCTTCTTTAATTAAGGATCTCGTGTCCACTGTGCTCTCAATTAATAGCCGACGTCGACGCGCGGCGAGAAACTATTGAACGTATAATGGCCGAGTATCGATCGCTCTGTCAATACCCAATAAGTTTGAGCCGTGAAATTTCAAGCCTAAGTATAACAATGACGAAAAAACTTTACAGCCGCTCCTCCCGTCGACAGCTGCACATGCAACTCCGCCCGACGATTATAATTATGACATCTATCATAATTAATCGCGTGTGTTGTACTCGCTTATTTATGGAAATGAATTTTTTTTTTCCCCTCGAGACACGTGGAAGTATGGGAAAAAAAGTAGTCGCAAAAAATAAGAGTCCGCGTGGATAATTTAATTATTCCGGCCTGTATGTAATTCCAACTGCATTCTTTCTTGATCGCTTTCGATCATAGCTACGCTTGTGAAAGATTGACGCGCGTCAGGAGTGCCATTGGAGCATTACCGTCATCGATGTGTATATAACGTATAACAAAGCCCTTCACCGTTTAATTCGTGATGTTCGAGACGCGTGTGTATACGTAATTACCACCATTTTTGGTGAAGGTGATACACTCAAGACGGAATTTTCACCTTGACGCCGCTTATCAAAGAATCATCGTCTTTGTGCCGTACAGGCAAGTAAATTAATTTAAACTTGCCGATTATACCCAAGATGGCCTAAAATATTTAGCTTACGTCGAGCGCGTGGCTATCAATTAACGACGTAATGCTGGATTCGATCTTAGAAAGCGTATAATATTCAAAACGTCCTATATCGCAAAAGTTTTCGCGCGTAAATTTGAAATCTTTACATCGCCAACACTTCTCATAAACTCTCGAGAAACCGACGAGCCAATAAAATTACTGGGGGTAAAAATCTGGATTACAGGAAAACCAGAAACGCGAAAATTCGCTCGACCACTATATATATCGATGTATACCTCACATCAGGGGATACGCGCGGCGCATGTATAATTACGCGTCTCAATATTCATGGGACGGTATAGATTAGGCGAGTGGCGCCGGACAAGACTATATCCGCGACGTTATATGTCCGCGTATATAACCTGTGCTCAGAGAGTGAGTATAAAGAGCTGATATGGATCTCTCTCTCTCTGTGCAACATGTGAATTTAATTGCTGCGAGCTGTGGCTCTTCACTTTTATAATCGTGGATTTTTCATCGCTCTTCCGAGAACGAGAGCTCGAAAAGCAAAAGAGAGAGAGAGAGAGAGAGGGATATGTTCGAGTAGTAATGAAAATTTTGCCGAGATTCCGGGAAGATTGCGCGAGAGGTAGTAGTATAAGAGCTGACGCTTTTTTTGCTCTTTTATATAGAGTTTGTAAAATCGCTTCTCTCTACAGAGGGACTTGAATGCGATTGAATTTTATTCCTTATTTTCATTGGATGGGTAATAATTATTGATATGCAAATGAGCATCATTTTAAAATACGTCAGTTCAATTAAAATTCACGTGTTTTGACAAGATTGTTTTTCTAAATTGTGAGAGTTTCTTCATTACAGAGATAATAATCGCGTTAGGCAGTGTAATAACAGGTACGATTATTCGCTGATATTTTTCTAACGCGAGAAGCGAAAGGAAAAACTTTTATGGTTTATCGTATAGCCGCTGACACTTCCGCCCATATTACAAAGCTGACGAATGACACTATTTTTTTCCGAGAAAACCCCCTCGCGACTGATTCACCAGCTGCCTACTCCATTTTTCCGCTACACATTATCGTATACTTAATGCAGCGTGAAAAATCGGGTAAATCCAGAATTCGTAATCACCTCTACTCTACAACATTGTAATCTAATCCACGTGCATTGTTGTGGCAGTAAAAAAAATCGCCGTTTCAGAAACGACTGCTTTGAGGCGATAAAAAAAAAATTGAAAACCAAACTCGTGGCGGTGGACGCAAGGATCGTAAAAAATTCCGCCTATTATTAATAACGAGAGATCCCTTAGTCATAGCTATATGATCGCATCCAGAGCTCGTTAAGCGTATTTTTTTTTTTTTTTTTATTGCTCGAGTTTACAATTCAAAACAGTTTGTTGCACGCGTGCCGCGCACACAATGTCTATATTTGGATAAAAGTCGGATAAAAGTTTGGGGATGAATCGGAGCTTCCAAGTGGCCGGCTGTAAAAAAGTTTATTTGCGCATCAAGTCAAGGGGGAGAGGAGCTTTTACGGGCCACGTCAAAGTTTATGAATCGTATTCCCCAGCTCGTGGCCGATGTCAATATTCGATGTATTAAATTTTACCGATCGTCAAAGTCGGGAAATAGAATAAAAGGGATGCGGACTCTTTGCCAGTGTGTATAAAACGCACGCGATGTACGTACTTTGTTGTAAAATTTTTCGATGCGTCTTTGATGATTGTGGAAGTTAAGGTAAGTATGTCCAAATGATTTGTTAGTGATCAGAATAAGTAAGTAGCGGTCGTTATTAATAATGCAAAACAAACAGACGAGCGAAATAATAATAATACGCCAGCGTGTGCACAGCGGGAGGAGAAAAAAAAAAGAAGCAGCGAGAAAAAGCCAGCGACACCTGTTGTGAGCGTTGAACTTGATTAGCAAAAGTAAAAGTGACAGGGGCGTTTTAATCAGACTCGTTTGTCAACCTGGCGAATCACGGACGGAAAAATGAGAAACACGAGAGTAAATATTAAATTGAAAGAGAATTAAAAGCACTTGCTGAATTAACGAACTTGAAAAGCCGTTAAAGGTCCTGTAATTTTTACAGTCAACTGTTTCGCCACATGAAAGGATTAACAATCCGATTATACGTACGCTATATTTTATAGCGTTTCAATATGCAAATGTTTATTCAAACGTTTCGCTCAATTTTTACACCTTTTCACGGATATAAGCAATAAACTAAAAGCAGCCACATTTTAGTAGATGCTATACAGCTGCTAACCGTAAATTCAATAAAAGAAAGCTCTCACGCGCACTTGCGAGAGTTGACGAAACGACATCAGAATTTTCATAATGTCATGAAACTTACCGGCACGCAAACTCGCTCGCCTTCGCATGGCTTTTTCCTCAGGGGCTCGATCCGGACGACCGATCAAGGCTGCCATTCGCGAAAAACCCCCGATACACACACGTCAGACCGCAAGCATACCTATAGCAGACCGGTTAACTCTTTTTTTGCGAAAAGGAAACAGCATCATATACAACCGCGCCCCCGAGCATCATTTTCCAAGAGAGAAGGAGCCGCGTCACGATGTGGGTATACGTCCCCCACCCATTGGCGCGCGGAAGTATCCTTTTGAGAGCGATAGAGAGAGAGAGAGAGAGACGCGAAGTGAGAAATAAAGGTCGAGAGTATATCTCTCGTTGTGTACCCACTGCTAGCGGCAGTAGTAGCAGCTCCTCAAGTTCACCTAAACGATAGGCTCTCGCACCGGACAGTCAGTCTCCTGTAAACTCTCTCGGCGACTGCAGCAGCGACTAATCGCGCGCACGACTCCTTATCTATATACATCTGCCTCTTCTCGGGTAAGTACCTAACCCGGAGCTTTCGAGCTTGCGGGAACCGAGTGCCGGTGAATTTTTCGGAGTATAGTGGCGTTCGAAGTGCGTGAGTGATTGCATCGATTTTTCTCAGTTTCTATAATACTATATAGTCCCGAACGAGTTAATCTTTCTAATCAAGACGGACAAATGACAGTAATCAATGCGTCCACTCGCTCGGGGAAGTAATCAATTATATACACCGCGACATCATTGTTGCAACTAACGCGCCCGGAAAACCAGCTCCCGTTCATCTCATTATACAAAACGAGCCTCTGCTGATCGTTACACACTCGATGTCGATTTCAATAAATAATCCCCGGAGGTGTAACCGTGTGGCATATCGTCGATATATACGGATTAATACACCTTCTGTGCATGCACTGGACAAACGACATTATTTGCGTAAACTATCGCGCTAAAAGCCGGCTTCCTATTAATATTATAGCGACTTTTAGCCATTAATCGTGTAAAAAAGCGCAGCGGTGCAGCTATAAGTAAACGATATGCGAATCGCTTTTTTTTCCACTCGCTCACGCGATAATTGCATGTCGATCGGTAGGCGATACCGAGTGGTGTGTGGGATATATCGCCGCTTCGGACAATGATTTATCTCGTAATGAATGGGTTGTAAAAATTTGATTTTCTAATCCGCGTAAAGGAGTTTTTTTTGCCGCTGTAATTGAATTCCGACGTTGTGAACGTTTTGATTACAAGGAAAAAAAAAGAAGAAGACGCCTTCGAATCTTTGCAAACCGCATGAAAGTGAAAGCTCGCATGCAAAGCAGTCGGTTGCGAAAAGTCCCAACGAAACAAAGCCAAACGGGAAATAGGTGTAGAAGTCGTCGCGGCGAAAGCTTCTTAAAACTCGCGCGTACAAAGCGCGAATCCTGCAACGTCAATGCGATAGGAATTAAAACTTTTGGCCAGCGTCTTCCGATATTTTTCCCGACGAACGAATGAATAGCCGTCGTTATATCGCGGGAAAAAATATGCCGAAGCTCCTTTATACATTGTCCACAATAAATGCGGTTATCAGCGCTGGTGAAAAAAAAAGCCGAGCGCGGGGGATATTATAAATGAATCGAGACGCGCGCTAACGATCGATGCATTATGCATTTTTTTAAAAGACCGGCTATTAAAATAGCAAAAAAAAAAGCCAAGGCGCGCAAATCGAAATAATGGCTGAGCGCGCGACGTGCTTACTAAAAATAATTCACTTCTCCGCGGGATCATTAATTAAAAATCTTATCAGCGAATGGAACGGGAATCGATGCGATTCCCGGAATGCAGTGTGCAGACTGTAGTGTGACTCGAGAGTTTCCTGATGGCATTTTTACGCCGGTAATTGAGGAGCTAACTGAATTGCTCGATCGCTGATGAATTTAGATTTGCAGAAAATGAGATCTAACGTATACAATGACTTCACGATCGGTGCAAAAAAAAATACTTTGTATGTACGCACCTATCATCATCTCTTCTAAAGTAATCGCTACTATTATAATTAAAAACGCATCATGGTAATACTGGAAAAAATACCGGCATCAAAACCGAGCAGCCAGGGACTCTCTCGACAATCGTAATAATAACAGGCGTGCCTCCATAACTCTCGCGGTGAGCAACACACATTAGAAATCGTTTCGCGATCGGTTAAGCTCTTTTTTCTTGATCTGTCTCGGTATACCCTACCCCCGCCCGCGTCATGATCATCGCCGTGGGAGGTGGTCTTACCACTGCAAAACTGATCTACAGCCGTAATGAATAATTATAAATCTCGATGCTTGCGTAACTCGCGCGCGGCGCACCGATATTATCCGTTCGTATTAATTGAAAAATTGAAGAAGACAGAAAAAGAGCGCGCGGAGCTAATGATGCTGTGTTACGCTTCGCTGCGGATTAACCGGTGAGTATATGCCTTTCTGCACCTGCGCATAGCTGCATCGAAGATGTTGTGAAAGTGTCTGGGCACGTCGCATCTACACTGCGAATCCTTGCTACAATTTTTTTCCTTCCTCTGCGCCATGTCTTCGATTTGTCCGATGCCGATTTTTTGCCGATCCTATAGCACAAGCCGGTGATACCTGTTTTCTCGCGCGGTGTAACTAGTTTTCGCGGGCTGATAAGAAAGGCTGCTTGCGATAGTCACAGGGGCGATTTATCCAGTCTTACAAATGCTCTGATTTGAATCGGTAATATAAATATTCTCCCGTGTAAACCTGAATACTTTCGAAACACTCGATCGTGGGATGATTTAAAGCATACGCCGCACATCACCCCATGACAGGATGTGACGAGAGGTTGCAACGAACTCTTTTATATGCGCGAAGGAGTCATAAATTCGAGGAGCTATAAGTATAGATCGGCATTGAGCGTATCTCGCGCGCATGAATGGGATGCCCGCGTAGGTACATATAATGTATATTCTAATGGAGCTACATCAAGGTTGCACGCGATCAAACACCTGTCAAAATTCACGCTCTAACGCGCGTATAGCCTGTATATAGTGTAATAGTCATTGTTTACATCGAAGATCGGTAAAGTAGGGGGAACAGCTCGGAGATTTTTTATCCCAAGTTTTTCAGCGTGACAAAAGACGCCGGAGGCGCATCGACGCGCGAACACAATGGCACGAGAGCGAGAGGGAAGCACGACGGAATATAACTCCCGCGCGACGAGCGAGGAAAGCCGATAAGTTTGACGAAAAGTTTGGAGTATTAATGCCCACGGACAACTACGCGCCAACACCGATATTCGGATTTTCCGCGGGTGAACTGTTTAACTTTCCGTGCGGGAATATATAAAGCCCTTTACCTTGTTCCGTGTGATATATGCTACTTTTTTTTCGCAGAAAAAGTTTCTTTTTTTTTTAAAGCGACCTTTTGGAATCGTATATAGATCGGCGCAGCGTTACAAGGATTAGATACGGATTTGCATGGGCGTATAACCTTTGAAACAAATTATTTCCGTCGAGTATCGATCGAGGTTTATACCGCGTGGGCGTAATTTATTTTTTGTCCGATACTCCTTGTAGGATTTATAATCCAAAACGCTTTCATTGTCGCGGCGCGTTTTATGTAGGAAGTAATTAACTATTGAAATAATCCTATTGTGACGTTGAACCATAGCGATTATATACATTACTCGCGCGGCTGCATCGAGATCTTTTTTCCCCTCGCCACGTCGACGTAAGAATAAATAATTGTTTAAATTATAATACTAATTGGATAATTGTAAAAACAAACAACTGCTTGATAACTTACGTAACTTATGTAATTCCAGACTCCAAAATGAAATTTCCAACCTGCTGTCTCCTCCTGGTCATCTGGATCCTCTCTGCGGAGGCGGTACCGCGTAAGCTGCGATCGTCGAGCAACTCGATCCCAGGCAGCTCGTCCGAGTCTCCGCCCAACATCATAATGCTCATAGCCGACGACATGGGCTGGAACGACGTGAGTTTTCACGGCAGCGACCAGATCCCGACGCCAAACATCGACGCCTTGGCTTACAACGGCGTCATCTTGAACAGCCACTACGTCTCGGCTCTGTGCACTCCGAGTAGATCGGCATTGCTGACCGGCAAGTACCCGATCCATACTGGTATGCAGCACTTGGTGATTCTGGAGGCCGAGCCCAGGGGATTGCCACTCCACGAGAAGATTCTTCCGCAGGTTGGTTTTTTTTTTTTTTTTTGCCTGATGAAATCGCGACTGACCCTATAAATCATCGCTGGTAATTTCTCGGTGTTTATTATAGCTCGAGCGCGCGGAACGTTTTCGCGCGCATAAATTACATTGCGCGCGCTTTCAATTAGCTTGGCGCGCGGGCTTGCAAATTCAAATATTACTACATTATTTAAATTTAAATGACTCTGGCGTACGTTCAGTATATTTCTAATCTATTTAATTTGTGTACCGAGGTGCACGCGCGAAAAAACGTCTATTAGAGTTTGTTCACCTATCGTTGTAAATCGTCTTTTTTTCTGCGCAAAAAGCACACGAGGATATATAGCGCGATTTTGCAATCGCAAGCCGAGAAGATAGAAGTAGAGAAACAAAACCCAAGCCTTGACTCGGCTAAATTAATCGAACATAGAGTTCTCAAATGACTGTACAGCAACGCGGTATATCCTGTATCGATTAGCGGCGAGAATTAATGCGGCAGGCATAATTGTGACGCGTTTATTAGAATGTCCAGGCGTGTATACACCTTGAGACTGGTATAAGGCTGTACATATATTTCACGCTTAAATCGGCTCGTTGCGAAAAGTCTCCGTATTATAATGTTAATTCGCTCGTAATCTGTATAGCGCGATGACAGGGACGCGTGCGAATTTCCCCTCGAATTCAATCGCGAACGTCAAGTGCGATACAATCAGTCCAATAATCATAATTTTTCAAATAAAATTACGTAAAAATAATGTATAATACTCCGAATCACCGCAGTACCTAAAAGAAGCCGGTTACGCAACTCACGCGATCGGTAAGTGGCACCAGGGCTTCCACCGACGCGAGTACACGCCGACCTACCGAGGCTTCGACTCACACTTTGGCTACTGGCAAGGCCTGCAGGACTACTACACCCACGAGGTCGGCTCGTCCAACCCGAAGGAGGGTTTCCTAGGCTTTGATATGCGGCGCAACATGAGCGTAGCCCGCGACACCTACGGCAAGTACTCGACCGACCTGTTCACCGATGAGGCCATAAGACTCATCGAGGAACATCAACCTGAGAACGGGCCCATGTTTATGTACTTCGCGCATCTGGCACCGCACAGTGGCAACGACCACGAGCCCTTGCAGGCACCCGACGAGGAAGTCGCTAAATTCTCCTACATCGAGGATCCCGAGAGGAGAATCTACGCGGCGATGATGAGCAAACTGGACCAGAGCGTTGGTGAGGTTGTCAGTGCGCTCAGGAGGAAAAACATGCTTCAGAATAGCATCGTTATCTTCATGGCGGATAACGGAGCTGCCACCCAGGGCATCCACTACAACAGGGGAAGCAACTACCCACTCAGAGGGGTGAGTATTTTTCATTGAATATGTTCGGTTACAGCATTAGAAAATCAACGTAAGAGAAATCGTGCGCATTAATCGCAATTACCGGATACGCGAATTGTAATGAAGATATGCAAGGCAACGTCACTAAAAGCGCTACGCGCAGCGCAATGATTTACAACTGCTACTGCCGGCGCAGCGCCGCGGGCAAAGATAGGTATCGTTTAATTGAATTCCTTCAATGACCGAATGCGCCGATGTTGGATATATGTTTGCGCTTGGTGTGTATATATACGTACGCACACGACGTCAGTTTGCAGCAGATAGAGAGATTCGTTTTTCTCGCGCCTAATATAAGCAGTATAGCTGTGAAAACAGCGATTATTATGGAAATTGCGATTTGTTCACACTGCGCTTTGGATGCTCGAGTGAGAATCGGTAGACTTGATTTGCATCGAAAGCGTTCGAGACCACACCATAAAATCTTCGCAACGCAGTGAAAGTTTTCGCGGTTTTTTTCTGCACCAATGCATAATATGACAAACAATTATTCGTAGCACATATAGATACAAACAATAATTAAAAATTATTCATCACAGATAAAAGCCAGCGCGTGGGAGGGTGCGGTCCGTGGTGCCGCAGCCGTCTGGAGTCCCTTGATCCAGCGGCCCAAGCGAATCTACAACGAGCTGATGTCCATTGCCGACTGGCTTCCAACCCTCCTTAGCGCATCTGGTCTCCGAGACGTCGTCCGGGTGAGCGCGAACATCGACGGCGTCGACCAGTGGCCAGCAATCAGTGGCGTAGCTCCCAGTCCGCCACGTAACGAGATCCTCATCAACATCGATCCGATCTTTAACTACTCGGCCATCCGGAGGGGAGAGTTCAAGTATGTCCTGGGTACCGTCGGCAATGGCGAGGAGTGGTACGGAGAGACCGGACGGCCGGAGAATCACGATGTCGAGGGGACCAGTCCTCCCTACGACCCGGAGACTGTGATGATGAGCAAGGCTGGCACTGCCATTGCTGGACTGCTAACCGCCAAACAGGTACGTTTTTTCGCTCGAACTTTACGCGAGGTCAAATGATCGATGGACTTATGAGAGGATTTATCCGAGAGAAGTGATGTATTGTTTCAGCGAGACGATAGTTTATCCGCGTAATTGCAGTGATTAGTTGTGCGGAGCGATAGTTATGCATTGGCTTGATTTATCGCGGCTGGGAATGATTAAGCGCGTGAGATAGAGTCGAGAGAGCCTTTGATGCTTATCTGTAGACGTTGGGATAAACGCACTTTTGGAGAAACTTCGACCACCAAGACCTATCGATTAATCTTGTGCGACATCCCTTAGTATAGTTAGTATGAGGGATTGAAATTTCTCGAACTCTTATCAGGTTTCGGAGATCAGAGCGGTGAGAAAAGACACCTACGGCAGAGTAAAGGAGGATGAAATGGCCACATCAAAGCTCCTGACGGCCGACGAATTGCTCAAGCTCAGATCCTCCGCCAGTTTGCACTGCACCGTGCCCGAATCCGAGAGGGTAAGTCATTCCCTTTATCAAGATTACGTTTCCGCGTGAATCATGATTTTTTTTCTTCAAACAAACACATCTCATTGCAACAAACCTCAACGTCATGCGCATCTCGCGAGATAATCTTCCAATTAATCGCAGTATATAGTCGATGACCTCGATCCATCCGATTTCATAACACCCGCCGCGCGTTTACTTCCTCCTGTTCTAGGTCGCCTGTCACCCGCTACAAGCCCCCTGTCTCTTCAACATCAAAGAGGACCCCTGCGAACAACGAAATCTCGCTGCTTCCCGAGCCATGATCCTGGCGACCCTCGAGGAGGCTCTTCTCAAGTACCGCGTCACAGCTCTTCCTCCGAGTAACGTCCCCAACGACCCTAAGGCCAATCCTGCCTTTTGGAATCGCACCTGGGTCAACTGGCAAGACGACGATCCTTATGAGTTTCTCATCGACATGGTCGGCAAGAACAAGCTGGAGAACATGAACGATCGCATGCCTGGATCGGTTATCGCCGTTATCGCCGTGCTGCTAGGCCTCGCAGTCGTCGGTATCTTCGCGCTCATCGGACTCAGGTGTAACAAGAAGTATCATGCGCTGAAGAAGAAACAGCAGCAGTCGGATTACCGCAACTCGAGGTAATTGCTGCGTTTAGCTTACTGAAAAACAACCGGAAAAAAATTTTACATATAAGTAGCCTGATGAAACATTTGTTTACTATTGCGCACTCACTTCCTGTGGACAATTTTTCTACTCAAGTTAAAAATAAATCGTTCGTACTTCAGGCATTTCCAAGAGGTACAGCAGCCCAGCGAGACACAGGCGGTACTCGAACCAGAGGAGAGCCAACCCAATGGTAAGATCGTAGACAGTTTTGTGGCGAGCGAGACACGCGATGTGCCGTCCCTCAAGAACATCGAGTGACGACGTCGTGAGAGGAGCGCGAGGAATTCGAAGAAGACGGTTTTCAGGACAATCATCTGCATCACCTGGAGATGTAGCAAGGATTACTCTGCCGCGAGCGTTTCTGGGAGAGCTTGAGATTACTGTATTCAGACAAGCGTTTGGTATACAAGAAAAAGTTTTTGCGTTCGAATGACGTGTGTAGATAGTTTTGATAGATATGAACTTTAGACGTAGAGTGCGTTTGGGAGCGTGAGTGATGTAGCATTATAGTATTTTAATAGACGTAGTATTCTTTTAAAGTGCGATCGAGCACTGATTACTCCGCAAGTATTATAGCTTGATATTAATTTTATAAAGTTAAGACAAGTTTTAAGTTGAGATTTATACATATTTTTTGTATAACTCAAAAACTTTTTCTACATATCCAATGTTCTCTGAATAACTGAAGCTGGACAGTGGATAAACAAGAGTATTATTCAATCGTTGCGAAAAGATTGAAATTCAAAAGCAAGATTTTAAAAAAAGAGTATAAAAAAAGAAACGCAAAGGTGCTCAGGCCTCGCTCTACCTCACCAACATGACTGCTTAACTCACGCACACACTCCCGTCGATACGCCCTAGAAGTCGTACCGGCGTCGAGTGGAAAGATTCTACAATCCTAGAGATTCAATGTATACACCTATGTATAAAACATATGCTCTCGAAAGCTACAAGAAGGGGATATTTTTATGAAACGTAAAAATCGCATCTCGCTTCTTATTCGAGCAGCGTCAGTAAATATAAAACCCATGATCTTGTATATATAGATATATAATAAAAGCCTAGCATAAGGCTCATTTATTTTCAAATCGGCAAACTTTCTTTTTTATAATCAATCTGTACAAAACTGAGACACGGTTCAGCTCAGTGACAGCGTTCTCGGCGCGAACCATGCAATGTCTCTATTACAATATTCATTATTATTATCAACAACGCGGCATTCTTCTTATTCTTTGCTTTCTCATTAGCATTACTTTAGCTGTAATTATTAAATAAAAATAAGAACGGTACGGTCACCATTATGATTACATGTATACATATAGTATTGCAACCCTCGAGCAGGCGCGCTTTCGCCTGTTTTCTCTGACGTCGTTGGCGAGGCTTTACTAGTCCGTACAAAAAGAATGAAACATTTTGGATGCGGGTCTGCTCGAGGGGCTTGCCCCGATGACTTTAATCTGATACATATATATTAAGTTTCGCGTCTCTCAAAAAATCGTCCAAGACGTTACTCTTTTAAAATAATCAAATGTACAATTCTTTTCTTTTTTCTGACTCTCATTCCACTTTTTAAAGGCAACTCGCGCTTAAATAAACAATTTTTTTATCGTGTCTACATTAACGACCTGTTAACGGTCTCTCTATCATACAATATCGCGTGTCATACTTAATTTCTTTCTTGCCAAGTAAATTTTTTTTTTTTCATTTTCTTTCTCGATATTTTTTCTCTTTCATTACAGTATAATATTATACAATCGACGCGTATACTTCAGCGGGCAGTCACAGACGACCGTAGTCGCGCTGCCCGCACGTATTTTTCGCATCGTCGCGGCTGCGGGAAGCACGACTACGAAGATGAAGCCCTGCAAAGGTTTGCAAGGGCCTCCTCAAAAGATTTGCACGGCGGCAAAAAATCGATCACGCTTGGCGTGACACGAAGTCTCGCTGTCGAGTGCGGCTCGGTAGTCGCAGTCGATGCGCACGGCGCGCTCTTGGCGGGAGATGATCTTTGGCCTTGGACTCCTCTTCCACTCTGCGGCGGAATGTTAATTGAAAATGGGCGAAGAAGAGGTCGGCGTCATTATTACTGCTTCGGTAGCTGCTGTTGCTGCTCATACTCTTCGTCGATCACATGTGCACTACCTTCGGCGTGCTAGAAAAATAAAAATTGGAACATTTCAGATTTCCGTAGAATTTTGTAAAAACTTTTAAAAAGAATACATGATTCTCCTTGGCTTACCTCTTCCCCCACAGCCAGTTCATCAGAACGCTCGATTGACTCTGAACGTCCCGCGCTATGAAATAAAATTTCAGAATTTGTCAAAAATGAATTATTAATCACTATCCAATTGGTAGATACTATTATTACGCGACTTTTAGTGATCAGCAGGGTATCGACTAAGTTCTAGCATTACTTTGAAATACTGGTACGTATATAGTTGTTTATGTAGTTAATAAGGGGGTAAAATACATACACAGTGTATAGTTAGCATTGACCAGTCTTGCAGCAGCTTCAGGCGGCAGTTTACTCAGCACATCACCGTGTGCGAGCAGAGACATTTGCTGCGAGTGTCTAAGTTCACGGTCATCTCTCAGTCTCACGTCCCTGGCTTGGTCCACACCTCTCAGCTGCGACAGCCTAAAGGGAAATTCGAGAAAAATTCTAGCTTGTACACACAAGGATTTATCCAGGAGCGTTAAAAATAATTAGATCACTGTGTTAGGGTTGCATAAGCATTAGATGAAGGTAAAAGCCAACGAGAGAAAGCGATGAAAACAACTTTTTGAGAAGAGATCGATTCTCTGATACTACAACGAATTGTTTTCTATTTTTTATACGATATACGTACTTCTGAGCAAGAGCCTTCTTATCTTCGCCAATGGGCGAGTTGATGGCTTCCTTGGCGATCTCGACTGGACCTTCGGATTTCGAAGGCAAAGGATCCTGAATGAGGGGCTGTGTGTCCTGAGAGTCATTAGACCCCTGCGCCTTTGGTGAATCCTTCTTTGGGCTCGAGCCAGCCGCTGCCGCGTACTTTCTCAACTCCTCGTTTACGCGAATTGCATTTGATAACCTTAGCTGTAGCGTATCGCGCTCCTCCAACAACTGCATAAGTTCGTGAGTCAATTCTTCGCAACGCACGTCCCGCTGGTGCAGCATGTACAAAGCCAAATCCAATTCGTTGGCCGATGAGGAACTGGCTTCGTCCATTACTGCAGCACTGCTTGCACTTTGTTCCAACTGTAACATGAGAAGGAGTAGTATGAGTATTACTATGTTCAAGTCATTCTTGTATTTACATCTCTAGCGGAAAAATATTCACCTGTTGCTGTGTGATTTCAGTAGACTGATCAGACTTAGCTACATGTCTCTGAAGAGCATGCTGCATAAGCTCATACTCTTTGCTCTTTTCGTCGAGCTGCTGTGTGAGCCCATTGATTTGCTGTTCCTTTACTTCCAGTAACTTCCTCATCTCTGCCAACTGTCTCTCCTCTTCTTCAGTCAAAGCAACCAACTCTTCAAATCTCGCGCTCTTCTCGCTCAACTGGACCCGAATATTGTGAATCTCCGTGTCCTTGGTAATGCTTAATTCAGCCAATCGTCGATCTCGTTCCGACAGTTCAGCCTCAAGATGCGCTACCTGATCAGCCCTTTGGTCCAGCTGGCTGTCTCTGTCCAGGCCAGTCTGCTCAATTTGGAGCTTGAGGTTTTCTATATCACGTTCGCGTAAACCTAGCGCTTCCATGAGACTCTGGTTCTCCGCTGCTAGTTGCTGTTTTAGATTGTCAATTTCTTGTTCTTTTTCCTAAAAATGGCAGTAAGTCAATAAAATTATCTGTTTTATCGATATTGTTTACCCAAAGAAAAATCTCGGCATTAAAACCTACCCGAAGAACCCTCTCCACGGATTCTTGCGCCTCTCTCCTAACTTCCTCCTTCTCCGAACTCAGCCTCTCAATGGTTGCTCTATCCTCTTCTGCCAGCCGCTCCAGTCCTCTCAGATTTGCCACCTCACTTTGCAGCTCCGATACCGTGAATTTAAGACTCTCGAGCTCCTGCTGTTTCTCGTACAGGTCGCTCTTGAGCTTTTCGACGGACTCATGCTGCTCGGTATTTCCGGAAGCTTGCTCCAGGGCTTCTCGAAGCTGGGATTCTTTTTCCGTCACAACGTATCGGAGCTCGTTCAGCTGTTGATCGCGAATATGGAGTTCGTTCTGGAGTTTAAACAGTTCTTCCTGATCCTCTGCCGATCGCTTGACAGGTTGATGTTGATGTGATCGGAGTTCATCTAGTTGAGACTAAAAAATTTCAGAAATTAACATCGCTCACAATAATAAGAGTTATTGTTACAAAATAAAAATAGAATGTTACCTTAAGACCATTGATTTCTTGATTTTTGCTAATGACTTGACTCTCCAGCTCAGCCTTTTCGTTGTACAATGCGTTGATGTTGTCCTGCAGCTCTTGAATGATACGCGTCGTCTCGCTTTCATTGATAGTGTACTGCAGATGTTCGATCTCCTCGTTCTTTGCCCTCAGTTCCGCTCTCAGATTCTGCAATTCCTTATCGTCGTTGTCGCTACCGAAGGTGAATACCGGCAGGTCGTCGATGACCTTCACAGCTGGCTGCTGCTGTGTGCTACTGATCTCCTTTTGAACTTGACTAGCCGCTTGTTCCTGTACCTGCACCGCTGCCTCGAGTTTGCTCTTCACCTCCGCTAATTCAACTTCCTTGGCCTGCAATTCGCCCTGCAACCTGCGCAATTCTTCACCGACCTGCGCGAGATGAGCTTCCTTCTCGCTAAGAGCAGAGTTGAGGTTCAGGATGTGATTTTCAGCCTCCGATAATCTTTGAGTCAGTTCTACAACGTGAGCCTCAGCCACCGCCAATCTTTGCGCTAATTCATGCTGCTCTTGTACCTGAATATTGCTCTGCTGCGTCTCGCTCAATGACTGCTGTAACTGCGACTGCTGAGAGCTCACCTGCTGCTCCTTCTCTGCTAGAGCTACCTCGTATTGGCTGAGTTTCTCTCGGAGTGCCCCAAGCTCCTCGTTCTTTTCTTGCACCTGTGTAGTGTAGCCCTCGATCGACAGCTCCAACCCATTCACCTTGTCCATGAGTCCTCTAAGCTCTTCCAATTCAGCGGCCTGACTTGAAATCTCACCGTCCTTCTCTACGATCGCGGCATTGAGAGCATCGAACTTAGCTTGCTTCTCGTGCAGCTCCTCCGTGAGCTGCTGCATCGTTGCGCGCGTGTTCTCCTCCAACTGAGTTTTATCCTGTAGCAGACGTTGCAGCTCTTCTTTAAGACCTGCGACCTCCTGTACTCGTGCATTGAGCAACTCTGATAGCTCATCTGTGTAAGATGTCGCGTTGTTGATTCTTTCGACTTCTGACTCAAGGCCTTGAACTCTACCTTCCAGTTGAGTTTTTTCTTCTAGGACAGTCTGCAGCCGTTCGTTGAGTTCAGCCACTGTTTTATCATGTTCCGAAGTCTTCTCGACGTACTCAGCCTTGATGAGCTCGCAATTCTGTCGCATGCTTTGCACTTGATCGTTGGCATCCATCAGGCTTTGCTCGTACTGTTTCCTCAGAGTCTCGTAGTCGCCTTTAAGCTTCTCATTATTGCTCAGGAGTTCGACATTTTTGGCTTCCAACTCCTCGGTCTTCTTGGAGTTCTCCTCTACGGACGTTTGTCGCTTTGTACGGTTCTCCTCCAACAGCTGTTGGAGTTCCTCGTTTTCAGCTGCTAACGCCTCAACGTTGTCCTTCAGTTCTTTTAATTCTTCTTCAAACTTAGGATCGCGTTCTGCACGCTCTTGAGGTGGTGAAGTCGTAGAATCTTTGGTCTCGGGGCCAAAGTCCAACTGCTGAAGCTTCATCTCGAGCTCCTCGTAGCGCATCTGCCAGATGTGCACCTCGGTATCCTGCTTTTCTTTGGCTTCGGTGAATCTTTCCGTCGCTGCCGTAAGAACGTCGATTCTATTCAGCAGCTTTTCCTTCTCAGCGGCGATCTTCTTAGTCTCTTCCTTTGACTCTGTTAGAGCTTTCTCCAGGGCATCGATCTGTGACTTTAGCTCCTCCTCGATAGCCGAGTCAAGATCGCCGAAACCACCCATGGACTTCTGCGATTTTAATTGTCGCTGCAGGCTGTCAAACTGAACCTTATACTCCTTGAGTTTCTTCACATACTTGACGTTCTTCACTTGAGCGACTTTGCCTTCCTCTATCAACTTAGCGTTCTCCTCAGTGAGCTCTTTGAGCTTTTCTTCGAGTTCGTCCACTTGCAGCTTCAGTTGAGTCTCGGCGCTAAGTACCATGGGAATATCTACATGCTGCTCGACGCTGTGCGGGATGGTTTTATCGCTTAAGCCCCAAGGATCCTCGTCGTCTTCCCACATGGAGTCTCCCATAGCAGCAGCCTCGAGTTTTGGCGCCGGGGCAGTTTCCAGGACTGGTGCCGTAGCTACTTCTACAACTTGTTCTGTCACTGGTTCCGGCTTGGCAACGCGAAGAGCCTCGAGCTCCTGAGTTAATTGATTATTCTCCTGAATGAGAGCTTCGATACGCGCCTGCAGTTGCCTTAATCCCTGCATCGATTCTTCTTTAAGATCCTCGAAGGCTCTCGTCGAGTCATTTACCTGTAACTGTAGGATGTCTCGCTCGCTCGTGATCCTTGCTAAGCGGTTTTCCAGTTCAGCTATCCTTGCGTTATCGCCGCTGGTCCTCAGCTCCGCTTCCAACTCGTGCACTCGATTTTTATAAACCTCTTCAGCAGCAGACAACTCATGGTTCACAGACTGCAGCTGCTCCAGTTCAACGACTAACTGTTCATACTCGCTTCTATTTTGTAACACCGCTTGGTTTGAAGCAGCCAATTGATCATGAAGTGTCTTTAGCTCAGCTTCTCTGTCGGATGCCAATCTAGCGAGGTCCTCTCGTTGAGCGTTCAAACTGGTCAGTTGTTCCGTCAATTGATCGATAGTAGCACGAGCTTCTTGAATTTCGTTTCCTAGACGAGCTTGCACTTCTTCCGTGGCTGACCTAGCCTGGTCTAATTGGTTGCGAAGTACACTTATTTCGTCTCTAAGAAGTCCCATTTCTAATTCTAACTGGGCGTTCTTGATACTACTAGGCTGAGGAGGTGAGGCGCCAAATATCGAAGCATCGAAGAGTGGAGGCTGTGAGGATTCTTCTGGCACTGGTATGGCTGCTTGATCGACTTCTCTCTTCTGCCGCTCTATGGTCTCGGTAACTGGTTCCGGTCGTATTTGTGGTTGAGCTTCCACGTCAATCATCAACGACGTAGCGTCATTACCCCAGCCATCGTCCAACAGAATATTGTTATCCTTCACTGTTTTTAAATTCTTGTTCTCCTGTTCTAGTTGCTCTTTGTCATGCTGCAACAGCTCGATTGTCGACTGCAGATTCCTCTCCGAAGCTTCACTTGAAGCGATCGCCTCGCGTAGTTTATCCTGAGCTGCCTCCAACTCCGACCTCTGTTGTTCATACTTCTCTCTAAGCTCTTGGTACTGCTGATGAGTTTCGTCGAAACTAGCCGCCGCTTCCTTGTCTCTCGCTAGTTCTCTCTCCACAGATTCGATCCTTTCCTGCATCGTAGCATTCAGCTCTTGTAGTCTAGTAACACGCTCAATAAGTTCTTCGTTTTCGCGCAGCGTTGCCTCGTACTTCGCCTTCGTCTCTTCGTTCGTCGCCGTCAGTACATTATACTGCAACATCAGTTCATTGTAAGACTCTTGCATAGAGGTATCAGGCGCTGCAGGAATGGTACTGAGCCTGAGGTTCTCCTGCATCTGCACTAGGTTACCAATGGAGTTGTGCAACTCGTTATCCAGATTCTCGATCTCGGCGTCTCGCTCCTGCAATTTCGCCTCCAACGCCTGGACCTTCGAAGCGCACTCTCCGCAAGTCTGGGCTTGTTGTGTGGCAGCCTCAGCCCTCTGGGTTTCTTCGATCTCCTTCTGTTTCTCGTACTTCTCGAGTTGCGCTCGGCGTTCTTCTGACTCCTTCTCCACGTTCTCCAGGCGCTCGTTGATCTGCGTCTGTTTCGAGAGCAGGATACCGTTCTCGGCTCGTAGCGAGTTGATCTGAGCAAGCTGGTCAATGTATTCGGCTTCGATAACCTGCATACGTACGCCCAACTCACGCGCATTGTCCTTTGCCTCGCTCAGTTCCTGCATTTCCTCGTTCATCGTGTTCAGCTTGTCAGTTGCTTGGCCTAACTCTTGTTTTATAGCCTCTACATTCTGGATAGCTTCGTCTCTTTCGACTTGAATGCGACGTAGTTCTTGCTCCATTTCGACGATTCGATTGTCCTTCTCTTGGTGACCAGCGACAGCCTCTTGAAGTTCTCTGTTCCTTGACTCCTTCTCGTTCTTCTCCAAATTCAGGCTTTCTTCTAGTTCTCTCAGTTTAGTCTCCAGTTCTTCGCACTGGGCGGTCTTTTTCTTAGCTACCGCTGCGTACTTTTTCATCTTCTCTAGCTGCGCGTGCGCCTTCGCCTCTGCCTCTGTCAGCTTCGTAGTCAGCTCAGCCAGTTGTGCCTCTAATCCTAGCTTCACCTCCTCCGACACGCTCTTGCTTGCGAGAGCAGTTTTTTCCTCGAGCTCGTTCTGCATGCTCGCGATCTCCTGACTCTTGAGCTCCAGCTCTTCGATCACGTCCTCTAGTCTACGGTTAAGCATGTCCATGTCCTCGGTATGCTTGATCTTCAGCTGTTCGATCATTTTGTAGGCATTTTGCAACTCCGTAGTCACGTTCTTCGCGTGGCGAAGGTTCTCGTCATGAACATCCTGCAGATCTAATAGGCGATTCTCTAAATCAGCTTTAGCTTGTGCTGCACTTCTTAGAGCTTCTTCTTGGTTATGGTTATTTTCTAGGAGATCAGCAATCCTGCGCTCATCCTCCTGGAATTGCTCGCGAAGTTGTTGGTTCTCCGTGGCAAGAGATTCGGCTTGAGCTTTGAGAGCATTCACCTCAGCGAGCTTCTGCGAGAGTTTCATTTCAAGCTCCTCGACGAGCATCTCCTTATCGTTCAGGCGCTCCATAAGTTTGTTGTATTCCTCCACACTCTTAGAATTCTTCAACTTCTCGTGCAGATCCGTCAGCTGGTGTCTCGTCGTAAACAGATCTTCTTCTACAACACTGGCATTCGTTCTCAGAGTCTCTACTTCTTCGGTAAGAGAAACTATGGTAGCGTCTCTCTGCTGCACCTGTGCCTCAAGTTTCACAAGCTTATCTTGCAACTCATCCATCTTGATCAGATCATTCTGCAACTGAGAGTACTTGCCTTGTAATTCCAGATCTTTTTCTTCGACGCTTTTTCTCAAATGTTCAACCAATTGCTCCTGCGAAGCTATCACCTCTCCCTGCGCCCTGGATTTTGCCTCGAATTCACTGATAGTATGATCCAGCTCCTCTTTCAATTGGCTTAACATAACGTCCTTGTGCTCGGATTGTTCGAGCAAGTTCTTGTTCTCTGTCTGCAGTGCCTGGAAGCCTTCTTCGATATGCTGTCTGCCTTTCTCCAAAGTTTCCATCTTTTCCTCCATTTCCGCACACTTGTGCTTCCACTCGGCTATCTCGCTGGCGCTCTCCTTTAATTCTCGTTTCAGAGCATGAGCATCCAGCTGATCCTGAGAGTGCGACTCACTGCTTGCCAACTGTGCGGACTTGCGTTCAAGTTCCTCTTCTTTATCTGCGAGTTTTGTTTTAAGGTCTTCGATAACAGCCTTTTGTTCGGCTATCAGAGCGGTACACTGCTCGATTTCACGCTCAAGAGCAGCTATGGCCTCTGACTGCACAGCATCCGACTTTAATTCGGCTTCTGATGGATCTTTTTGAGCCGAGCTCTCCGCAGCGGATGCTTCTACGGGGATGATCATTTCCTCTACCTGCAGCTCCTGAGCAACGGGTTCTTTTTCCTTCAATTTTTCGGCTAGTTCCTCTTTTTCACGCTCGATTAACTCCAAGCTGGACTTTAATTCCTCGATCTTGGCGACGAGCTCTTCTACGATATGTGGCGAAGATTCAGTAGATTCGACTGGAACTTCAGTTGGAGCTTCGGAACTCGTCTCCTCAGCCTCGGGCTCTTGCGTGTGCGGCACTTCCTCAACTTCTATGGACCTTTTCTCGCGCACAACTTCTTCTACCGCCGCATTTTCCTTTAACTGCGTCAATTCAGCGACTAATCGCTCATTCTCTTGCAGAACGTCGTGAAGCCTGGTGTCAGTTTCGCTAGCGGCAAGTTTCTCCTCTAGCTTGGTCAATTTCACCACGAGTTCATAATTTTCTCTAGTAAGGTTCTCCAGCCGAGAAGTACTCTCACCATGCTCTGGTATTCTCTCGAATGACTCGGTGGATCCGGTGTCCGACGAGCCCTTCTCTTCGAACCTCGTGAGCTTCTCCAATAGCGCACCATTCTCCCTGGTTAAACCATCGATCTTCCTCAAGAGATCCGCTTTGTCAGCGTCCGCAGCCAGAGCTTCGAAAGACTCGGTGGAGTCAACATTGGAACCGGTCTTGACGAAGGACTCCGTCGAGCCTACCTCGGACGAGCTCTTGAGCTCCTCGAGCTTGCTGACCTTCTGGGAAAGACGCTCGTTTTCCTGAGTAAGACTTTCGATTTGACGTTGGAACTCGGCGCGCTCTGCATCAGTCAAGAGCTCGGCTTGCTGCTGTTTGTGAAGGGATTCTATCTCCTCTTCTAAGTTGACGACCTTCATTTCAGCTGTGACGCGAAGATTCTCGGACTCGGCGTTCTCGGCTTCCAAGCTGGACACCTCTTGCTTGACTGCATGCAGTTCTGTAATTTAGAGGTAAGTTGCAGGATTTTTAATCAAATGTTCGAGTGTCTAGCGGATTTTTTTAGCGCGAGAGCTTACTTGCGTTACGTTCAAAATCAAGGCTACGAAGTAGCTGTACAGTACAGTCTCAATGATGCGAGTAGAATGGAAAATTATATAGTATATACATGAAAATGTGGCGTGTGTAGTACCTTGCATGAGATCCAGCTTTTGGTTCTCCAGGATAGCGATGGCCTCGATGTGCGTCTCGATCTCTTTAGCCTGTGTGGCGACCTTACCTTCGAGGTCAGCGATGCGCTTCTTCCAGTCACCCGCCGATGCTGTGAAGACCGGATGATATCCCAAAATTGTTCATTTTTGTTTTGTTTTTCGTTGTTTTATACATGTGATTAATTTACAAGAAGCGTATATATAGCTTTAATCTAACGCGATGCATTTATACTATTTACTCACGCACACCAGAAAGCATGAATAAGCATTGGATGTATAAGGTATTTTACTTGTGGTTTTAGGTACAAGCTTCAGGTAACGCACAACAATGCATTCAATATGCATATTCAATTTTTCTTATGATTAGACAATTGACACTATTTATAACATCGTGTATTAATTTTTTTTACTGAATTTTACTTGTTATAGTCTCATATTTATATCGCAGTAAAATCAACCGATTTTTAGAAAAAGCGTGCAATAAGTTAAAAATAGGAGCAAAAACTGAACATACACTCAAACTCAAACGGCGTTATAAAAAGCAATTAATATTATCCTACGACTAAAGAAATCAGAGCTTAGCAAACTTTGACAAGTAATAAAGGAGGTTCCATGTTATAAATATTTATATATCTCAACTGAATAACGTAATTAGTCTAATGGACAATGTAACTCGTGTAGGAAAAGTACTAATCGAAACCAAACTCGGAACGATAATGTTGATTAAAAAAACAGTTATAGTCGATAACGTTAAAGAATCCATCACCAAAACAAAATTAAAAGCACAACCTGCAATCACTTTCCATGTTACGCGTATTTACAAAAACCATAGTCAATTCGAAAGACGAAGTATTTCGGGATTATTGAATTCTGTACAAAAATCGAAATCTAGACCGACATGTGCAAAACTTATGACAGTACGACCAATCGTCACATATACAAAAAAAAAATTAAAAATAATAAATGGCATATCGAAAAAAAAACAGGAGATGATCGATAATGACGGCAAAAGAGCAGTCCGTTCTGGTTCCTACCTTTAAGCTCGTCAAAGTCTACCAGACTCAGCTGAAGGTTACCTTTCTCCTCCTCCAAAAGTGCGACCTGATTTCCAAGCTTAACCAACTCGGCATTCTTATCGGACACCTGCAAAGAACAAACGTAAGTCTTGCTCTAATATAAGATAAATAAAAATAATGATAAGTAACCTTTTTGAAGTTCTCCAATTGCTTCTGCAAGTTCTTGAGTTTATTCTTGTGCTGCGCCTTTAGCTTGATCATGCTCTTGTTCAATTCCTCCAACTCTTTCGTCAGCTTTTGCACTTGCTCGTCTTCTTTTGGAGCTTCAGTTTCGATAGCGCTCAGTTTCGATTCTAGTTCAATTTTTTCGTTCGTTACGTCGTTTACTTGTTTTTCGAGTTCGACCACCTTATTAGACAGTGACTCGTTCCTTTCATTCAGTTCGGCAACTTGCTTGTGCAGCACAGCTTTGTATTCCTCCTCCAAATGTTCATTGGATTTTTTCAATTTCTCTATTAGGTTTTCGAGTTCTGCTATCCTATTGTCATCCGTTATTGACTCATCAGTACGAGATTCAGTAGAGATGATCTTGTCTTGAAGTTCAGCAATATTTTTTTGAAGTTCGTATTTTTCGTCCTGAAGTTTACGATTCATCTCTTCCAATTTGTCGACTTTGTATGTTACGTCTTCGATATTAGGCTGTCTCTCAATGCCAAGGCCACTTTCAAGATTTAATATTTTTGCTTCAGATTCTGCTAATTTTATCTCGCGCTCTTCCAACTGTTTTAGAAGATGCTCGTTCTTGGATTTGAGCGAAGTTTCGATTAAAACGAAATTTTCCTGCATTGATTTCATTGCGTCCTTTGTATCAGCTAGAGTATCCATTGTTGAGCGCGAGAAATCTGCACTGACAGTTTCAGCTTGCTTTTGAGCTTCCAATTTTTCCGTCAAACTGAAAACAGAAATATCATTAAAAGAAGTAACAATCAAATATTAAATATAAGTATTTCACTTGTTATTATTACCTTTGCACATTCTCTTCTAGGGTTGCTATTTGTTCTGCTTTTTCTTCCAGTTGTTTTAATAAATTATCATTTTTACTTTTTAAAGACGATTCTACTAAAACAAAATTTTCTTGCATTGATCTCATTTCATCTTTTGTGTCTTCTAGAGTATCCAACGTGGTTTTCCCCTTCATTGATAAGTCTGCAGACATCAAGGTAATAGCTTTCGTCTTTGAGTCTATAACAGAATCTTTTTCCTTTAAATTTTCTTGCAAGTCAATGATAACTGCCTCTAACTCGAATATTTTATTGCTTAATTCCGCAATTTTGTTGTCTTTGTCTTGTACATGACTAAGCTCCATCACAGGATGAGCTCCCTGCGATACAATAATATAAAAATCTTAATGTCTGAATATATTTGCATTATTACAGTCAATGGAATGAATAAAAAATTACCTGTGATGTAACAAGTACAGGACTGACAACAGAGACAGGGGCAACATATCTCTCTTCCAGCTGCTGCCTGAGTGCTTCAACCTTCTCTTCAACAGCCCTCTTGCTCTCAGTAAGTTCTTTGCTTCGTTGTTCAAATATTTTTCTGTCCTCTGCAAGCTTTTTCTGTAATAATGAAGACTTGGCTTTGGGAGTTTTTGCTTGACTGATGTCATCAACAACATCATCGGAGGGTTCAGCCATGCTTGTATCAGACTTTGATTTAGGAGTACTTTCACTGGAAGATGCTGCATCATCTTTAGGAGTGCGTGATGATTTTGCTCTAGTCTTAAATTTGGATAACTTGTTGGCATATTCCTGTAATGCACACACATAGCACAGATTGAAAAAACATTTTTGATATTCACTAAACCAACAAAACTGAAAAATGAAGTGAAAAAGATTTAATGACCTGCAATTCCTCTTCTTTCTTCTTTAGGCTCTGCTTGTTCCTAAGCATAATGTCCTTTACTGATTCTAATTGGTTTTTACTCTGCTCACATGTCTCTTTTAAATTGGCCACTGATTCAGGAGGACCTGCCTCCATTGTTCCAGGAGGCTCTTCTGAACTGCCCCACATTGCTAACTGGAGAATTAAAATCAAAGAAAACCACATCATTAATCACTCACTATTTTACCTATTTCTAAGGGAACTTTTCTACGTGATACTTGGAATCAATCAATGGCAGTGAAAGTTTGACGAGTGGCTAGACACAGTGTCACCCACTGCTCTCGTTCTCAAAGACTAATTGGATAGGAATCTGACTAAGGTAAACTAATTATGTTAGTATTTGCATACAACAGACTCGTGTTTCCACAGACTGGGGGTAATTCTACTTTGAAATCACTGAAGCGAATTATATTTCCTTGTAAGATACAGAATTAAATTTATTATTGATTTAAGTAGAAACAAGCATAAATAATGTACTCAATCATACGTTCAAAGGATATTTAAAAAATTACTGACACTTGTTATGTTAATTATTTAGATATTACCAATTTTTCATAGATTATAGAAAGTGCAATAAAAAAACTTAAATAAATTGTTGTAAATTAAGAAATTTAAAAAAAAGCTTTTAATTTTAATTTCATACATGATCTCACACTTTCCTTCCATGTGATTAGTATTGATTGATTACTTCTGACACTTGCTCACTAGCTTATTTATGACACCTAATCAGAAGCTAATAAACATTCTTTTTGTGAGAAAAATTGTTCCGTATGTTAATTTCTACCATATGCAAACAAAGCTCATTGATCACTCCAAATAAAAAACAATACACTCACGGAAGTCTTGAGCAACCAATGTAGTAAAAAAATAGCAATAAAAGAAGATTATAAAGCCAGAGGGATAAATGTCGGGCTTAAAATCTAAAAAAGTTCGTCAGTTTGACGTTTGAAACTAACCTATCAGAGTAATCATGGTCGGGCTTCTCGTCTCATTAAATCGAGCCAGAATGTATAATTAAGACACTCTACGAGTCTCGGCAAGGAAGAAGAAAGCGAGTTGATGGAATTACAACGAACTTGCGTAACTGAGCTGAGGAAAGCAGCGAGATTATGTTGTCGTAAAATGGGGTTATGTCACGTTACAAACTCTCCCGACTGCCAGACAAGCTGACGCTTCGGAAAAAGAAAATACAGCCACTCGACGCGAGGGTATGATCCTTGTGGGGTGCTAAACAACACCCTGAACCATTGAAATAAGAGGGTTAACAGCAAGTGCTCACCTCGGTTTATCGTCGTGCATAAATATGGTCCAGAAGTGTCTGTCAGGAGGACAGCAACACGTCACTGGCAGCAGACATATTCTTCCACGTCGCCGATTGTATATCTGTACGCCGCTGGCTTTTTAGCTCCGTTTTCGAAGGCAATAATAACACATGGGCTTCCACTAAACTAACCGAATTTACTAATGGACTAGATGTTTTTCTTTCGACGAGCGAACCGCGATAAACGCGAGGTCTTTCTCTTTTCTCAAGTAAAAAAAGCTCCTGAAGCCGCGAGCAGCCGTTGCGAATCGAGAGCGAGCGACGTCGATGGAGCGGCCGTTCGCTATCGCGGTTGGAACGACTGACTGTCTTGAAGGTTAGGTCACGTGAGGTTGTGTACACACCAACCGCGGAGTATGCAGGCATGTACTATACCTATATATGTGATTATGCGATTGTAGAGGCAAACCTCCGCTGAAGAGGTGTAGTAGTAGTTTAGGAAAATGCATTGGGACTGCATTGGGCACGATTGGTGCGGGTTTGTTTATCTGCAAGCAAAACAGTACTACGAAAGTGGCAAATCTACAATTAAGCGAGCTCCGCTTTGTAAATAATAACTATATAGTGATCGCGTGGATCTACAATAAAAGCATACTTATAAATAATATTAAAAAAAGCTGATATCTTCAACGAATTATGGAGTCAAACAATATATATTACATATAACATCTTAACTTCCAAAAGCACCTGCAAAACTTGAATCTTCAATCGTCACGAAAAGCATAAATTAGCACTAACGTTTTTAAATTTAAATACCTGAGGACAGAACGACTGTGCGCCTGCGCGCCGCTTCTCGCGCAGCTTTCAAAAAAACACGCTTTCGTCCTCTCGCACTCGCATTCGCAAAGTGCTAATGCACTCAGCAGACAACATAAATCCGCAATTTTCACCGCCGACTCTCGCAAGCCACTTCGCTCTGTGAGTCAGCTCCTGCCACCGAAAATGGCTCTCTACAAAGAAAACCTCGAAAAAAGTAGACTACCATGCCATACTCGTTGCGACTCGCTTCGGAGCAAAATATATAGCCTATTATACCATAGGAGCAGCTATATAGTTTATATGTATACATATACATAACACACGAAGCAGTGAAGCCGCCACACAGCGGAGTAGTAGTATAGCAGCCTCGTCGCGAGTCTCTCGAACGTCCGGGTCATCATAACAACGCATAGCCGACTTCTTCGTATAACGGGACTCCTCGACACTTTTCCCTGAACAAAAAAAAAAAAAAACGATTGGCGTTGGACTCCATCGCATCAGTCGCAAATAAGCAGCGCAGGAGAGTTCGCTTCGACGCCGCGACAGCTGATCGTGGCGCTCAGCTGTTTTCACTTGCTGAACTGCGGCGCAGTGCATCGCAGCAGCAACAGCTTATAGCCACAGAGGAGTCGCTGAGTGCAGTGCGGCGTCAAATGCCGAGCTGACGGGAGTGTGTCTTTCTCTCGAGTGTATTTTGCCCCGAGGATGACGCTGACACCTAGAAAAGGTATTCGATACACTTTTTATCATTTATTTTCACCGCACATACGACTGTGTCTACGATGCAGATATAGATATAGCCTGTGTATGAGGTCAACGTAAATCCTTTCTCGCGTTTATTTACGCTAGGCTATTCGCGCGCGCGCATGTGCACTCAGCGGCTGCATTGTTATTGTTATCCTCCTCATATACGTAGCTCTGTACCTACGCGCGCGTCGAGCCGAAAAAAAAGCCGTAGAGTCGCGTAATAAAGACGGCTTTTATCGAGAGTCTCGGCCCCTCGATAAGCGAATCTATTGCAGCAGGCGTATAATAAAACTTACACGTCGCGCTAGACACATAAAGCCGCAGGATTATAAGCTGCGCAGCGAATATACGAGGCTCTCTCGTGTCTATTGTGTCTCTATTCGCTGCGAGTATAGTCTAGCGCTATAAGCAAACGAGTTTTTTCTTTTTCTTGTGAGCGTGTTTTTACATCCTGTGAGTCTTCGTATAAGCGATCGAAAAAAAAACGTGAGTATAGTATTTGAAAATATTATTCTGTTTATCGCATTTCACGGCTACGTTATAAGTTATACCGCTATTATCAAAGAGAGGCCTTGATTTTCGTCGCCCGCGGCCGTTAAATAACCGCGAGAAAAGAGGCGCCGGAGGAAGTCGCCGTAAATTACACTCTAGGATTGCAAATTTCCGTTCCGGTGAAAATTCAAGCCGTGTGACTGCGTCTCGATTTGTTTCTTAAAGGAGAGATCGGTTATTTTATAATTTTATATATATAGTTCGCGGCGATCGATAAGCTAATTTTTTTTTTTTTTTTTAATTGTACGCCGAAGATAAGGCTTGTTTACACCAACTATCGCGATTTTTACACATACCAACATAATTGCACAATTGCGATCTCGTTCTGTAGTGGCCGGCGAAATGAGCGAGACCAAGCAGAAGACCTCGTCGAAGCTGTTGTCAAGCCTGAGGATCGTCTTCTTCGTTATCGGTACGATAGTCATCGGCTTTGCCGCTTTCTGCAACTCGCTCACCTGGTAAGCTTGCGTATCGTACTTATTTGAATATCGGCACTCGAAGCGACATGCAGCTTGACGTCGTCACTCATTTCATTGTCTCCAGGCACCTGCAGAAGTTCTGGGGAGCCTCGGGCGATTTCTGGCAGGCCCAGTGGGAGAAGATCATCTACAGGCTGGGGGATGATCCTGCGACCTACTGGGTACAAGGTAAGTTGTTGGGGCAAAGTTTCGGGATTAGGGAATCATTTATTTAGGAGGCTTTCTCGTATACCTGCTGTCTTCCGCCGGGAGTAAGATTGATGCTTTTTTGTGTGAAAAAGGACTCTGGTCGTGACAACGGGACCGAAGTATGTGTGTATACAGAGACGTGCGAAATGGCATGAAAAAGATCGATCCCGTTAGTTGAGAAAAAGTCGCACACTCGCGTCCTTTTGCAAATTTAATACAGCCATCCTGGATCGCGGGCTTTCTCTATAAATAATCTTCCCTGCTCCGGTGATGAGTCATCGCGGCGGCAGCAATCGCGTCTCCCTCATGCGAAAATTAACTCAATCAGCGATACGCTGCACACAGGCTCAATGGCCCTGACCTTCCTGGTCTACTGGCTCTTCGGCGGTATCTACACCTTCATGGATCTGACGAACCGACCGGCAGCGCTACGCCGCTACAAGACCCAACCGGGCACGAACGAGCCCGTTTCCAAGCGCGACCTGGCCTTCGTCATCGGTCAGGTCCTCTTCAACCAGATCGCCGTGGGTCTGCCCCTGGCACATTTCGCCTACAAGCTCATGCAGTGGCGAGGCTTCCCGCCACTTCACCAACTGCCCACCTTCCACTGCTTCCTCGCCGAGATAGCCTTCCACATCCTCTGCGAGGAGATCGGCTTCTACTACTCGCACCGACTTCTGCACCAGAAGCACCTCTACAAGAGGATACACAAGCAGCATCACCAGTGGACGGCTCCGGTAGCCGTCACAGCCATCTATTGTCATCCCCTCGAGCACATCGGATCAAACCTGCTGCCGCCGTTCCTGGGAGTCTTCCTGCTTGGCTCGCATGTCGCCACCGCCTGGCTCTGGTTCTCTCTAGCCATACTCTCGACGCTCAACGCGCACTCCGGTTATCATATGCCCTTCTTTCCGTCGCCCGAGGCCCACGACTTTCATCATCTCAAGTGAGTTCTTTTCGAGTTTTCGTTTTTACTTTGAAATCGGAAGAGCTGCTGCGTCTGACGGCTCCATGATTGTTCTCGCGGACGTGACATCAAAAGGACGGATTTGGGATATTCACGCGCTTTTGAGCGCGCGCGCGCGCGCGGAGGAAGCGCGTTTTCTGAAAACAAACGGTATTGCGTAAACGCGCGCGCACGTTACGTCCTTTCGTCGATTTTGCGACGGAGAATTCGCTGTGACAGGCGCATCAATGAATCAGGCACACGGGCTGACTGTTTTCACTCGAAGCTGCACGTACACATGCACCGATATGAGTTGAAATCAATTCAGTCGGGGAGCAAACAGACAGAGTGCACAATTTTTTTTTCTCGCAGCGCTGTTTCGTTAAATCTATTATAACAATGTTAACTTGAACGCGATATATTATTCATCAAAATCTCGCGGATCTCATCAATTATTTACTAAAGTTGCAGATGTACTCTGATAAACATGTCATAAATCATGCATTAATGAGCCCACGGAATAAACGAATTTCTCGATTCTCTATAACGCGATATAGAATGTAGCGGTCTATACAGTCAATGACCTTTCGGTATGCACTCTGCCTGTACATCGGGAATAAAATCTATACTAATATGTCAGGACTCATCGATTCCCTTCCTAGAAAAAACTAACCGCATCGTTTGCGTACTATAACCGCACGAAAGTATATATATATATATACCACAGCCTCGCATTTTTCGATTTTCGAGCTTTTTAAAGACGAGCAATGAAGTCGTCGGATTAAATTAAATGCACGTATATTAAAGTCGGCTGTTTGTAATCACTTGATCCGCCGCCGCGCTGAGTTTAGCATACAATTCTAGTCGCAAATTACCGCTATCGAATTTTATGCAATAATTTTCGCAAAGTATACCGCTATCGCATTACATATATGTGAGCTAGGTGGTTTGCTTATGCCAAGGTATTCATCAGTAAACCTGAAACCGTTCAGTTAATTTTTAATTTTCATCCTACAGTTCAAAACTTATACGTTTATTCAATGCAAACTTGTGGTATAAATACTTCAGCGTGTATAATTTGTTCAAATTATTAAAAATAGCGAAACAACAATTTTGTTATCTTATCACCAATTCAATTACACGCAAAAAAAACTAATAGGTATTTCGCGTTATCTATAAGCGTAGGCGCATGTGTTGAAACTGTGAATTCGTAGCAGACTGCAGGAAATGTGCGTTATTGTTACATTATTCTAAAAAATTATAAAATGTTCTCCTAAGGTTCAATCAATGCTACGGGGTTCTGGGTGTTCTGGACCGCTTTCACGGTACCGACACGCAATTCCGCAACTCCAAGGCGTATGAGCGTCACATAATGCTTTTGAGCTTGAAACCAGCTCGCGAAGCTTTCCCCGACGAGATCGACAAGAAAAACGAGGAGAAGAGCTTCCCGGTTACCCACGACGCGGCCAAACGGCTCTGTAGGCACTGACGAAGTCTGTCCTCCTGTCTGCTCTCGCACTGAGCCGATTACGGAGAACACAAAATATAATATATAATATACTATACTATTATTAATTATTATTCGTTTAAATTGTTTTTTATACGTTTTTATGATGGCCGACAGAATGCAAACGAGATGATGCATTAGGTTGTAACACAAATTTCGTGTGATTTTAATTAGGTGCAATATGTTTTTTTATTGGTGAATTTTAGCAATGAATATGAATAGTATACATAGTATAAAAGTGTTACAAGCTAATTTTCAAATTTAAGCAATATGAATCTACACCGAAACTATATAGATATATTTACATATGAGCGATGATTATGTGTGTAATCATAAGCGAGGAAGGCCTTTTTGTAAATAAGCCAATACGACGACTATTTGCTTCTTTCTTCTCATTATATCAATCTAAAGATATATATAATATTATTATATACACGTACGATATACTATATAGACTACTGTGACACGGGTCGTCGCGTTTTTCAAATTGTGATGAGCAATCTTTTCTTATATTTACATTATTCTATGATAACAGAACGATGACACATATATTATCATATAAGCAACCGATGGAACAAAGAAAAAAAATTATTGAATGAATCGATCCATGCGTGAAAACGATCGACTACGTAAAAAATGCTATACACGACTTTATATTTTTCTACTGAAAATTTACAAGCGTTTTAAACGTTTTTTTATAACGCATATATATTTTTATTGATTTTAAGTCTTCTATATACTTATCGTATATATTGTTTATACTTGAGTTAGAGAAGTGTCCTTTGCAGACGATACCAAGTCTCTAAAAATTCCATTTTTTATATTGAAAAATTAGATATATATACATTTATATATTTTATTTCCAAATTATACAACTGCAGTTTTATACTGAAAATCTATCTATATTTATATACTACACAGAAGAGAAAAGTTTCAGAAAAGCAAAAGGATGAACGTTTTATTGCTGGGTTTTGTATGTCAGCAAAGTAGTAAGTGTCGCTTTGTCAGCGTTAATTTTTCAAGAATGACTGCATCTGCTAAAATGAATTTTTTTTCGCATTGTGCATTGTAAAAGGTGGTAAGTGAACTTGTCAATAAAAAGTGAATTTGCACACTGATGTAAACTGCAAAAATTCATGCAATCTTTTTGCTCGGTTTATAGCTTTCCGAGGCAGACGAAAACAGTTCAAGAACAAATGTAGACGAATTGAAAGTTGTAAAGTTAAACTCGAGCCGTTTTCTTTCTGACTCACATGGTTTGCCTCAACTGTCTGTTCGACGCAATAACTCGTATCTTGTTGTACAAAATTGGTGTTGACCGTAATAAAATACCGTTTAGCGCACCAAAGCGACGTTGATGCTTAGCTATTAACGTTCACTACTTCAAAAATGCACAGATTTATAACTTTAATCTTTTACTGAAAGTTTTTTTCTACTGTAACGCACTATATTATATATGTATCCTCGAAATTTGAAACATTAAATAAGAATATACAATTTATAAATTAATGCAGAAGCATAAAGAAAAGCTAAAAGAGTAAAACTTGAAAAGAACATTTTTTTATACTATTAGCATATAGCGTATATTATTATATGTAAAATTGTATTAATATATACAAGGAATTGTTATAATAAAACTATTAACTTGATATTTTTTTTATTTATTATTTTCATTAACAAAGTTATATATTGTTTTTTACAAAATTTGATCATCCACGTTTTTTAATCTTGATAATTTGAGATTGCTAATTAAGATATAAATTTCTAAAATTTATATTCTATACATCCCTTAAGATTAATGATCGAACATTACAAAAGATCACCAAATATGATAACATCTTTTTGATACGTATAAAATTTTTAAGTTTCATTAAGGCATACAGCATTGCTGTTGATCAACTAAATTAATAATAAATGTTTCTTACATTAAAATGCATATGCTCTTTACCTTTTAATTACTGTATAAAAATAAATTTCAACATTTATAGACATCTGATTAGCCATCAAACAATTTTTATTCTTAATTTTTTTATTCTTTATAAAAGATTTATTGCATGGTTCGTTTTTCTAAAGAATTTAGAATACTTCACTGCCGCTTAGATTTCATTGCATTTCACTTTTCTATAAATTAGAGTCGATCAATCAATTATTTACAGCATTAAGAATGATATGATTAAAAGTATTCTGTAAACTTTGTTCAATGGCACGATTGTATGAAAAACAATTTGTCTAGCACACTGAATCATGTATGTAAATTGTATAAAAACTGCTTGTATTGGAAAAATAAATTTATATAAAAATTTATAACAGCTTATTCATTGTACATTCCATCAATGAGGAAGTCCATTCTTCGATAATGACGCTTATCCCAGTAATCACGACCCCTCTTATACAAAACATAAAATGCAACACCCAATAAAGGTAGAGCTGTAATTGTAATTACAACAGGCACAATGTAATCAATCTTTCTTGGCATACCAAGTGGTGATTTGTTTGTGGGAGAAGCTGGAATTGGCTCATCTGCTTCATTTCCACCAATTGTTCTTTCTGGCTTGGGTTTGGGCTTTCTAGTCGTTGAAATCGTGTTGTTGGCCTTTTCTTCAAATGCTTCTCTTACAGGTGCAACATGTAATTCAGTGGTAGACTTTTCGGTAATGCTACTAGTGCTCAAAGTTGTGGATAAATTGGCAACAATTTCCTTCTTAGGTTCAGGAATTATAGAAGATGCATTTACTTTTTCGACTATTGGCTTTTCTGATGGTAGATTTAAATTCACAGTGTCATTTTGATCTATTTTTTCAATTGATTTATCTTTGTCTAAAACAACACCTTTTCTTGGCACAGTCTTACTCTCTTTCTTTACAATAGTTTTTATAGAATTTATTTTAGCAGTATTAGATGTAACGCTCTCCATTGCCAAAGGCTGACCCTCCATTGCAACGTTTACTTTCTACAATCAATAAAACAAAATCAGAACCTTGAAGTTGATACAGGTAGCCAAGAACCAGAAAATTCTAAATGATAACTCACATTGTTGGCTATGGGTCCATTGGCTTCAACAGCAGCTGTGGATACAGTCTGTTTCTCCTTTGGTATAGTTTCTACTGCACTCACTGTCAGGCCACATATGAGGCAGAAAAACATCACAATCCAACATAATCTCAACATTTTCACTCTCACCCTCTATAGATCTCAAATGCAAGAGACATTTAAGCCGTTTAAGGCTAGGTCAGCTCAATGCACAGTGTACAAATGCAAAGTGTACAGTTGTAGAATGAAAGACGACAACATATCAATACGGCTATTGCTCTTATCTAATCGCGCAGCGGGAGATACAATTGTTATTCATTATTGCGAGTGAGAAAAAAGAGGAAAGAACGATTTTGCGGTCTAAATAAAAGAGAAAATCTATGGGAGAACGGGACACTATATAATATCACGTCGACGATCTCGCGGACATACTAGTGACGTCACTGGTCGCAAATGGTTAACGAGAGAGCTGCGGCGGCATGATCCAGTTCGAAGAATTGTTACGAAAAACCTTCGTCAAATATAATTGTGACTATTACGAGTCAAGGAAATGAGCTTGAACAATGTATCTCACTAACTATGTTTTGCGTTATTTTTAAAATGAATTACTTTATTGTTGTTTGCGAAAGCCGAAAACGACCAACACGCAACACTTGATGGATTTCGGAGCTACTTACCGACTGAGTTTCGAAAGATCAGCTGTTGTGATTTTCAGCGTGACGATATATATATAATATATATTATATATGTATATTGTATACAACGGACGCACTTATAGAGGCACGACTGCACCACACATGTTCGCAGTTTGACATTCGTTTAACATTGCTTCAATTAAACTGTATGTATACACATGCACCTGATGGTCAAGCTCGAGGAGAACAGCGTTTTCGTGATTCTACTCCGCGCGTAAAACGCAAGCGGTAATTTAAAGGGACAAAATTATGAGAAGCTCAAATCTGAGCTATTTTTACATTTGACACGAGAAAACTTCGGTTCCTTCGTTTGGACTTTTATCTATAACACAGGGTATGTACCTAACCTCAAAGGCTCGTAGTCGCTTGTTGCACGAGAAAATAAAATAGAAACTGCGCTAATAGTGGCCAGCTGACAATAGACGATTTTCGTCTGTTTTAGGTTTATTCATTAATAAGCCATCAAGATGAGGACCAGAAGCAATTCTGGTGTCCGACTGGACTACTACCAGAGGGTAGTCCACAAGATCATCATGGACCATCAGAACCCTGTGACTGGACTCTTTCCTGCAAGTCCCGACAATAATCATGCATGGATTCGAGACAATGTTTACACGATTCTGGCAGTTTGGGGCCTGTCAATGGCTTACAAAAAGACTGCCGATGCTGACGAGGATAGAGCCAAGACATATGAGTTGGAGCAGAGCTGTGTCAAGCTCATGAGAGGGCTTCTCATGGCTATGATGCAGCAGAAGGACAAAGTAGAGAAATTCAAATCAACACAGAATCCTCTGGATGCATTGCATGCAAAATACAGTTCTGTTACTGGGCAGACTGTTGTTGGAGATAACGAGTGGGGTCACTTACAAATTGACTCCATTTCGCTGTATCTATTAATTTTAGCACAAATGACTGCCTCTGGTTTGCAAGTCGTGTTCAATTTGGATGAGGTATGTCAGATTTATAATGCATACATTTACATTTTTTTAAATTACTCAATTACTTGACTAAACAAATCTGGTTTCAGGTTGCATTCATTCAAAATTTAGTATTTTACATTGAGTCTGCTTATTGCACACCCGATTATGGAATATGGGAGAGAGGAGATAAGACAAATCATGGTTTACCTGAATTGAATGCCAGCAGTATTGGCATGGCAAAAGCTGCTATGGAGGCTATGAATGAGCTGGACTTGTTTGGAGCAAGAGGTGGACCTACATCGGTCATTCATGTTCTAGCTGATGAAGCACAAAAGTGTCAAGCTGTATTGCAGTCAATGCTTCCCAGAGAATCCAATTCCAAAGAGCTGGACAGTGGACTTTTATCCATCATTAGTTTTCCAGCGTTTGCAGTAGATGAACCCAATCTTATTCAACTCACAAGGGATGCTATAACTAAGAAATTGCAGGGGAGATATGGCTGCAAAAGATTCTTGAGGGATGGTTACAGAACTCCAAAAGAAGATCCAAACAGGTGATTTTAGAATTAAAAATTTTCATTGTTATTTTCAGCTAGAAACTAATTTCATATTATTTAATTCAGATTATATTATGAACCATGGGAGCTGAGAATGTTTGAGAATATTGAATGTGAATGGCCACTGTTCTTTTGTTACTTAATCCTTGACTACTGCTTCCAAGGTAATCAAGAAGGAGTAACACGTTATTCAAAACTATTAGAGGCAATCACATTAAAAACTGAAGATGGAATAAGGTTAGTACCCGAGCTGTATGCAGTTTTACCAGAAAATGTTGCAGCTGAATACCTTGAGCCTGGAAGTCAGGCAAGAGAAGCGTTGGGAAGGAGCCCATTTATGTGGGCCCAATCTTTGTATATTTTAGGAAAATTACTCCAGGAGGTAAACATTTCGACGATATTACTTTGAAATACAATAACACGCATAAATATTCAATAAAGTACGTTTTTTAAGGGATTCTTGGCTGTGGGAGAATTGGATCCTCTGAATCGACGTCTGTGCAGCGAAAAAAAACCAGATGTTGTCGTACAAGTTGTCATTCTTGCCGAGGATGACGAGATCAGGGAAAAAATTGCACAACACGACATTCACGTACAAACAATCGCAGAAGTTGCACCTATTGAAGTACAGCCTGCTAAAGTTCTCAGTCATTTATACACATATTTAGGTATGGCAAATTTTTAATCATTGGAATAGTCAGTGAAAAAATGGCACCCCTAATCGCCTTTCATATTCTAGGTCGAAATAAAAAGTTAGGACTGTCCGGTCGTAAATCCAGGGACGTTGGAATACTCAGTACGAGTAAACTGTACTCTTTACATGACAAGATCTTTGCTTTCACTCCTCAGGTGATTATCCTTTATATTTACTAATAAATTAATGTAGTACTTCGATCTCTTATTACAGCCCGACCCCATTGATACTCTCTGAAGTCTTTATATATTATGTAACTCAAATATTTTATGGTATTTCTTGTTGCGTGAAATTCAGCTGACGGACATGACCCGCTTCTACATCGCTTCGGACTATGAACTCATGATTGACATATTCAAAGGGGAAATAAATTTCTTAAAGTCTAGCTGGCAGAATATGTTAGGCCGACCACTTGTCGTCATGCCCCTCAAGAATGTCCATCTAGGTATAGTAAAGCAGAATCTAAAAGCCATAGAGTAGGGCTTTCTCCTCATTTGTTTTAACCATCCCCCGTTTTGTTTTCACTTTTCATAACGGGCTCGTTGAAACGAAACGAGAAAGAGTTTTCGTTTGCACTAATATAATATGATATAACAAATTTGAAGTGAATATCACTTTGATCGAGATAGATACGTATGGCTTTTAGAAAAGAATGTTTTATTTACGTGTCAAAATGATCCACTTTGCCCAACTGATTCAAACTCTCCAAGTCATCAAACATTTTCTCATTAACCAGCATGAGTGCGTTTTGTCTTTGTTTTCAACCTTATGTGCCAAGTTAAAAGTTTTGTAAAAGAAGTAGACAACCTCCACATATCTTGAAAAATTTGTGGGATTTAATCAATCGTATTATTTAAAAATATAAATTTGACCTATAGTCCTCGATTTTTTGGATGGCAATAATCCTCTAGTTTAACATACGTTTTGTTTGGTGTGCGTGTATGTTGCATGTATTAGAATCTTGACGTCGAGGACTACTATACGTCAAACGATGCGGCCTTCCTTGCTGATACATTCACGACCAACCTGGCATTCCTCACCATCAACTGGAAACACATGCTCGGCAGACCGACTGTAACACTTGTTGCCACTAATAGTTACTTAGGTATGCTGACTGCTAATAGGAGCTTACAATCAATTTCGATAAATAAAAAAATTATCATAAGATGTTTTGTTTGAGAATTAGTGTTGCCAATTCTTTTTTTATTGCTCTTGAAACAAATTTGGCATTTAAGCACAATCGTTCATTTGTTTTCACTAATCATCAAAGCATTGTTTCACATTCGCATTACTTGCTTGTGATACTTAGGTTTTTTATATTAAAAATATGTTTTATTTCTAGATCAAGGAAAGATACCGTTGGCGATGCTCACTACTATGAAGAAATTGAAGAGTGGTTACATTAATGGAACTCGTGTGTCATTAGGAAATCTGAACGATTTTCTGAGTACATCCTGTATCACCAACTTGAGCTTCTTAGGAAGCCCTGAAGACGGTCGACCGGATAGATTAAATCCTCAGGTTTATAAAGCTAGCTAGTATATCTACCTGATGAATTTGATCATATTATACATTAAACGAAAAATTAAAGGTGCAACAATACTTGGACGAACACTTGATGAAAGCTTTCCCATTGCGAACCAGTCTACTTAATCGACCCGCTTCTCACAGCGGGCGCAACGTCAGGCGCAGAATGTCTGTAAAGGGAGCGATCAAGAAAACTAGATCGATCGCGGTCGAACGTACGTATAGTGCAAGCCTTTGGTGAAATGATGTTCTATTATAAATGTCAAAGTGTCAATTTGTTTGCATGATACCCCGAGAGGAGTTTTATACGAATTTCATACTACTAATTCATGTACACAGCTGCGGAAATACCCATTGTACTTCAAGAACGTAAGTTTTCGAACCTAACAGCATGATACACATTATCATTTTTTTATGTTGTGATTTATGTCGTGAATATTATCGTTTGGATGCTAAACCCTTTGGCCTATATTAATCATCGATCATTCAATAATGTAGCTGAGATATTGGGTATGGCTGGAGAGGATCGACGACCTTCGGCAGTACTTTCGGCGAACCCGTTCATCAAAGTCACCGACACGACTCTCGCGCCGAGTTCCACGATTACGCCGCCTGTAGATCGCACCCCGTCACCAACAGACGATCTGTTAAACTGGAAAGCTCACTCACCTAAGCCGTCAAGACACAGAATGAATTCGGAAACCCAGTACGCCGATACCGAAGTCGACGAATTGATGTCCATGCTCAGGGAAACTGAAAGTTTGGAAGAGCAGGGTGATATTTTACAATATTTGGTGAGTATTTCAACGTTTATTCGATTTCACTTTATTGAGCAATTTCGCAATGTTTATGAAATTACAGGTTGACACGCAAGGCCACTACTTCAACACAGGTATGGTAGAGAATGGTCACCCGATCTTGGTCAAAGATCTTCTCAAGGGTCTCTACGAAAAAGCTTGTCAGCAAAAGATGTGGGGCATCGTCCGTCATACCGCTGGTATGCTGGGCAAACGCGTCGAAGACTTGGCCAAAGCTGTTACCGACCTTCTAGTACGTCAGAAGCAAGTAACCGTGGGCATGCCACCGACTAACGAGCACACGATAGTGGCCCCGTTGCCGGAGAACGAGTTGCGCTCGTTGATACATCAAGCCTACGGTGACGATGAGTCCACGGCAATGTTGACTCAAGAGCTGCTTGTCTACCTGGCAATGTTTATCAGGACCGAACCTCAGTTATTCCACGAAATGTTGAGGCTGAGAGTAGGTCTGATCATTCAAGTCATGGCCACGGAACTGTCGAGAACATTGATATGTACCGGGGAAGAGGCTTCGGAGCATCTGCTCAATCTGTCGCCGTTCGAGATGAAGAATTTGTTACATCATATTATGAGCGGAAAGGAGTTTGCCATTAGCAGTGGTGAGTTTTTCGTTAATTTATCAATAGATTTTTGATATGCTTATTAATGCAATTCTGCGTGTTTCAGTTGGGCGTGGAAACTTTTCAGTCATCAGTTGTAAATCTAGTCGAGTTAGTAAGGTAAATCGTAACGTTTTATAACAAAATCGATCAAGTTCAATGATTAAAAACGTATATTTTAAATAAAAATTAATGTTACAGAAATCACAAATTGGAGGTTTTTTGAGTGCCAATGACGAAAACGCAGACATGGAGCCTGATAGACAAGGGCAGTGGCTAAGGAGAAGACGATTGGACGGAGCGCTCAATCGCGTGCCAAGAGACTTTTATCCCCGCGTTTGGCATGTTCTTGAAAGAGTATGATCAACTTCTACATTTATTGCAGTACATCTGATACGAGCAATCTTTTTAAAACATTATATTTGACCTGTTATAGTGCCAAGGATTAGCGATTGAGGGTCGAATACTCGCACAAAATCTTACCCAGGAGATGACTCCTGGAGAACTCAAATTTGCACTAGCTGTTGAGACTGTTTTGAATACTATACCGCAACCGGAGTATCGTCAGCTTATTGTCGAGGCACTGATGGTTCTGACGCTTGTTACAGAATATAACGTAGCCAATAACTTAGGTGGTTTAATAGCAGTTGAACATTTAGTACATAAAGCAAACGCCATATTTTTAGAGGATCAAGTGCGTATATAAAATTTTAAACTCTATAGTACTAGATTTACGATACAAGTATGATTTTTACTTGTCTTTTCCAGATGAAAATTGATGGAGATGCTACACTTTGCTGTGCAAAGCCAAAGGAGCAGAGGGAAACTACAGCATTGGGTACATTGCTTTGTGGAGGAGCTGCCTATGTCTGTCAGCACTTTTATGACTCTGCACCAAGTGGCAGCTTTGGAACTATGACCTATATAACAAGAGCTGTCGCTAGTTTGTTGAATTGTTTACCTAAAGACGGTGATTTAGAATGTTCTATATCTTAAGAGTTACTGACGATTTGTAGTAAAGTTTGATTGTTTTACTTTCTATTGTTTTTGACGTCTAGATTTGTTAGTTTTATTATTAAAAGAACTCGATTGTTTTCCAAGCGTACTACTGCCTTATTGCAGTAATACCTCGAGTTTTCCAATAACAAAAGCTGTATACATAATATTGTATAAAACATTCATACATTTATATATTGTATATATATAAATAAATGAGTACTCACTCCTGAGTGTATAATAATCAGATGAATAATATTTATTTCCTCTAAATCTTTACCGTATTTACAAATGTAATAAAAATGAATTTCCCTTAGACAGTAGTTGTTTTGTCACCACTACCAAATGGATTAAGCTTGGATAACCACGATCTTTTGCTGAAAACCGTTGTTTATGAAAAAAAATTGCTTAAGATAAAGCTTTAAAATTTTAGGAAATACAACAAACAAACCTTTTGACTTCATCTTCTTCCTCTTGTTCTTCTAGCTGTTCCTCTTGAAGTTCTTTAATGAATTGTTCTCTAAATTTTATTTTCAATGGCTCAGCTTTATAAGCAGCTGTTTGTATTCTTATGATCTTATTGCATGCATCTTTCCATGTCAATCCGTACCACTCAATTTCCTTCCTTGTATACTATAGAGAGAATATAGATGACAGTGACAATTATAAGCAGTGGAATTTTAATTCAGCAATAATTTGTAACTTACATTTGCCAGATAGTGTTCATATTTAGCATATACTTCATCTCGCTTAATAGGATCATCAGGGTACAATGTTTTGTCCCAAAGTTGTATAAGCATTTCTCTTTTCAGTTGCAGAGCGAGCAGTGACCTCAAATCGCATGCTTTTGTCTGTCAAAAGGTGATAATTATTTTAAAAAAAAGAAATTCAAACAATTATTAATTTTGACAAAATTACCTTCAACACATAATGATCGAATCCATAATTCTCATGTATTAGTTGTAAAGCCCTATTAGTCACTGTTGTTCTCATATACTTGTCAAGTATTTCACTGTATATAACTGACTTAATAAGCTGAGGTACCCAGAAACGTACCACTCTACGACGTCTGTACTTTTTGGTAAACCCTTGAACAACTGCTTCTCCACCCCAGATACCTTGATCTAGCTCTTTTGGGTATTTTAGAGGAAGAGGAAAATTTTGTACAGGAACTCTGAGAATAAAAAGTAAGATAAAGATAAATTATTTCTATTACACATTTTTTAATTCTTTGACCCGATACTTACATATCTCCGTTCGGTTTTTTTTCCCATCTACCTGGTTTTGGGATATAATGAACTGGAGTAGGCGTCTCTACTTTCCACTCTCTCCAAAACTTTTGGTATTCTTCCGGCAATGCAGCACCTATACCTTGCGACCATCTCGTTACTCTCGGAAGGTAATATAGCTTCTGCAAAACAATAAGCAATACCAATCATTGAATAAAACAATATTGTTTATAAAACTTTGGTTATATAGCTTTTGAGGTTATTCTTGGAAAATCTCATTTGACTCTTCAAGTACTCAGCAATCTTATAAACCACTACAATCTTCTAAAAACTTGCTATTTTTACTTTACCTTTTTCCATGCATGTGATTGTGCCATCTCAAAGAACACTCAACAATTCCTAAAAAAAAAAACCCTCAGACCATCCTTTTAATTGACAAAAACAGAACAGAACAGTGCTACGGTGCTACCGCCGCGCGGCCTGATGTGTGCGTGCTGCGTGCGCACACTGCGCACGTGCGTACATTTACCTATATATATTATATTCTATATATATAATAACCGCCAGCAGGCGCTGCAATCGCTGTTTCATCTTTTCTGGGAAAATAAAAAATCAGCGGCGAGCGCGACTCGCTATATATAAGTATACTTATAAGTAATAGCGAAGCACGCCGCGCGAGTTGCAACTTGTCGGCCGATGGAGGATTCAAACAACGTCGGACTCCGGTTTTGTTTACGGGCTCTCGTGAAAGTGAAATGATATCGTTTTATCGGAGTAGCTTTTAACATAGGAATAGAACAGTGTGTGTTTTTACAATTTACGATGGACCTGGAAGTGGAAGACGCGATATTTCCGAAGGAGGAGGATGACTCCCAAGCACGTGTAAGTAGTATTGGCAAGTGCTTATGTTCGAAAAGGCCGGCTGATTAGGGTTATGTTTTTTGCAACGCGTAAAACAAACAATAATGTGAAATTAAAAAATTTTTTTTGCATTGTTTTTAGATTGAGGAGATGAAGATCCTCAAGGAAGAGATCAAGGTCCTCAAGGAGGAGAAAAAGGTCCTCAATGAGGAAATCCAAAAGAAGAACGAGAAGGAGGCCTCTATGAAAAGGGCTATGGCGTTGTTAAAGTCAAAAATAGTCAAATCAGAGTGAGTTGTTTATTTATTTCTTTGTTAACTTCAATAATTGTCCACGTTTTCTGGATGATCGAGTTATTTTTCTTCTATGGGTGATATTGTTGTAAAGTTCAGACATTCTTATAGCTGAATGTCTTCTATGTTTATAGTTCGCTTTTGGCAAAGCACAACGATGAAATGAAAGAAAGAGACGAAAAGGTCAATGCAGCAAAGGCAGAGACACAGGTTGTTTTGAATGAGCGTAACGCTTACATGGAAAAAAACACAAGACTGGAGTTGGTAAGCAATTCCTGGAAGAAATTGATTCCTTGGTTTAAGTTGAAATCCATTTTTTTATTTTATATTTTCAAGGCTAGAAATGATGACAAACAATCTGTTGAAAGATACAAAAGGTTGTCAGAAACTCAAAAACTTAAACTGGATGAGAGTGAAAAACTGATATATCAATATGAATGTAAGATTAAAAGTTTGGAGGATGAAAAGTCTGCTCAGTCAGGTATAGTTTCATAATAATTATTCTTTCTTTTACATTTATTTTTGAAATAATTGAAATAACTTTTGATACTTTCTTTTGTAAAGCAAAAGAAAAAGAAAAAAAACATACTAAGAACAGGGCTTGTCAGACATTGAGTGAGTACTATGATACTTAAAATTTATTGTATGCTTAGTTGTAATTTAGTCAAAAATTTGTATTATTAAAACTTTGTTTAGGATCTGAGAAACGCAATATCGCAGTGAATACTGATTTTGCACCATCTGAACCTGAAAAACCATTAATGCAAGATAAGATTAGCATGACTGATGAAATACTGGGGACAGAACCTTTCCCAATTTATTGCACAAAATGTAAAAAAGCAATAAATCCTGCACCAATAGATCAAATTCTCAAGATTATGACATTGCAGCCTCCTGTTTTATCACAACAAATATCAGCCCCCAATTCACCAGGTAAAGTTTTTAGTTTCTTTTCGCGATTATTAATTTGTATTTTTTTTTTTTTTTTTTTGTCAATTATCAAAGAAACAGGTGACAAAATAAAAATTTTTCAGAACCAAGAAAGAAAATTAAGGTTCGAAGACCATTTGAACCCATTGAACCAATTGATTCAGATTCGCATGATGAGGAGAGTATGGTTCAACCACATGCTTTTAATGATGAACGTAAACATGTAAACAAGCACATGATGCAAAATTCAAAAGAAATAGATAAATCTTTATACTTACAAACAAAACAACTAGCAAGAAAAGTTAAGAAACTTGAAAGTTTCATGAATAAAACAAAGAGGAACAACCATAATCAATGTTGTGCTTCAAAGAACATTAACTTTGTAGTACAGGTTCCTCATAAAAAAGATCTTAATGAATATCGAAAATGTAAAAAACGTAATTTAACGAAAGTCAAACGTTTGAAGAATAAACCTTTCAAGATTGATAAGCATCAACATATTGATGATAATAAATGGGTTGTGGAGCCTTATACAGGATCTATAAATAAGAAGGCAGTACCCGCACAGAAGAAGAAATTGAAAAAAAGAATTGGTATGCATCGTAAAAAGGGAATAGATTCATTATTGGAATCTCCAGAGCATTCAGTTACTGATGAAAAAATTAATAATGTAAGATTATCTCCATTGCCGGAAAGCTTTTCACCCTCATACAAAAATTCATCTATATCACAGAAGAGTTTATCACTCTCAGAACCACTTTCAGGTGTAAACAAGACTAATAAATTAGATGTTAAGAAGATGTTATTTGTTGAAAATGTAAATATGGAAAAATCGGTCTTAAAATCTATACCAGATATAGATTTAAGATTATCTTGCAGTTCCTTATCTAGTCAAGTATCAGTAAGCAAATCCATTAATGAAAGTATTGTAGAAAAAGATGCGAGTGTAAAAAATTCTTCTATGAATAGTCATAATTTACATATAACTACTATACCTCGAGAAATAGAAAATAAGCATAGTCTTTTGCCTAATGAAATTGAAATGGCCGACAATTTATTAGCTGTAGAAGTATTGAAAAAGAGAGTGTACAATAATGAAAGTTCTTGTGAAGAACATCACAATGATTCGATAGACAAAAGTATTGACAATGAAAAAATAAACAAAACTACAGAAAATTGGGTACCTGTTTCTAAACCTCAAGAAAATAGCTCTCTTCAATTGTTCATACATGCAAACAATACAAGAAAACATAACGAAATTATTGTTTCTAGCTGTGAAAAAACTTTAGATCTTGATTCACTGTTTTGTGCAACGAATAATGAGAGTCAAATCGACTGCAGTGTATTTACAGAGGCAAGGAAAACACCTTGCATACTATATGAACTTACAGATGAAGATAATCAGAAAGACAATGTATGCACAGCTGAAGCTGAAAATGACATAGAAAATATGTCTATTACGCAAGATAGCACTGAATCGCGCAGAGAAAACATGGATGATGTGAAAATTTCAGAACTTAGTTCTCAACATATTTCTGAAATCGAAATTGACAATAGCAAGAGTACACTTGAAGAACTTACTGTTAAAACTCCAGAAAAGTGTGACAAAATGAACGATTTATTCAACAATGAAACACCGAAATGCATTACTTCTCAAAGTGTGGTTCGTAAACCTATAGATTGTGCAACTCTCGATGAAGAAAGTTTCAGTAATGAATTGATCCTGTCTGTAAGTCCAACAAGTCCAGATAAAATCAACTCCATCGCGAAAATGCCTTCGACGGAAATGCAAAATGATACTATTACTTTACCAAACGAATCAGTGGACGTCATTTTGACAACTAGTATAACACATTCATCTTTGTTTGAAAAGAATCAGGAGGAAGTCGTAGTCGGGCAACAGAACGGATCAAAAGACAATAATTCTGTCCTAGATAAGAACTGTCAAAGTTCACGTTATTTACCGATAATGCCAAGTATCATTGAAGAGCGTAATAAAATGACAACTCCTACAGTTGACCAATTTGAGGAAATTTCTTCACCCATCTCTGATCGTGTCAGTAGAGACAATAATGTATTGCCAGTAGTATGCAGCACAGAATCTAAATCGTTCTTTATTATAAATGAGAACAGCAATTCGTCAAACGCGTCTTCGGAATCGAAATGCTTCTCGCTGTCTGGAATCAAACGTGGAAAAATAGGCAATGCGAGAAATGTAATAACATCCGATGACTCTTCGGAGGATGGTAAACCCGATTCGCCTTGGACGAGAAAACGTAAAAATATAGACGTTGGCTTTAGAGAGTCGCCAATTACAACAAAAAAAGTGTTGGCGAGGATCGGAAACTTCAGGAAGGCATGCGATGATCCACATTTATTAGAAAAGATGATACCACCTTTATCAGAGTTACCAGAGTTTCCACCTACGCAAGACAGACCAACATCTATCCAATCGCCAAATTCCATAACTAGCATGAGGCCGGAGCCATCGAACACTATAAGCGTTGACGATTCTGAGCCTCCGTACCTACCACCGACAAAGCAAAGGATAGCTCACATGCCAAAAAATATCGAGCCTATAAGTGCAAGCTCTGAAAACTTTGCTATTGTCAAGAAAACGAAAGCGATTAAAAAACCAAAGGCAAAATCAGGTGATAAGATTTCTGAGATTCTTGAAGTATACGATAAAACGTGTAAGGAGAGACAAGAAATTAACCGGAAGTTAAACCCTGCTTTTTGTCCGGACGTATCATTGAGAAGACTATTAAGTAACGTCAATCCAGAATCTAGTTTGATTCAAGAAAATACGCCAATACAACAGCCTGCCAAGAAACCGCGCGGTCGTCCCCCTAAAAATGCTGGAAAGACATCTGTTAACAGAACTACTGAAAGTTCAATTGACTCGGAGAATTCAAATCAGACTTCAATGTCAGAACCCATTGCAAAAGAAGATAAACAAGAAAATATCGATTCATCAGTACGACGCGGTCGATCGAGAAAAACCCCGCAGAAGAAATCAAGCACAGTCAAAGAAAATTCAGAAAATTCGGTCAATGTAGATCTTTCCTTGCAAGAACCAACTATTCAAGAAGGTCAAGTAAACGATACACTTCAACTAGTAGCAAGCGGTCCTACCCCTAGAAAAGTTATGAAGAAAGCGAGTGCTATCGACGAAAATACAGAAAATTCAGTAAATTTAGATCTTTTAACGCAGAAATCAATAGTGGAAGATGAAGACGAAGTAGACGCTGCTCTTCAACTGGCAGCACGCAGACGTATAACTAGAAAAGTTTCTAAGAAATTAAGTGATAGCAATGAGAATACATCTATAGAAAAAGTTGAAATTAACGATACCTTTACACCTACAGATACTTCAATAGTTGATGAACTTTTAGAAGAGGGTGAAATAGACAATATCGTTTTGGCTGAAACAAGTGATGTTGCAAATAGCACAATGCAGGGTAAGAAAGGTTCGCCATTAAAAAAAATGTTTATTATTAGCACACTGTTTCTAAAAAATTTTATTTCAGATAAAACGCAACACACAGAATTAAAAGAATGCACCATAAAGAAAAATGTTCTAGACATCGTTGAAGATATAGAAGACGATAGGACTCCAGTGAGAGAGCTACGTACTCGTAGTCAGGGGACACCAAAAGTTACTCCCAAAGTCACTCCCAAAGTTACTCCCAAAGTCACTCCTAAAGTCACGGCCAAAGCTAAGCCAAGCCCCAAAAATGCTTCTTTGAAGCAAATAGACGAAAGCAATTCTCGTCTGCGTAAATCGACCATCAGATCATCTCTCAATGAGTATTTATCTACTCCAAAACTTTCAAACAGAATTCGAAAAAAGCAAATACACGCTGAAACTTTACGGGAGAGTGGTAAGAAAGATTTTAAGTTGTAATTATACAAAAGATATGCTAAACAAAATAGTAACACTTAGTCTATGGTTGTCATTTATGCGCCTAGTATATCCCTATTCGAAAAAATCTGTGTAACAGATATCCGCCACTTACTTTTAAGTTATTATTTATTCAAATTTAATTGTATTTATTTTTCCGATTCGACGCCTATCTGTATTCATTGTTTGTGGGAGAATTTTTATTCGTTTTTCAAATAAATAAAAATAAATTAATAAAAGATTTGTTAATATTTATAATATTCGATTCCATGGATTTTCAGAAATGATTTGTCACGAACAACTTGCCTTACTAATTGATACTGAGGAGTGGACAACTGAGCTGAATTCAAAAGTGATGGATAATCTCCTAAGTTCACTTGAATTGCAAACCATTGCCATGTAAATAAATTAAAATTGTCATTGTTGTACAAATACAAATCATTATTTAAAACGTGGTATGTTCATTTTTTAGGACCATTGTTGATTACATCGCTGAAAAATTTCCCAAAGACGAACCTCTTGACAAATCCAACACTCCTCCAGCACCTTTGATGCCCAGGTCGGAACAGAAGTTGGTAACCTTAATCAGCTCCATCACTCACGCACATGCCGAATTCAGTGAAATGGTTGAGAAAGGCTTGGCGTTCAAGCTCTTCAGGCTGGGGCCTCCACAGGAAGTTAGTTACACGTTTATGGAGTCTTTACAAATGAATGAGACGCTTTGCAATTCATAACAAATAAATTTTTATTTATCATTCCAGGTACAAATTGTGGAGAGGCTCTTTCGGATACTGGTTATCTTAAACAAAATCAAGAAAGACAGAGAAAAAGTACGAATGTTTTGTTGCGACGCTCTTTACTGTTTAAACTTACGAGCCATGAACATTATTTATGTTGCTTTAACGTGCTGGCCTGAAGTATTTCCAAAACACGATTCTAACAATGGTAAACTTCTATAAAAACTTTTATTGTGTAGTATATATAAGTTCGCAGTTTATAACAAGGATTACTATAGTTAGTTTTTATTTTTTCAGATATCATAGTAAAAACTATAGTGCATATAGTTATGACTCTACAAGTTAATGATTCTTATACTAAACTTAACTCTTTGAGGAAGCTGCTCTCTACGATCTATGAGTATCCAAACAGTGGATATATGACTAATGTTTTCAGAGCTGAGCTTATGGAAAAATTACAAGGTAAAGAACTCGATATTTTCTCAAACGAAAAACTGTAATGGTTATTTTTATTTTTAAGACTTTATTAATACTATGTTATTCGTTTTAATAGAAAACGCACCTGGTATTAATACAGCAGTACTCATACTGTGCAAAAAAATGGGACCTGACTGGACCTTAGACAACATCATTAAAGGACTGAAGCAAATGATAGTAACTCTATCTCATCCTTCTTTATATGAAGCCTTAACTTTACTTGGTAGGTCTTAAAAAATATCAACCTATTTTATTTTAAGTTTTTTTTTTAAATATAATTTACTATAAGCTCTTTTTGTTTTATAGGTAATTTACTACGCTCATTTCCAACAAAGAATCCAAAAAGTGTTAATGAGACCATTGATCAACTTTGTGATGTACTGGGTGGCAATGCAGGTAGGCTTTTTTTATAGTAATGACTCCATCTTTTATGCAAGTATTAAGTAGTTGATTTTTACGATTTACAGAAAATGAAGATTTACAAGAGGGCGTCGTATCGTGCCTGTTAAGTATTAGTAAATTTAAGTATACACAGATAGCCCGATCTGTGATAGACTGGCAGTTTGACAAAGAACTCCGCCCTGTGACAAAAATCAAATTAAATTCATTCTTCAACGCACACGATACCAAATGGTGGTGGAATTTTGTACAGACTTATTTTCCATTGCCTATAGAAGATTAGAGAATTTGTTTAAATCTTTATAATACTGCGAGAAATAGAATGTATTATTTTTCACACTAACTAGGCTAGTTTTGTAAATACAATAAATAAGGTAATTAAAAAAAAACAAACGTTTTTGATATTTCAATATTTATGCTGTTAAACATTTTGGGGGAAACAAGAGTACAGGTGTCTGTTTCTTCTCAATATTGATGATGACGATGACGATGATAATAATGATGGTGATAATGAGGATGATGTGATATAGTAATAATAATAATAATAATAATAATAATGTAATAATAATAATAATAATAATAGTAATAATATTCAACATATTTGTAAGCTTCCATAGGCAGAGCACGCTAGAGTTAATACATGTACATATTTCACCGCTTTCGTGTATTCAATTTCTTCATCATCTCCGCTATTCTTCGTCATCGTTTCACGTTTTGTTTTTTTTTTTTACAAAAATAATTAACAATGTTTTATTGCAACATTGCTGGATCAGTGATTTTTCTAGCTAAACCGTACTTCAGCAGTTTCCTTTGGGATTGATTAAATTTAACGTACTCTTCTTGATTCGTTATTTGTTTTTTCATTTTTATTAATCAATATTAATTAACTATTTGCTCTTTTCATCGTTTACGTAAATCAGTTTTAAGCAATGTTGTCTCTTTGGTACATTAACAACGGACAGCGTGCCGCGCAAATACGAAGAGTCGGTCTGTCGGGCGGGGTGCCAACCATCCGCCGTCGTACTATGTGTACACGTCAAAAATTTTTCGACAAGAAAAAAGTCAAATGTTCTTTCTTTTTTTGTTTGTTGTTTATAAATATTTATATATATATATATATAATTGTATTTTTTGAAAATGCAAAGGAAGCAAAAGTCGTCGACGAGGTGCGAACAGAAAATAAAGGCAAAAACAAATTTTTTCTTTCAGTAGAAGTCACGACTATGTAAAGAGTGCGATCGAACGTTGTGGTGGACACAACAGAACAATTTACACTTCAGGTGAATACTTATTACCACTGATTATTGCTAGGATATCGTTGATAAGATATATAGTTTTTTTAACAAGAACTGTTTTTATTTATATTTTGTTTTAATGTTTAATATTCATATTACTTTATTAAGGTTTCGTTTTCTGCCTCGCCGCTACGGCTTTTTTCCTTCGCAAACAATATTTATTACGTACGGTGCTGTCTGATGTATTAAAATGCCACCACTGTCTACATAAGTTGGTCAACTATTACACGCAAGCTAAATACCATATTACAGCATTCCTTATAATTTTTTCGCGCTTTTGCTTCATCTTTTCTGTCTCAAATACTAAATCGTGTAATTTGCGTGTTTTTGTTTTTATTATATTATTTGAATAAACATGTTATGGTAATGCAGATGAAAGTTCTCTTATTATCGACCTTTCTTCCGATTAATCGAGCGTTGCTTTAAAGATGAAGTTATGCAAATAGAAAGCATTAGATTAGAAAAACAAAGGCCACCGCTGGCTCTGCACGTCATACACTCGCAGCACGTAACATACATCAAGCTCTGGCTCTTCCTTGTAATCTCTTTCTCTAATATACGCGCACTTTTATCTGTTTAAACTATCATGCCGACTCGATTCATACGCATTCTTCTTTTAATTATTTTACTTAGTTCGCGTTAGTCGTTTTCTTCGTTAACTATTTTTCTTTAAGGGGTTCGTGTACCGTTATAACATGTTATAAATAAATGCTACATTGTATCAGTAATCAGTATTATGCTTTGAATAAAAAAATGTTTTGGAGGATAGTCATTCACTGGCGCTGCGTGAGACATTTCTGGGCGTGATGTACAAGGAAAAAATTTACACGAATCAACAATCGTTATAGTCTCGCTTTAATAGTCATATCGGGTCTCCACCGTGTATCTCTTTGCGATTTTTTAATCTTCTTAATCTCCAGCGAAAATATAAATTCCGTAATAAGAAATTGAATACAATATTTTAAAGGCACTCAATCCCCTTTATCAATTGCGCCTCGCGTCTTCATTATTATTTTTGTGATTTCTTTCTACATTACAAGCGCGTCCTTACCTAAGAAGAGGACATTGTTACCGTTATCGAATAATATTAATAATTAATAATATATCTAATAATTATTGATCAATAATGACAGTATAATAAATTAGGAACCAAGTACAATACGAAATATGGTTGATATTTTTTTTTAAATTAAATTAGAGTTACGCTAGACTTCCGATAACTAACGACTATTTATAAATTGTACGGTACGATCGAGCTGATGCTTAATTTTCTTTATACATAAATCCTCTCCTTCTGTCTCTTTCTCTCCCACAATTTATGTTCACCGATAGCACTGTTCTCTCTAGCGACTTTTCAAAGGTGTTTTCGAAAAGATCGAGAATACGAAGCTGAGAGAGAGTGAGAAAGAGAGAGAGAGAGTGGGGAGAGAGAGAAAGCAGAAGGGAAATAAAACGAAACCTAACGCACTGCTGCGCAGCAGAACGTCTGGAAGAGCAACCGCATCAATATTATCTACAAATATACAAAATACTACGTGTAATACAGTGTCTTTCGACTCCTCTCTCTCTTTCTCCCCCTCTTGAAATCTCGTTAACGTTTATTCTTTTAATGCAATAATCTGTGTCGCGCTTTCGATGCAATCATCAGCCCAACTTGTCTCGGGCTTGCATTCGCCCTCGACGAAGCCAGAGCTATGTATTTAGTGGCAGCCTTATTCGCTCATATGTGCTTTTTAATATATATATATATATTTTTTTTTTTCCCGTTTCGTTAATACATACATATATATATGTGTGTGTGTGTGTATATATATGATATTTGTAATTTTTGTATACTTTAGAATAATAATAACCTTGCTATGTACAAGTGAAAAGAAAAAAGAGGCCTGCCTTGCCGCTAAGAAACTCACGTACGATCTCAGTCCAAAATGAACATTGTGTTATCTCGTTGCGTAGGCGTGTACACTTCATTCTCTGTATCGTATATAATAACCGTGTTATATATGCGTGTGTTCTGTGTAAACGTGTGAAAGACTAGGCCCCGGTCTTTCAATAAAAATATAAAATTCTGTCGCGCAATCGGACAGTGTAATCCAATATACATATATATGTATATATATATACTATTATATCTCAAGTACAACAATTGTATCTCGGAATCAATCATGTTATTACTACAGGTCAAATCTCGTTTTGTTTTGTTTTTTTTTTCATATATATATATATAACGTGTATAACGTGTATATATACTTCCGGAAGAGTGAGAAGAGTCAGCAAATCTCGCGACGACAGAACGGTCTTTTCATCAGCAGTGTGCGAGTATATACAAATGCACAAAGACCGATGCGCCAAGTCGATCCCTCGCTCGCAAGTCGTTCCAATTTCGACAGCGGCAGAGCACACCGTCTCGCTACTTGAGAGGGTAGGAGAGGTTTCGCGCCGCTCGCGAGGAGGGACAAGGCTGTACGAGGAGCGAACACGCGTCGCAGATTACAGGCAGAGAAAAACGAAGCAGCGTGAATCAATCGAGACGTCTCTTTCAATACGACAACCTTCTCTCCGACTTGCGCGCCGTGACAAAAATTGCGAACTGGCCGGATCGGCTCTTTCCGAAGTCGTCCGGCTGTCGCTTACCATACTCGGGATCTCTCTTTCGCGAACACACAGAATTTAGCGGAATGTCTCGCGCGCTTCGCTTCGGAGGGTATGTATAAATGCGGTTCCTCTCGTTCCTGCTTTTGCTGCTGCTGCTGCTACTCCCGACACACTGGGCGGCTCTCGTTGTATGGGCTCTCGTTGTCGGCTCGTTCCTTTCGTTTTCTCCATTCTGTAGGGTAGTAGCTTTGTTCCTCATGGTTTGAACTCGGCGCCCGGGTCAGCGCCTACTGACTCGGGCGCTTGTTGCTGGTTTCGTTGACGGAGGCCATTCGCGTCGACGACTCGGCCGGAAAGTTCCAGTTTGGCATCCTCGTCTGCTCTATCGACGGCGCCATCGTCTGATTTGCCAAAAGAAAAGAGAACACACGCACGGTTAGTTACAAAGGCAGATGAAAATTGCGGGCGAGTCAAAGGGAAAAAAGACGCGACCGCTGCTGCTCTGCATTATTGGATTCCGCGATGAAAAACGTGCGCATTTCCACAAAGCGAGCAGCAGCGTGCCACAAAGCGAAAAAAGCGAGCGATTTTCTTTCTAGGTTAAATGGGTTTCCGCCGCGGCTGCCTCAGGGAGAGTCGAGACTGTGGCAGCGGCGGCGGCGGCCAAAGTATGCAAAGTGAAATAAAAAAGGAGCAAAGGCAGAAGATAGAGGGAGAGAGAGAGAGAGAAGAAAGAGGGAGACAAGTTCCCTGGAATCGACTTACCGAGCTATTAGGATTCTTGGCCATGAATATCATGAGGGAGCGACTGCGACTGCTGAACGGCCTGAGCTCGGGATCTCGGCCGGGTCCGTCCACGGCGTCGACTCCGCTGCTGCGACAGAAGAAAAGAAAAAAAATCATTAGACTCTGAAATACATACAGTCTCTTTCTCTCTCGGTCGTTCCCCGAGGAGAGACGTTCTTTTAATTAAGTTCTGATTGCCTTTTTAGCTTGTATGAGAAGTCCCCGGTAGATTTGCATTAATTCCCGTCGTTTCGCGGAAAACGCGCAATTAAAATCGAGCACGCATGATTTGAGGAAATCTTCGCAACTGCGCGCGGCCTTGTTACGTTGATTTGCCTTTTTCCGCGGATCTGGAAGCGTGTAACGAGATGATTTGTCTCCGAAATGCCAAGGACGTTCCGGGCGCCGTAAACTCGGATTTATCATAATATCATAATTCGCGTATCAAGGGGCATTATCTCGTTAGCCGCAGCCTCTTGATTTCATGATTTCACGTTTTATGCACACGCGAGCGGGCAGGCTCGATGTTCCGATATATTCGAGGACGAGATACAGCACACAGACGCGAAATCGAACGCGCTTTACGGCCGGCAATAATCCGACGGAACGTTGATTTATCTTTCGATAACCGAACAATAAAATTAAATGAAAAAAAAGGTATTCGGAGCAGGCACTCAAAATCGATTTCCTCCGAGGTAGTAGCGGCGGCAGCAGAAAAAAAAACACTTTAGAAGAAGCGCTGGCGCGCGCGCGCGCGGCTGCTTCGGCCCGTCTTTCATTCGACAGCCGTCCATCTGTCGTTCTCTCTCTCGCGCGCGCTCACCGATAATTTCGGAGCGTATACTCATTTTTTCTTTTCTTTTTTTTTCTTTCTCTCGGTCGTCGTCGCACAAGTGTCGCAAGTCTAGCATTATTATATATAGCATACAAGTATAGTTACTTACCTCGTACGTAATTCCTTCTGCTTTCGCTTACAATGAATGTAAACCGAGATGAAGGTGATGACGGCGAGAAATACTGCTATCGTGACGGCCCCCGCGATACTGGCAGTCTCGAGCATGACGCGCTGCCGGGACGCTGTGGACCAAAAAAAAAACAGACAGGTTGTAGAAGGAGAAAACATTGCAGATATTATGCGCGCAGGTGTGTCACGTGTCGGCTCTCGCTCTCTCAATAAAGCGGAGCCAATAAAATCGTCAAATCCTTTGCGGCGCAGAAAAAAACCTTGCGGTAGTAGGTACCTCTCTGTCTCTCGGTCACACAGCCCATAGCGGGCGATACTAATTCGAGCGGCAGGGGGGGGGGGG